>JAFMOD010000237.1:984532-1068369 GCA_019802435.1 Corydoras maculifer
GGAAAAGATATTTGATTCAGTGCTGTTGCTGCTGGATCACATCGGAGTCTGATGGTTGTGGATCTTCCATTCTTACATGCCTGTGTTATTTCACTTGAACTAGGGGTAAGATGGAGAAATATATATTTATTGCAAATTATTAAATCTGGTATAATATTTCATCAAAATCTTACATTTTTTTATGAATTTACCGATAATAATATATGACATCTGGTAAATCTAATCTAGCAGGAAAATAATTCTCTGATGAGATGTGATCCAGTTCAGAGTCAGTGGTTACACCTATGAAAAAATTACAAAAACAGAGATTTTTATATATTTGACTGTTTTGCAATTTATGTATTTCCACAATAGATCAAAACTGATATACACTACAGAAATATGAAATAATAGTAATTATAGGGCAGTAGTAGCTCAGTGGTTAGGGTGTTGGGCAATTTTTCAGTGTTCAAAAAAATAAAATAAAAGTTTTAACAACTCTGGATTTAAATTGTTTTTGGTCTTAAAGGATAACAATAAGGATAGCGGCATAAGGATAGCGGCATAAAAAGCATATTCACTTGCTTATTGTGACAAAGTAAAGATTTAGGAGTCACAATAAGTTTAGAAGCTGGGAATTAACAACTCCTGCCCTTGAGGTTTGTTCTGTACCGTTAACTTCATATTAAACAATAAAATATAAATGAATAAAAATAGTTCATTATGAGGGGAGTCTAATTTAATAGTTACTCTATTAAAAAGGTTAAGGAATAAAAATTTTAAGATTTCACACTGCCTAAAGCATAACTTCCTATTCATGTTCATTTTTTAAAAGTAACATACAGTGCAAAAACATATAAGCTTCACATATAACTCACCAATCAGTGTGCTTCCTATACTTAAAGGTTGTGAGGACACCACACTTTGACCTCGGACATCTGACGGCACTATGATCGACTGGCAAATGTAACCCTTCACTTCCTTTTTACTGTCTGTAATATTATCGATACAGGACGCCTGAGCACGATCCTGAGACAACACACACAACATCCAGCAATCAATGTAAAATTTCTCATTCCCTTTTTTGTCTTTATATTTTCGTATTTTTTTTTTTTCAAACAGCATTCTTTACCTCTTTGCCACACAGTCCCACACTGAACTGATGTACATAGCGAAGGCCTTTGTTAGTAAAACGCATGCTGCTCTGGAAATGAGTTACATTTGCTAGAGGTGAGAAATCATACTGTAGGTTCATGCCCTTATACTGCAGAGCCAGAGTACAGTCATTCACACAGGCTGAGTGTGCCTAAATCCAAATACACAAAAAACATTTAAATATCAAAAAATAAATAGAACCTAAGTAATAAACATGAATTTTAAACAGAAACATAAATCATATAAGGAAATAGAGAAACCAAATGTGGCACTGCGGCTTAGTGGTTAGCACACTCGCCCCTTAGCGCTGGGGATTCACGTTCAAATTTCGATCTGGGTGTAGTTTCCATGTTCTCCCCATGTTTGCATGGGTTTCCTCCAGGTTCCCTGGTTTCCTTTATTTGTGAGTTTCCTCCCACAGCCCAAAAACATGTATTTGAGGTAAATTGAATGATCTAAAAGAAGGAGCTGAGCCATAAGGCAAGGCTCTCGATTTACCAGTCAATCTACGTTCCGACCCTCACCTATGGTCATGAGCTTTGAGTAATGACCGAAAGAACAAGATCGGGAATACAAGCGGCCGAAATGGGTTTTCTCCGCAGGGTATCTGGGCTCTCCCTTAGAGATAGGGTGAGAAGCTCGGTCATCCGGGAGAGACTCAGAGTGGAGCCACTACTCCTCCGCATCGAAAGGAGCCAGTTGAGGTGGTTCGGGCATCTGGTAAGGATGCCTCCTGGGCACCTTCCTAGGAAGTTGTTCCAGGCAAGTCCAGCTGGAAGGAGACCCCGGGGAAGACCCAGGACACGCTGGAGGGATTATATCTTTTAGCTGGTATGGGAACGCCTCGGGGTTCCCCCAGTCGAGCTGATGGAGGTGGCTAGGGCGAGGGAGGTCTGGGTCTTCCTACTTTGGTTGCTGACCCCGCGACCCAAACCCCGGATAAGCGGAAGGATGGATGGATGGATGAATGATCTAATTTGCCCCATATAGTGTGTGTTTGAGTGTGTGTCTGTGTGAGTGTGTGCCAAGTGGTGGATTGGCGCCCAGTCCTGGGTGTATCTGCCCAGCGCCCACAATGTTCTACCATGGATAGACATGGGGAACTCTCCAGTGATGCTAGTAGAGGATAAAGCAAAAGATAAATGGATAAAAATAAAGCAGACATAAGTATAAACAGTGTTTACATTGTTATTCTTGGTGTTGGGCCCACATGAAATACAGGCTTCCAATCCAATAGGTTGTTCAGGTTTTATGAAACTGTTAGCCGGACAGCTTTTGCAAATGCCAGTGCCATTGAGTATGTATTCTCCAGGAGGACAGGGTACACAAGCTGAGTCTTTTTGAAAGCTGTCCAATGCACACTGTCGACAGTGAGAGGCCACGCCACCAATGACATTACTGATGTGAACAGAGTAGATCCTCGCAAAGTCTGCACTGAGATTTCTGTCCTGTAAATGAAAGCATGCAAGAAGATTTAAAAACTTTAAAGAAGTTTAAGGTCGGATGACTTTTTAGTATTTTTAAGTTATGTAGTTAAAATAGTCCCAAGGCTTTTATAGTCTGTCTGTGGAAAGTTCGGTTAAGTTCAGGTTACTCACATAATCTTCTTGACATCTAAGCACAGAAATTTACTACACTTCCTTCTCTTTATAGCATCCAGTGTACTGATCAGCTAAAGCTGCATGCAACTTACATACCGGTCAGTATCTGACATGATCTACAGTATCTAAAGTGATATGAAATGACAGACAACAAACCAGAACTTCTTCTTTTGCACCACAAATTATGACACTAATGTTTATTCATATTCATATTTACAAAATACAGTTAGGTTGGTCAATGAAAGTATGTTTTTGGGTAATTATTTTGTTCATTTATCAATGTTTCAATTTTTTTTTTTACTTAAAACATTTAACTGATGTGGTACTTATTTGATAAGACTGGCATATGTTTTCATTTTACATTTAAATGTTACAATACTGTGGTCACTTATCACCTGCTGCTTAGGTCCCATTTACACCACACCTACCAGATGAAGTTTCTAAACTGTCACATGCCTCCTCTGAGACTTTTGAATGCAGGCACCACCTCTGCTCAAAAAGATCTAGACATAATGTAAGTGCCAGCACCAAAATATTGTATAGTGACATCAATGTGGAGTTATTCCACTATAACTGATTCATATCACAATTATCTAGGTGCTGGTGGCTTTCTCAATGCCCACTGTGTAAAAGTTCAGAAACACTCTGGACAGGTCATTATCTTAATGAAGCGCAGACACATTGGAACATATCCAGTGCTGAGTGGCAGACATGCTAACCACTACGCCATTGTGCCGCCCCTTTTAAAGATATTAAAGATATTACTTAAATAGTTGGTTTATCTTCTCTTTCGATGGAATATTAACTTTTTCTCTGAAAGTTCCATTTTAACTGTGGCCGAGGTTTGAATCCCAATCTGGGTGAAGTTTACATTTTCTCTCGGTGTCAATGTGTTTTTCCTCCGGTTTCCACCCACAATCCAAAAATATGATTTCAAGATCAATTGACTGCTCCTAATTGACCCTATATAGTCTGTCTGTCTGTCTGTGTGTAAGTAAATGAGTATGTGTCCAGTGATAGATTGGTGCCCAGTCCTGAGTGTTTCTACCCAGCATTCGAAACTTTCTCATCTCGAAAGGCATTGGGAACTCCCCATGACCCTAGTAGAGGATTAAGTTGAAAAAAATGAATTAATTAATAAATAAACTGTGGCCCCAACTTATTTACATTTTTGTCTAAAACTGATCTGGCCTACCTGGATGTTCTGCAGTCTTTTGATAGTCACATCATCCATGAAAAGTAAAATAGTGCACAACTGGCTCAGCTAAATCTTCCAGCTATTGGCAGACATGTGGGAGTTTTGATTGCCTTTTTACCATTCAAAGGCAGTTCTGTCTTTTGCTGACCATTCAGTTCTCATCCTAACATCTATAGTTTCATTAACCTTTTTAACCTTTCATTAACCTAATTAATGTCTTCTATGCTTTGAAAACTGCAAGCTAAAATCACCAAAAATGTAAGTGCCTTCCCTGTCCTGTAATCACATGTAATATTTTTGTTTGTTTTTTGACCGTTATTTAGAGGTCAAATGTATAATATTCAGATCAATTTGATGTATGTTTCGTAAGGACAGTACTCTTACCACGCTGCCACCCTCAGAATACTTAAAAGCCCATGTAAAGCTGACTGTAAGGTTGCTCTTGATAAGATAGGAGTAAGCCTGTTTTCCATTGGTTCCTTTCCAGGTTTCAATTATGCTGTGGCTCCTCTCATACATGTCCTGTGATAAAACACAAACAGTGTGGAAAAAGTGTATCTATTGCTTTTTAAACTTTGGAAAATAAAATTAGTAAGCAATAGTCATGATTCTTACCGCTATGAAGTAAAATATGCAGTCAGCTGTGCACTTGGTCTCAAATACAAATGTTATTCTAGAAAGTTCTCTTGTCTCTGCATCTTTCACTAATGTGTTGGGCATGCTGGAGTAGGTAGTAAAAATATACATTTATAAATAAAATTATAAATATAAAGAAAAAATTTAGAACCAAGATCCAAAATATTTATAAGCATCTATAAATAATGTATTGGTGTCAAAAGAAAATAGTTTATTGATAAAACTGAGAGTATTAATGTTCATAATAAAATCATTATGTTCATTTTATTCTTACTTGTAACCTGGTACATTTAGTGTTAGCATCATGTCGTCTGTGTGTAGATCTCCAGGTGTGGTATAAATGTACTCCCCTGCCACCTCCCATCCTTAAACAACAAATTATACACAGTCAAAAACACCAAAAAATAAGGTAGAAAAAAACTTGAAAGTGTCATGTTTTGCTGATGCTATGACACAGATGGACAGAGTCTAAAGCTATAGGTGGTTGAGAGGTAGTCTTGTAATGCAGAAGACACCAGGTGAAATCAGACAAAGTACACAACATGACCATAACATATTGCATCAATGTATAACTCACAAACACTATAAATCAGTTTATCAGGAAGGGCTTTTAAACCTACAAAGGGTGATTACGTGACAAGACATATAGCTTAACATGGTAGAACTGCATTATCAATAAATAAGAATTAATGAAAAAATGAACGTACACAGCCGCTCCAGATTGTAATACTAAGAAGGCTTTGAATTGGATTAAACATATTACCAGTAAAAGCACCAGGGCCCAGTAGAGGACGCTAATGTGAATGGAAGGCTTATTCAATAACATTCAGCTGCCAAATCTGGCCAGTGCTGTGCATGGTAACATATGTGTGGGAGGAGTGCTGCAAATGTGCAAATAGCTTTGTAACTGGTCTGATCAAACTTCTTCTTATTATGTATAAGAGTGACTGGTTTGTAAGAATCTGTACTAATTCTCTTAATTATTTTGGGTTGGGCCTAACATGCCATAAAACAATCAGTGTGTCAATTGCCATTTCCATTAATTCTGGGACAGTCTGACAGGCACAGTGGGCAATGGAACAATTTTGTGTTCTTTTATATTTTGTATTCTGTTTTTATTATTTATAAAAGTTGTCATGCATTATGGGTTTGTGCTCTGCTGTGTGTACATCTGTGTATATCCCTATCAAGTGGAGATGTATGCGTCTGTGTTGACAAATCACGCCAAAATAGCAATGATTGTCCTTTGCTTGAATGAATGAACTGTTGACTTCTGCCTTGGTTGTCTTCAGTAAGTAGTACAGCTGTGTTTTCTGTTGCCAAGATAGCAAGCACCATTGCTATTTGAATGGTACAGGCACAAGACATGAAAGTACTATTGGCAGTGTGTCACAATTCTCCGCACGCAGGGAGTAGGATTGTGCACTACGTATTAAAACTGAGTGTTAATGCTAATATCTCTTCTCATCTCACTATCTTATGCTTAAACCTTTGCTAGGATTCCCTATGCCCATTCAAGTCAGAGTGCATTTGGGGCTGGGCAGATACACCCAGGACAGGATGCCAATCCATGGCTGGAGGAAACTGGTAAACCCTGAGAAAACCCATGCAGACACATCTAAGATGGAACATGGAAACTATACCCACATTGGAACCTGAGTTACCATTACAAATTACCATTGCAAATTCGATTAAAACAGTCTTTTCAACAAGTGGAAAAGGGTCGTAGCTCTTACCTAGATAAACATTAATCCCTGTAAGATCTCTCAGGCTTTAAATGGCAATAGCCTCATTAAGATTTAATCTCACAAACACCCAACAACAGAACAAATGTTTAAATTCTGTGCCCCTTTACAAGCCCCATACATTTTTTTTCAGTAGTTACTAAAGCCATTTGCTCACATTTTTAATAATTAGAAACTTAGGATTTTCTGGATTTACTGTGATTACTCCATGGTTGGTGTTGGTTGGAGTATGCCAATGAATTGCAAGCAGCAGATGTTTGGTCCAGATGTGCAACATAAGGCTATGGGTACCTGTGTTCCTTTGCTTGTCACTATACTCTGGGCTGTTGACTGAACTCCTCATGTTGCTGGGCATCTGGCTCCACCACTTATACTCAAAACCTACAACTGGTTCTGTACCAGTTGGGCATACAGAACATTCTGTAAACAAAAATATATATATACTATTAGTGTATAGTTGTAATGTGTAGCTGTGGAGATAAAGGTTATGGCAAAAAATAAAAACTTTCAGTAAATAAATGGCAACTGCCATTTGTCTGTGCATAACTGTGTAAAACTGTAAAATCTTTTTCAAAAAATAAGTGTCATGTGATACAGCTTTAGTCAGTCACCAATTGTGCAAGTTCTCTTACTTGAAAAGATGACATAGGCCTATAATTGACATCATTGTCACCCTCAACTATGAGAAACAAACTGAGAAAAAAAAGCAAGATTTCCTGCTGTCACAGACCTGGTAACTTCTTCTTCAAGAGGCTCCTCTGTCATCCACTCATTACCTGTATTAATAGTAGGGGTGCTGAAAAAAAATAAATTCTTCAAAGAATCGCGATTCATTGTCCTGGCGATTCTGAATCTCTTCAAAATGCTCAAAAATCGATTTTTAAAAAATGCATTTAAGTTTTATTTTTTGCCGCACCCTCCCGAGCATACTGCATATCGCATTACGTATCCACTCGGCCACCGTACAGCAAGCTTGTTTAGCAAAGCTCCCGTTGTCTGAATGTAGTCCGCTAGCATGGAGCAGGGGAATAGTGGGATTTGACCCGCCCCGTCGTCGTTAAAAGCCAGTGTTTGGGCACACTTTGGATTGTACAATGTCCCGGAAAAGACAGAGCTCGACATAAGCACAACTGTTTGCAAGATGTGTAAAATGAAACTGAGGTACTTTGGAAATGCGCGAGCCCGTTTGGCGTGACATCAACCTCAGCTAAAAAAAGTTAAAAAATATATTTAATATTTGAGGTTAAGTTTTGAAAATTTAGCGAATGTTGGTGCAATATAGTTAAAAAGACTGACGTATGTATTTTATTTTTAATGTTGTTTTAAAGATTTGCAAAATATAAATGCACTATGACTGTAAAGTCTGTATTTTAGTTTCAATTAAAGGCTAATGCACCATGGTAAACTTTTGTATTAATATATTTTGAATTATTTGTTCATTGATAGATGTTTTTATGTAAGAAAAAGCCAGGCAGCTAATCTAACCTAATACTGGTAACTTTAATTTAGTCCAATCGTATTTTTGTTTAAATATAAAATGATGCATTTCAGGCGCTGGTTAGATACACCCAGGACAGGACGCCAATCTATCACTGAGCACACTCACTCACATAGACACAAAGAAACACACATGGAGCAATTTAAGGCATTCAATTTACCTTAAAACCATGGTTTTGGACTGTGGGAGAACCTGGAGAAAACCCATGTGACACATGTGAGAACATGGAAACTCCAACCAGAATGAGATTTGAACCTGGATCCCCAGTGCTGTCAGGCAAACGTGCTAACCACTAAGCCGCCATGCGGCCAACAATGCTATTAATATTCATTCATTATCTCCCACTTCATCCTCTATTAGGGTCGCGGTGGGGTTTCCCGTGCCCATCAAGGGGAGAGCATCTCAGGCGCTGGGCAGATACACCCAGGACAGGGCGCCAATCCATAGCTGGGCACACACTCACTCACACAGACACACTCTATAGGGGGCAATTTTGAGAATTCAATTAACTTGATCCATGTTTTTGGACTGTGGGAGGAAACTGGAGAACCCGGAGGAAACCCATGCAGACACGGGGAGAACATGGAAACCCAGATGGGGATTCGAACTGGGAATCCCTAGCGCTGAGAGGCGAACGTGCTAACCACTAAGCCACCGTGCCGCCCGCTATTAATATTATTAAAATAATTATTTAACAGGTCAAAAATGATCTTTGTCTGGCATTCTAATAGCGGTGTAAATATTAATAGATTTGAATCGATAAATCAATTATACAGCCGTCAATTCGATGTAGCAACGCGCCGCGTTATAGATTATAGATTAATCTATACTCTAATGTATAGATTATAGATTAACTTGTTTATATTGCCGCCTTTTTATTATCCTCAATATTAACATGTGTGTAACATACTATTTAACATGTGCTCCTACATATGCATACTACCTTCTCCAAAGCTACGAGTGAGTGCTTTTCTTTGTGGTGCATGGTGGACTATCAGACATCAGCATGCATAATGAGAACAACACTGAACAAAGAACACATAAGAACCAAACATTAGTGTTATGGTAGTTCATTCACGTCATCTCCCGAAACTGAATGGAACATTAAGTTATGATAGATTTCATGCCTGGTTGTGCTTTTATAATATACATATTTAAATGAGTGCTAGGCATTCCTCACCTGTTTTGTGACCCTCTGGAGACAATTGTCTGTATTTATTTATTGGTGGGTTACATTGATCAGATGGTCTATTTTCAGTTTATATTCCTGCTGTTTCCGTTCTGGCCTCAGATAAGCATTTATTTAGTCATGCATTGTCTATTTGTGTTGTGTTTATGCTACAATAAGCCGTTTCACTTACCCTTGCTTCCTGGATCCTGGTACATTTTTACATACATTACATAGTTAATAGACTATACTAGACCTGCACAGTAAGCATTGGAATTACTTTATTAAATTATTATTACAATTTATCTTATTGCACTTTATTTTACTCTTTTTATGGAGTGTTATATTTACAGTGCATTGATCACAACTGTTTTAATATGATTAATATCCATCTATCCATTATCTTTCGCTTTGTCCTATATTAGGGTTGCAGGGGTTCCTCATGCCCATCCAGGGAAGAATGTCTCGGGCGCTGGGCAGATACACCCAGGACAGGGCGCCAATCTATAGCTGATCACGCACTCGCACACATACATACATACATACTATTTGGGGCAATTTGGAGAACTCAATTGACTTGATCCATATTTTTGGACTGTGGGAGGAAAACAGAGAACCCGGAGGAAACCCACGCGGACACGGGAAGAATCCCTACCGCTGAGAGGCGAACGTGCTAACCACTAAGCCAACGTGCCGCCCAATATGATTGATATACATTTTGTAAATAGCATATTGTTTGTGTATTCTCAATAAAAGGCAAATGATGTTCTTGTTGATATATATGAAACTTAATAAACATAATGTATCGTGGGGAATTGTTAAGCATCAAAAAAAACATTTTTGGCTTGAAAAAATGATTTTGAATTGAATTGTCATGAAGTCTTCTGACACAATACTGGACAGAAGGACGGCACAACATTAAGTGCAGTTCTGAGTAATTGTTTATTTGTGAAAAATTACCTCCAACAAAGATACAGAATGTAAAAAACAAAAAACTAAAATGGATAGGCAGTAAGCACACAAATCCACACAGACGCCGTAACATGCGATGAAAGCGATCGCTAACGTCGTCCTGGGAAAATACCTACCGAAACAATTCGCTGAAAAACGGAAAAACAATCGGCGTGTCCACGATTTCTGATGCCGAGAGAGCGAAAAGCAGGAATCCGAGATGGAGTAGCAGTAATCCAACCAGCGAGAGCAAAACACAACAGTGAGTGCCATGAACCAATGCGAAGAATGGAATCCAAGACGGACTTAAATAGGGTAGAGGGCAGGAAACAGGTGATCAGACCTCCGGTGATTGGGAGTAGAACTAATAAAACCCTCAGACAAGTTAGTGGAAAGTGCGGGTGAAACAGCAACAGAGGGGGCGGGTGTGACAGCATCCTCCCTCCTAAGAAGAGGACTTACCCCGACGACGTGATCGACCTCTGCCTCAGGGCGCCGGCTTCTCAGGAAAGCTGTTATGAAAATCGCAACCCAGCTACTCTTCTGGGCCAAAACCCTCCCAATCCACCAGATACTGGATGGTGGAACCCCTGCAACAAGAATCCAAAAAAGAGGAGATGGAATACACATCCGCAAAGGTGGACTACCTCCTGCTGAATGGAGTCAAGAGGTCCTGCAACAAAAGGCTTGAGAAGGGACGAATGAAAACCCGATATTGAACCGGAAGGTCCAGACGGTACGAAACGGCATTAATCTGCCCAGGATGCATTGAAAAGGGGCCATTCCAGTAGCGGAATGTCTCAAAGAGTTCCGGGCAATCTCGGGCCAAAGAAGGAAACATGCCTAATCCGAAGCATTGTTAAAATCAAACATATAAAGAAATTTTTCCAACTCTTGATTAGCTCTCTCACAAAGTCCGTTGCTCTCTGGATGGTAACCCGAAGTAAGGCTAACAAAGGTGCCTAACTTGTCAAAGAAATGTACCATGTCATGTCCTCAGGAATACCAAAAATAGGAAAAAGGTGAGCAAAGAAAAGTTCTACAGTCTGGAGAGCTGAGGGAAAAGCTGCCAAAAAAATTCCTGGGGCATTTGTCAGACCAAAAGACATGACCAGATATTCATGACCTGAGATGACAAAAGAAGTCTTCCACTCGCCCCCCTTCCAAATGCGCACCAGATTGCAGGCACTGCGTAAATCCAATTTATGGATTGGCTGAAAATAGTGGGTCCCTTAAAATGCTCACAAGCAGAGGACACTAAAAGAAGGGGATAAGCAATTCTACGAGTAGCCTGGTTAAGTGCCTGGTAGTATATACAAGGTCTCAAAAAGGAATCCTTCTTGGGGACAAAGACGAAACAAGAAGCCACGGGAGACTTAGAGTGCCGAATAATGCCACTCTTTAGGGATTCTGTGATATAATCAATGAGTGATCTCCCAAGAAGCCCATGCGATGACAGGGTCGTGCTGCTGAAGCTAAGGAAAACCTAGAATAATGGGAAAGGTAGAAGAAATTTTTTTTTCCTCCTTATGAAGTGCGCTAATGGACAAGAGCAAGAAATAGTGGTATGAGTAATAGAACCTGGGTGCAAAGGGAGACCATCAGTCGAACTAACACGGTTATTTTTCCGTAGTAATGTTGTAATGTCCAAAAAATTACCCTCTGCCCCAGAATCAATAAGAGGCCTAGTGGTAATAGAACTATATATAATATAAAGTATAATATAACAGGAAATAATAAAGGACGATGTATAAAGTTCTTACCGTATTTTCCAGACCATAAGGCGCACCGTATTATAAGGCGCAGTCTGAATTACGGAGTCTATTTCTGTATTTGACCCACGTATACGGTGCACCGTACTATAAGGCGCAGTCTCAATTATGGACTCTATTTCTGTACGGTACTTATTCTGTATGGCACCATATTATAAGGCACTTGCTAAAACATACGATCTACAAGAAAGTAAAGGATGCAAAACAGTGATTTATAATTGAAGTTTGTTCTACTACTTGACAAAACACACATTATTTTTAATCACTCTTCTCCCATAAATCCATTAAAGTCCTCATCTTCTGTTTCTGAATTAAAAAGCTGCACTCCGGTGTTCCCTCTCATTAATGTCTGAGTCAGTCTCGTCGCCAGGCGGCTGTTTAGTAACGATGCTGGCTTTCGTGAAAGCTCGGACAACAGTTACAGCATAAACCTTAGCCCAGGCATCCACAATCCATTCATAGACGGTGGCGTAATTCGCCCGCTGCTGCCTCCCGAGTTTTAGTAAACGTGTGATCGCCATCTATCATCCATCGCTCCCACGCCGCTCGCAACTTTACTTTAAATGCCCTGTTTACGCCAATGTCCAGTGGTTAGAGTTCTTTATTTAATCGTCCCGGAATGACGGCATTTGGAACTCAGGACATTTATAAGGCGCACCGGATTATAAGGCGCACGTCCGATTTCTGGGAAAATTTTAGGCTTTTGGGTGCGCCTTATAGTCCGGAAAATACGGTAAATGCATTACCACCAAGGATTCCTGAGCAGAAGAAACAGCCTTTAGTTTAAGAGAATTACCACACCTCCGATAGGAGAGACAGGTGGGACACATCCAATAAATGATCGTTTCTCCCACAGTATAGGCACAACCGTTCGCAAACTGCGTTCGCTGGTAGACAGCCGAATGGACTTCACCTGCATAGGAGTCACAGCAACTGAAGAGTGTGGGGTGAATGAGGAGAAAGGGTGAGATGACATCTGGCTCTTCTTAGACTGCCAGAGTTGATCCAAACGAATGGTGGTGGTGATGATTTCACTGAGAGACCTGCCCTCATCCCGGTACAAAAGTTCCGCTGCAATCTCCCCCCATCGCAGTCCAGAACGATAAGCGACGATAAGAGCGACGATAAGATAAGACAGAATGTGCGGCTAAAGTCTCGAACTTAAGCGCGTAATCAGCAACCGAGCAAGAACCTTAAGAACCTTGCCGCAGCTCATACAACGCCTCACCTACCATGCGCCCCTGACACGGGTGGAAGAATGTGCTCTTGAAACATTCCAGAAATAAGTCAAAAATGTGCATCTCAGCTGTGCGCACGCGCTAAAGAGCCGAGCCCCAGTTACCAGCAAGACTGCGGAGATGAGAAATGATTAAACAAATCTTCAGTAGCTGGCGGACGATTGTCGAAATACATGGAGCACTGGAGTAGGAACTGTTCGCACCCCTCTGGGTTCACGTAATAATGGTCCGGCTCCGCCACCGGAAGTAGTGATGATGTAGGGAGGTTCGTCTTCAACGCGGAAGCGTCTGCGCTGCTGGTGGAATCTGAAGAAGCAGGATTGAGTTGAAATCTCTGCTCCAGTAGCGATTGGCAATCCATAAGTAATCCCATCACCTTCGTCAGCTCATGCATCTCATGCCGTAGTTTGCCTAGAAAACGTCCCTGCTCACGACGAGCAAAAAACTGTGGGTGGGGTTAGATGCGCCATGTCCTGGTGTTGGTTACTGACACAATACCGGAGAGAAGGACGGCACAACACTAAATGCAGTTCTGAGTAATAGTTATTAACGAAAAATTACCTCCAAGAAAAATAAAGAAGGTAAAAAAAAACAAAAAAACAAAATGGGAGGCAGTAAGAACACAAATCGGCGCGGACGCCGTAACCCACGATGAAAGCGATCGCTAACATAGTCCTGGGAAAATACCTACCAAAACAATCCGCTGAAAAACAGAAACAAAAAAGCATTAGGATGTTCGTGATGAGAATGATCGCTGATGCCAAGAGAGTGAAAAGCAGGAGTCTGAAATGGAGTAGCATTAATCCAACGAGACAGCGAGAGCAAAACACAACAGTGAGCGCCATGAACCAACGCAAAGAACGGAAGCCAAGACAGGACTTTAAAAGGAGCGAGGGCAGGAAAGGAAACGAGATACAGGTGATCAGAACTCCTGTGATTGGGAACGGTGAGTAGAACTAATAAAACCCTCAGAGCAGTTAGTGGGAAGTGCGGGTGTTACAGCAACAGGGGGGGGCAAGTGTGACACCTTCGATTTACACCCCTACATTCTATCCAAAGTGTTTTCCTGCTTTTCTTTAGTATTCTGCACAAAAACTCCTGGCCGTATACTGCTTGAAAAAAAAAAACTTCCTTCTGTGTAGTAAGAATCCTAACTGTGACTAACACATCTGATTCATCATAGTGGAGCACATAAACAATATTATGGGTTTTTTGTTTTTGTCTTATAAAATTTTATAGACGTTATTACAACAATATTTGCTTTTTACAGTGGTGTGTAAGTACCTGTTCCATTAGAATAGAAACCTTGTGGACAGGGTTCACAAGATGAGGAGTTAGTAAGGAAGAATCCAGGATTGCAGGGAGGACAGGTCTGCATCTCTCCTGTGGAAGGAAGAATAACTGCTCCCTCTGCATTCTCGTCACAGATCTTTGGCTCAATCCATTTATACATTAATTTTGTCTACAAAAAAATGAACAATCTTATGGATAAATACAGTAATAAACAAAGTGTAAAATAATATACAAAACATATTGTGATTAAAAATTTACAAATGACCTTTAATTAGACAAATGTGAGGTTTCTTTATTTACCATGTAAAAATACAATACAGCAATAGCAAATGAATAAGTTGCATACTACCTGCTGATTTAGGTAACATCCTCAGTACATACATCATGCAGTACATACATAACATCCATCTAGCTCATTGATATCAGTAAAGCCATTTTGTTATTGTTTACCTTTCCAGTTGAGTCACAAGGAGTGTGAGTATAAAAATAATCACTGGTTGTGCAGGGTGGCCTCTGCTTACATGTTTCTGACCCAACTCCTAGAGTATCATATACACAAGACAGAGACCAGCAGTTTAGAAAAACAAGATCAGCAGATAAATTTGGTTAAAGTGTTTTTTGTGCATTTAACTAACAAGCCATCGTTTATATTTTGATAACAACAGAGTTGTAAGTAAGGAAAATATTTTTCTGCAAAATAAATCTTAGTGGTGTAACACAGGACACAAAGCAGAGGAACCTTGAGTCATTAGGGAGCAGATTATTTTTACGATAACTGACTTAAAAAATACCAATTATTTTATACTAATAGTTGATTTTACATATAAAATTTAAATTTGATGCAAAAGTAACAGACCAATAAATGCCTTAATTGACCAGTCAAAATTAACAAATTTACTGCACAGAACTAAGTAAAAATATAATCATTTTATTATTTATATAAGTTTAAGACTTCATAAACCTTATCCTCCACACCTGTGTAAACACTTCGCTATGAAATCCTTTCTAAATACTTAAACCTACAGAGATTTTGCAACCCCCCCCCCCCCCCCACCCAACTGAGTTCAGACCAAACCGTAAGTTCCATACCACGGTATGCACCGAACCATAAATTTTGTGTACTGTTACACCCATAATGGTCAAATGATATCTATCACACAGTAATGCAACTACAACGCAACTAAATACCTGAATATTTATTTTCTTCACACTGTTGGCATCCACTTGCTCCTTTATTGGAATAGGTGTTGACTGGGCAGGATGTACAGCGGGCAGCCCCGGGTTTAGAACTGTAGGTGCCAGATTTGCAATGGAAACATTCAGATGTGTATGCAACTCCTGCAAACAGTGTGACAAGTATTGGTATTTTACAGTTTCATTTATACAGACTATTTTTAGTATTCATAATTCATAGGCAAAAACATGTGGAATCCATTCTAAGTTCTTTACCAGGTCCTTTAATTGCATTGCAGGATAATACTGTCACGGTTTGTTTTGGTCACGTGGTGTGGTTTGGTTTATGTGTTCTGCCCCTGTAATCACGAGCACCAGGGTCTTATCACGGTTTGTTATTTAAACCCTGCATGCCCTGCCCTTACCGCCAGTTTGTCTTGTGCCACGCCTGTGCTAAGCCCTGACACTACGAGCCCCGTTCCTGCCTTGAACTCTGCGCCTCTGTCCCTCGTTCCTGTTTGCTGTTCTGTGTTCTCTGTTGTGTGTGCAGCTCACCGTCCTGCCGCCTTCACCCCGTCAAGTTCCATACACTGCTGTCTCTGGAGTATTGGAGCACAACCCTGTTGACGTCATCATCCACCGCCTCGTGTTTACCCATTCAGTGTCTGTGTTTCTGTTACTGTGTCTCCTCTACATTGGACAATAAACCCCTGTTCTGTACTCTTCCTCCGTCTCCAGCCCCGTCTCTCCGAGTAGCGAATCCACCTCGCCCGGTCGCCTGACCGTAACATTACAAACTGGCCAACATGGATTCCTCGGAGCGACGCGCTACGGGAGCGGAGACGGCACAACCTCCACCAGCCGGACCTCAGCCCGATCCACGCCTTGAACTGCTGTACAGCCGTCAGGAGGGATTGGCGGCTCTGGTAAGCGAGCTGGCGCTACGGCCTCAGACCGCGCTCGCTTCACTGCCTGCAGCTTCCGCACCGACGGCTTCCCCAACTAACCAGGTACCTAACCCGCCGCCCGGGGTTGCTACACGCCCCGACGGAGCCGCCGTCCTCCCCGAGACTTATGATGGAGACCTTCAGCGTTGTCGTGGCTTTCTGTTCCAGTGTGCACTTTATTTCAGCATCCGCCCCACGTGCTTCCCCACCGACGCGCATAAGCTCGCCTTCATCATCGGGCTACTACGCGGCCGCGTGCTAAGCTGGGCCGAAGCGGCGCAAGGGCTGAACTCACCGCTGGGCACGTCGTATGCCACCTTCATGCAAATATTCCGTGCTGTGTTCGACCGTCCTGATTACACCGATGATGTCGACTCTGGGCTACTCTTGGCACGTCAGGGGACCCGTCCTGTAGCGGACTTCGTGGTGGAGTTCCATACGCTCGCCGCGGAGTCGGGATGGTGTGAGCGCTTGCTCCGCGCCGTCTTCCGCCACGTGCTGAGCGCACAGATATGGGACGAACTTGCAACCTGGACCGACCCGAGACGCTCCAGGACCTGGTAAACCTCGCTATACGCATAGACGGGCGTATCAGTGAGCAACGTAGAGAGCGCCAGGCCCGTACCGCCGCCATGCCTCGAACCCCACCAGCTACATCGAGGGGCACCCCCCTGTCCGAACAATCGGAGGGGGCCGAGCCGATGCAGCTGGGACGCACCATGCTGGCCTCGGAAGTCTGTAGCATCCGTAAGGACCAGGGGTTGTGTTTCTACTGTGGCGGGGACGACCACCGGCTGCAAGACTGCCCAGTTCGCCCAAAAGGATTGACTCGGCAGTAGGACTTGGGGTCCTGTCGAGTCCCACACAAAAACCCCAAGCCCAGCGACTCAGTCTCCCCGCAATATTTACCCTCCAGGAGAGACAGGTGACTGTAGACGTGCTATCAGATTCTGGGGCAGAGGAGAATCTGATTGACGTAGGTTTTGCTAGCCGTAATGGCCTTGTCATCTGTCCCCTAGCAAATCCTCTCCACACGTTGGCTCTGGACGGCAGGCGGCAGTCTCCTATCACGCACCGCACCTCACCCATCCGGCTGACGTTGGAGGGCAACCACCAGGAGAGGATCTGCTTCTCGGTGTTCCAGTCTCCCAAAGCCCCGGTCAACTTGGGATACCCCTGGTTTCACAAACACAACCCACACATCGACTGGATCAATGCCCGCATCCTTACCTGGGGAACCGAGTGCCACTCGTCCTGTCTGCTCGCCGCTGTTCCCCACAGCTACACACCTGTCCTAAACAGCTCCAACACTGTGGACCTTTCCTCTGTGCCCAGTGAGTACCATGACCTGGGGGAGGTCTTTAGTAAGGACAAGGCCTGCCAGCTCCCGCCTCACAGGGCGTACGACTGCGCCATAGACCTTCTGCCAGGGGCTCCTCTTCCTTCCAGCCGGATTTACCCACTGTCTCGTCCGGAGAGAGAAGCCATGGAGAAGTACGTGTCGGAGTGCCTCGCCACCGGACTGATCAGGCCCTCGACCTCCCCCGTAGGGGGCGGGTTCTTCTTCGTGTCCAAGAAGGACGGCTCCCTACGTCCTGCATTGACTATAGGGGACTAAACTCCAACACTGTCCCCTACAAATATCCTCTGCCACTAACATCTTCCGTATTTGAGTCTTTGCAGGGAGCAACCATCTTCACTAAGCTGGACCTACGGAACGCCTACCACCTGATCCGTATAAGGGAGGGGGATGAATGGAAGACGGCATTCAATACCCCCAGTGGCCACTATGAGTACTGCGTTGTCCCATTCGGCCTCAAGAACGCCCCGGCCGTGTTCCAGGAATGATGTGTTGTGGGATTTCCTGGATCGATTCGTGCATGTCAACTTGGATGACATCTTGATCTTCTCCAGGTCAACCGGCGAACACACCCGACACGTACGACTGGTCCTGAAATGTCTGCTACAAAACAGCCTGTTCGCCAAAGCAGAGAAGTGTTGGTTCCACCAGAGGTCAGTGTCCTTCCTGGGATTTATATTGTCCCCTGGGGCGGTGCGGCCGGATCCCGAGAAGGTCAGGGCCATTGCCGACTGGCCCGCCCCCACGTCTAGGACCGAGTTGCAGCGATTCCTGGGGTTCGCCAACTTCTACCGCCGCTTTGTGAGTAACTACAGCAGCATCACTGCACCGCTCACAGCCCTCATGTCCACCAAGGAGAGGTTTCGCTGGACCAAGGAGGCTCAAGACGCCATGGACACCCTCAGAACCCGGTTTACCTCTGCCCCTATTCTTATTCAGCCGGATCCCGCCAAACAATTTATTGTGGAGGTCGACGCATCGGGTGCTGGAGTGGGAGCGGTCCTCTCCCAGAAGTTGGATGATGGTCGCCTGCATCCATGTGCTTTCTTCTCCAGGAAGTTGTCGGCGGCGGAGAGGAATTATGACATGGGGAACCGCTAGCTGTTGGCGGTTAAGCTCGCGCTGGAGGAGTGACGCCACTGGCTGGAGGGGGCAGCCCAGCCTTTTGTGGTTTGGACCAACCACAAGAACTTGGCCTACATACAGTCAGCCAAGCGCCTGAATTCCCGTCAGGCTCGGTAAGCCTTGTTCTTTGGTCGGTTCGACTTCACCTTGTCCTACCGACCCGGCACTCGGAACGCCAAGCCCGACGCCCTGTCTCGCCTCTTCACGGATGAGGAGGAGAGACCAAGCACTGATGAAATTCTCCCTCCCAGTCGTGTTATTGCAGGTGTCGCCTGGGAGTATCGCCCGGCGTATCATTGAACGCGAGCTGGAGAAGGACCCAACCGGATGTTCGAGCCCACCGCCGCTCGCCCCGCGGTACTCAAATGGGGCCACGAATCCCGCTGGGCCTGCCACCCTGGAGGTTCACGAACCGAGGAAATCATCAGGCGCCGGTTCTGGTGGCCCTCCTTGGCAGCCGACGTCCGGGAGTTCGTCGCTGCTTGCACCACCTGCGCCCGCAACAAGACCTCGCATCAGCCCCCTGCCGGACTACTCCAACCGCTCTCCATACCTGGGCGTCCCTGGTCCCACATCGCTTTGGACTTCGTCACGGGATTGCCGAACTCCAAGGGTAACACTGTCATTTTGACCATTATAGACTGGTTCTCCAAGTCTGTTCAACTATTCGCTCTGTCCAAGCTTCCTTCTGCTCTAGAAACCGCCAAGATATGCTTTGAACAGGTCTTCCGAGTCTTCGGCATCCCCACGGACATCGTCTTGGACCGGGGACCCCAGTTCATCTCCCAGGTATGGAGAGCTTTCCACAAGTTTTTCGGGACGGACATGTCGCTAACATCTGGTGGCCACCCCCATTTCAACGGGCAGGCTGAGAGGGCCAATCAGGTGGTGGAGACCACCCTACGCTGCATATCCGCCCAACACCCGGAGCGCTGGAGTGAAAATCTCGCGTGGGAGGAGTATGCTATAAACACCGCACGCTGCTCCGCCACTGGGAAGTCCCCGTTCGAGGTAGCACTGGACTACCAACCCCCCCTGTCCCCAGAGGACTAAGCTGAGATCCAGGTCCCATCCGTTAACCAGCACATCTGCCGCTGCCGCCGCACTTGGAAAGACGTTCTAGTAGCACTCCGCCAAGTCCAGGTCACATCCATCGCATTCGCCAACCGCAGACGCCGTCTGGCCCCCAGTTACAAGGTGGGGCAACTCGTCTGGCTCTCCACCAGGAACATCCCTCTAAGGACTGAATCCCGGAAGCTGAGCCCCCGCTTTATCGGCCACCTTCTCGATCACACGTATCCTCAGCCCTCGTTCCTGTTTGCTGTTCTGTGTCCTGCCGCCTTCACCCCGTCAAGTTCCCTACACTGCCGTGCCTGGAGTATTGGAGCACAACCCTGTTGACGTCATCATCCACCGCCTTGTATTTACCCATTCAGTGTCTGTGTTTCCGTTACTGTGTCTCCCCTTTGTTGGACAATAAATCCCTGTTCTGTACTCTACCTCCATCTCCAGCCCCGTCTCTCCGAGTAGCGAATCCACCTCACCCGGTCGCCCGACCGTAACAAATACTAATTGAAAAAAAAAAAAGCTTCTCTCTATTGCTTTGTGTAAGGTAAGTTATATAAATCCACCGTTTGATGAGTTTGAGTATGGCAACTGTAATACTTAATGCTTAGATATTTTGATCATTTTTGGAATAAACTGCAATGGTGAAATGTCCATCCACCTCATATATTTTATCCAGCACAAAAACTTTATCAAATCATACCTGAAATAGCAATGTTCTTTAGCAGTACAGGCTTGATGGTGTTACCAGACATTGTGAACCCAGTGGTTCTCCAGTATAGAATATTGTTTCCACGGCTGAGTTGCACCTGGGAAGAGAAAATTCCATCTTGTGGTGGCAGAGGGTACAGTCATTCACATTATCACTAATACTTTTTTAATACTAATAATTATAATACATGCTTTGAATTTCCCTGAATGCAGTATTTGTCAGACTCAAAAGCATTTCCAAAATATGGGCTTTATCTCAGGTATACAAAGAATAATTACTTACATGGTGAGAGACCCAGTTACCGTCAGAAATCTTCATCCAGCGACTCTGAGAGTCAGTAGATTGGCACTGATCATTTTGGACCTGACAGATGACACAAATGAATAATAGTAATTTTTTAGCCTTGAAAATTTCATGAATCTGAACATTAACCTCTTTAATGGTAAAACTGTTACACACACTTTCCTTGAGTATATAAACATTGTTTACTTACTGTGCTCTATATCACACACATATACCTTACTACTTGCCTGAGTGTGCCTGTTACATATTCCCCTTGTGCTTTTAAAAACAAATCAAATAAAAAAAAATCTAATTCTATCATTAAAATAACATTAAAACACAAACTCTTTTTTGTCACCTCTACTGCTACTACTACTGGTGGTATTACTGGTTCACCCGGAATGGCAAAACAGCGCACCCTTTGTGTGTACGGGAGTACATAAACTGGACCTAAACCACAAAAACCCTCTATTGTAAAGTCTTCATCAAAAATCATTTAAAACAAATGTAGCATCTGTAAGAACTGCAATTTCCCTCCAGAGATTAACCATGACAATGATTCTGATTGTATACAAAGGTTTTTGACTCTAAAGATTTTCACACTGCTCTTATAATAGCCGAACACATTTCCTGTAAAATACTTACATAGAATTCAAAAAAGATGTTTTTATCAGGATAAAGGTACTTGAAGGAAACAAATCCAATCTGCTTCAGGTTTACCGCATACGACAGCGTAGAACTGCATTCATCAACATTAGATGCAATATAGTCTTTCTTGGGAGTCCAAGTCGAACTAGAGGGGATATAAAAAATACTAGAGAGGATATACAAAATACACAAAAGTGAACTGCATAATATTATGCTACTATAATCTTTGTTACATCATTAGATAAAATAAAATACCAGTAGCAGTGATCTTAACATTAAAGTAAACATTTTACACAAAATCTAATTAATATAATAGATTAGATTACAATAGATTCAACTTGTGGTGGGAGGGTATGACGGGCGGAGTCTGCAGATGGAAGGCAGACTTAGGATGCAGATCAGGTAAATAGTAATGCAGCAGCAGGAACACTGTCTGGCAGTTTCACCAGCTAGAAATTGTATTTTAAATGTACCTGCCCCTCTTGCGTGGGCATTGAAGCAGGAGCTAACCTGGATGACAACCAAGTGACTACATGCTAAAGAGTGGATGTCAGAAACCCAGAGGTAGAAGAAATTGGAAACATGTGCATGGAGGCAGGAAATCAGCGAATCCTGCCCTCAGATCATGGACACTGACATTAACCATTTTGTGGGCATTCCAAATCAGCTGGTGGGGTAGTGTGGCACCTTAAAGTTAGAGGGAAAGGCGGAGCCGATGAAAGTAGACGTTGATTAGGGGTAAATATAAAATGTGTATTCTTAAATTTGATTTGGTTTGCCCAGTCGCGACATATCTGACAACAATGCACACCTCTGCATTCTGTAATATGGTCAGTAGATGGCAGTATTTGATCATTAGAGAAACCAGAAACCTGTTACTCAATAATTAGCATTTACTTTATTAATTAATTTAAACATTGTTTTTTTAAATATAGCGTGTTTGTAACAATTTTATAAAAGTGATAAGGCATTCGAGGTTGTGCATTAATGTAAATTATTCCTAATAATGCACTCCCATATTGCTTTATTTACGCACCATTTTGCTGTTGACAGTGTACAGCCATTAAAAGTTGGAACATCTTATGCTGCAGGAGGGGAGACATTGTATGGCGTATCAGGAACATGGCTGTATGGCAGTTTTGTATTTTAAAAATAAATCCTCTCCAGCCCTTATTCGTTCTCACTAGGTCACACTTGTTAACATACTTTAATTAAGGCATCTGCTAAATAACTAAATGTAAATGTACATGTAGATTTACTCACTTCGAACAGTCAGTGTACATGTTTCCACTATCAATGTTCATCCCATGACTGATGAAGCCAGACGGCAAACTATCCCATTTGTCAAAGGCCACTCCTGTGCCTAGAGAGTAGGTACCTATAGCACATTTCTGACACTCTTGAGTCTTCATGTCCAGAAATTCACCTTCTGTGCAGGAAAATGCTGCCAATTTAAGGAAAATATGGTTTAATCATTATCAGCATATGATATTTATGTAATGTAATAACAAAGAAGGCCAATTCAAGCAATTTGTATTAATATGTACAACATAAAGAGTCATTTGTAGGGGTTTATAGGGTGTCCAGTATACAAACAGTGGGGGTACTGTGGGGTTATTGAACATTAACCACAAACAGACTCTGTTAAGCGACTGTTAGGACTGAGTCGGGTTAACTCAATAGGGAGTCAATTCTCATCTTGTGATTCAGTTAGTTCTTTCAGTGATTTAGTTCCTGAATTTAATTAGTTTCTGAAATAAAATTTTCTGCCTCTGTATTTTATATTTTAACTTGCCTCAGCATTTTCACTCAAACTCCAAAAAAATAACCAAATTAATATAAACCTGTTGTATATAATATAAATTTTATATGCAACCATGGTTGAAGTGGCAGCTTCAATCATGGTTCTGCAATTTCCTCCAGAAGATTAAAAAATTCTGATTCTGATTTTAATTTTAACGGTGTATTTTTTATTAATCAGCATATGTTACAAATCATATTGTAGTAAATTATATTAATAATTATCATCAATGTCCTGTAAAACCTCTACTAAATAAACATGCACTATATACATTTTTATACCTTTATACTTCTGGTATATTAGACATGAAAATGTATTTACTCACTGCAGTATGTTCCATTTACTGGATCAGGTAGGCCTGTGCATGTGCCCGGTTTATTAGGTATTGCCACTCTCCATCGAGAACCCAAGACATCACAGTCTGTGTACTCGAAATGGTAATCTGACTAAAATAACAACATAAACCAAATTTTAATCTTAAAATGTGAATATTATTTGATATTTAATAATGCTGACCATGCATGAAGCAACAGTTTTCACAGTTCGATTCACACAAAATTCACAGTTCGATTCACACCATGGAACTTACATGAACTTACAATTCGATACAAATTTTTTTTTTTTTTTTTGGGGGGGGGGGGGGGTTTGCAGATTAATTTTTTTTTTATTGATGAGCACTTTAATACATGCTTGAAACCAGGGTCTGGACTAAATTTCCATAGGTTTACAAGTTTAGAAATAGTTTAATAGCAAATGAAGCGTTTACAAAAGTGCAGAAACGGTTTATGAAGCCTTAAACATGTATACAATATAAATGAAATATAATATAAAGGACAATAAATTGAACTGTTGATGGAAGAATTTCATTTTTAAGCGTATTTTTATTGAAAAAATATCTTTCTTGTCTAGATTGTCTGAATGCACTGACTTTCAAGTCAGATTAAGTAGTTTACTTTTACAGCCAAACAGCGCTAACACAAAGGGGCATCACTGAAAGTAAGGGTGTACCATCTAACTTGTGAGAAAAATCACCAAAATCCTTCCCCTTTGTTAATCTGACATCTACATACAGAGTGGACTACAAAGTAGTGTACTTTGGGTGTTAACGCATTGTAAAACTCCCTCAAGAAGCCTGACACATTATCCTATTGTTTTAAAATTTGTTAGTTCTTAAGGTATCCAAGCAGACTGGCATTACTGTTAAGTAATTATTTGTGGGCAAAAATTATGTCTATGACACAATTATGTGTAAAATAAAATATTTTACAATATTTTTCAATGCCTCAGTTCGAATGACGGGGCACCAATCTAGCCTCAGGCACACTCATACACACACACATATATATATATATATATCCGAGAACATGGAGACCCACCAAAAATAAATAAATAACGCAACTTAATAAATATGACTAGTCTCTAAGCACCTGCCATATGTTTAAAACACTGGATAACAACAAACATGGCCAAAATATTGTATGTTGATTAAATATTTCATTCATAACTGACCACATTGTGTCTTATTATAGTTGGAAACATAAGCTTTAAAACTACATTTTGAGGTTTTTACTAATAAGGTCCACCTTCTGCCTAAACACCAGATCAGATCAATATTTATTTTGGTATCTACCACACCCATTACAATCCTCTTCAACAAGGATGTCTCAAATTCCCTGTCCCTACAAGAAGAGGAGTATTTACTCACCAGGATGGTTCACAAAAAGCTAATAAATGAATTGTAAAGCAATTGCAATATTTGTTCAGGAATTAGAAAATATAATAAACAATTTAGAAGTTAAACTAAGCTTAAACTGAGAAGTTTAAGTTTTTTATTTACATTTAAGCAGGAACTACATTGATCTCCATTTACTTTTCATGCAGACAGCCATCTGTAAAAAGATAAGACTACAGGACCTTACAAAAGTACTCTATACAAATGGAATGTTTAAATTAATCACAAAAACACAGAACATAACATATTAAGCAAAAAAAAAAAAAAAAAATATATATATATATATATATATATATATATATATATATATATATATATATATATATATATATATATATATGCATGAGTTTGATAAATGCCCTTCAGCCTGACTAACACTAATCCAAGCATCCATATGTATGATAAAACCAAGGTGACTGGACAGATTGAGCCTTGTTTCTATGGTGTCTGCCTGCCTGTGATTGCATTAACAATACTATCTTGTGTCATAAGGTTTAAACATCTGCCCACACTTTGCCTTTTCCCTGGTCAAATGCAAGGTCGTTTGACCTTCAAAGTAGTACATGGTGAAAGATATCAGTTAGCTTTACTGGATAACCTGTAGTGAAGTGCACTGTTTCAAATATTAAACACTTGAAAATGGCCTGGTCTGATCAACAGGTGCCAGACCTATTCATGCATTACAGCGTATATATAGCTAAAGGTTATTAGTTTAGGTCCGATTTCAAGTTAACTGGTAATGTTACTGCATATATATATATATATATATATATATATATATATATATATATATATATATATATATATATATATATATATAAAACCAGTACTTGTAACTGGTAATATCTCCTCTTATTATCCTTTGCTTAGTCTTCTACCAGGTCGCCAGTGGGGGGTTTATCAGATACACTGGGCACTTAGGACTGGGCGCCAATCCATTGCTGGACACAAACTCACTCACTCACACAGACACACACACAAACTATATAGGGCAATTTAGACAGGGTTCAATTTAAAGCAACCAACCATAGAGCTGCCCCCAACTGGTAAAATATCCATCCATTATCTTCCGCATTTATCCTATAGTAGGGCCGCGGGGGGGTTCCCCATGCCCATCCAGGGGAGAACGTTTCGGGCGCTGGGTAGATATACCCAGGACAGGGAGCCAATCTATCGCTGGGCACACACTCACTCACACAGACACGCACACATACACACTCTATATGGGGCAATTTTGGAGAACTCAATTAACTTGATCCATGTTTTTGGACTGTGGGAGAACACCGGAGAACCCGGAGGAAACCCACGTGGACACGGGGAGAACGTGGAAACTCCACACAGATGGGGATTCGAACCGGGAATCCCTAGCGCTGAGAGGCGAACGTGCTAACCACTAAGCCACCACTCCGCCCCCCTGGTAAAATATAAGAAATAAAACAATAATAAATAATAAAACAAAATAAAACACTCATTATTAGGAAATCTGATATTATTTAGTTATATACACACTCACTCACACAGACATGCACACAAACACATTCTATATGGGGGAATTTAGAGAATTCAATTGACCTTGATCCATGTTTTTTGGACTGTGGAAACTGGAGAACCTGGAGGACACCCACACAGACACGGGGGGAACATGGAAACTCCACGCAGATTGGGATTCGAACCAGGAATCCCTAGTGCTGAGAGGCAAATGTGCTAAGCCAGCCACTGTGCCGCCCAGTAAAACTATATATACACCACAATTATTTTTTGTCAATGGTAAGAAACTGAAGATTGCACCACTTGCTATTTAACACTTTAATTTATATATGTAATATTTATATATTTAACACTTTAATAATATGTATATATATTGCAAATCCATTTGGAAAAGTTTTTTTTGTATGTATTTGTACAAACACACATTCCTTAATGTATTTGGTCTATTCAAAATGGAGCAGGTAAAAACTTTGTTTTTTTTTCATTTATTCGCTCTCATATGCTATTGTATTCTGTATTTCATGCAAAAATAAAAAATGCAGTAGCCTAATATTTTTTTAATATTATTATTTAGACAGAAACATCTTTCTGAGGCAATTTGCATCCTTTCCGTGAAGTAGCGGTTGTGGATTCCACATTCGCGTGATATTGCGTCATGCTTCATTATTTATTTAATAAAAGTATTAAACAAGTGCTAACATCAAAACATTTGGAAAAAGCCCATGCAGACATACAATTTCCAAGGGCAAAAATCATTAATCATTATCAGTAAAAAGCTGATAAAATGTTAATAAGTTAATAGAAAACTCTTACCTCTTTGCAGATTGGAAGTTCCCGTGACTTAATTCCATTTACTAACAAAAGCGTAAAAAACCACAAAAAAGCGCGATGTGACGAAACGGGGAAATGGAAATTGGCTATTAACATATTCGCCATATTCGTAACTAAAAAGACAGATCAATACACAAATTATAGAGAAAACTGAGTGAAAGTTTGTTGCCTTCTAACAGCTGTTTCTTGACTTGGCAGTATCTCAGTGCACTGTGCAGCTTGGTGCTGCTTATGAACCTCTTTAAATCTAAATCAAACACCCCCTTCCCCCCCCTGGATAATGTGCCGCAGGTTAATGCACTGTTCCTAACGCCTCAGTAAGGAAAGTAGCTTTTGGCCCTCCTAAAAGTGGCTAATGTTGCTAAGTGGTGCAAAAAAGAGTAAAAAAAAATTTATAAAGCAGTCTAAACATGTTAAACTACAAATAACCTTTAAATAATAGAACTACAGTTGTTGTTTTTTGCCATTGAAATAAGCCATCACTTTTTAAAATAACATAATGACTTTGATGTTTTATCTAGAACCACATTACATTATTTATATTCATTTTCTTCCGCTTAATCCTCTACTATCGTTGTAGGGGTTCCAAAAAAAAAAAAAAAAAAAAAAACATGGATTCAAGGTAAAATCACTGCTTTAAATTACCTCTATATAGACAATATTGGTGTGTGTGCGTGTGTGTGTATTTGAGTGAGTGTGTCCCCAGCAATAGATTGGCGCCCTGTCCTGGGCACATTCACCAAGCGTCCAAAACGTCCTCCCCTGGATGAGCATGGGGAACCTGCGACCATAGTAGAGGATTAAGCAGAAGATAATGAATGAATAACTCAATTTTTGCAGTCTGAGGAACTGCTTTTTTATTACTGTTTATGTCATGTACATAATTCAGTCATGACAATAAAGTTGACTTTTGAGCTAGTTTAGCTCTGTACTAAATAATTTTTTATTTACCTAGCTAAATATTTAGCTTTTTACATAGAGCCACATGCTTTAGACAAGGTAAATGGCTGACAGTGTGTAAGAGAAATGCATTTATATTTACATCTGCTTTGTAATTAGGGAGTGGGGGTCAGTGGCAGCTTTAGGCATGGCCAGTTCAGTTGCAATGTGGACGTGGAGCAATGCTGGTCTGCTCTGATTGGGCGACTGAGCATTGAAAGTGTGGTGGAATGGGGCCCACGGCGGAAACAGCTGAACTGAAAATGAAACCAACAGACACTGAAAAACATGTGTGTCTCTAACACCAGAAAAAGGTGATAGATTTGTTGCTAGGCCCTTTTTTTTAAACAAATAAGTCACAAAAGAGTCTGAAAAGTTGCTAAATATAGCAAAAAAGTCATCAAGTTGGCAGCAGTGGGTTAATTTTGTTGCATTATTACATTTTAAACAGCCATTATGGTGGTAGTCTTTCCAACTTCTAAGTAAGGAAAGTAGCTATTGGCTGTCCTAAAAGTTGCTAGAAGTCGCTAAAGCTGTAGAATAAAGACACATCATAACAAAAAACAGCCGAAATATGTCACAACTATAAATAAACTCCATTTTCTAGGTTTTGTAAATCTACTACTGTCCACAAAATATAATGAAAAATACAAACTCATATGGAGTGTTGAGAATGGTGGTTGTCATAGCAATAAAACTAAAGGAGTTTTACTGTGAACATTAGACCATCTGTGTTTAGAAGAAGCTCAGAGTTACAAAACATTCCCTGCAAATTGTCATTTGATTTTCCACAGATTAGTTCTGGTATGAGAAATGAGTCTTAACACTGAAATGTTAGGCTTTTTACTGAGATATAATGTTGGTTTAAATATGTAGGCATTGTTGGGCAAGCTACTTGTAAAATGTAGTGAGCTAAGCTATTAGTTACTCAACAATAAATTAAGCTTCACTACACAAAAGATATGACCCATAGAAATATAACAAGCCAAGTTACACAAATAAGTCAAAAGTAACTTAACTTCTCAGAAGCTACTTCATGTTGTACCAACCAAATGCCAAACCAGCGCTAAATTACAGTCAGATACATTGATTAAAACATTTATCAAAGAAGGGCAGATGTTCTTACACACAGTGAAAATCTCAGGGTGGCATGGTGGCTTAGTAGTTAACATGTTTGCCTCTCAGCTCTGGGGATCCAGGTTCAAATCCCAATCTGGGTGGAGTTTCCATGTTCACTCCGTGTCCATGTGGGTTTCCTCCCACAGTCCAAAAACATGGATTCAAGGTGAATTGAACGCTCTAAATTGCCCCTTATAGTGTGTATTTGTGTGTGTCTGTGTGAGTGAGTGTGCCCAGCGATAGATTGGCACCCTGTCCTGGGTATATCTGTCCAGTGCTCGTAACACTTTCATCTGGATTTGCATTGGGAATTCCCCCACAATCCTAGCAGATGAACATGAACATGGAAACTCCACCCAGATTGGGATTCAAACTAAGATCCCCAGTGCTGACTGTTGACCATGCTTACCACTAAGCCACCGTGTCGCCCTTACCTTACTTAGTGTCACCTAAAACCTATTCCATTGTTCATAGATAAAAAAAGTTTGCGCTTTTTCAGTAATTTGTTCCCAAAATATGTAAGAATATTTCTATAGTTCCACTTATATGTTAATTTGTCACCTCTTAAATATATATTATATTGTTTAAATGGAAGTGATGAGTACGTATATAATATTAAACAGACATTTAATAGACATTTAAAATCTCCTGACATTTAGTTAACACCCTTCCTGAGAATGAAGGAGAGAGCAAATATGTTAGGAGTAATAAAGACAGCCAATATTATTAAGTTGTAACGGGGAATCCTAAATATGCCTTATAAGTCGTATTTCAGAGAATTGATGAATTAAAGCTTGTGGACTGAAGTTTCTCGTGACTTATAAAAGTCAACCTATTTGAATGTCAATAGTTAAAAGTAAGTTATTTAACAAATATACAAGTTGATGCCTAAACAAAATATACAAAATCTGCTTAGTGAGCAGAAATATAATTCTACTTACAGTCACCTTGATTTCTGGCTTTAAGTCTTTCACTGGATTAGATTTGTCCCTAAAGTTGACTACATATATTTATTCATTCATTCATTATCTCCCGCTTATCCTCTATTAGGGTCGCGGTGGGGTTCCCCATGCCCATTCAGAGGAGAACGTCTCAGGCGCTGGGCAGATAGACCCAGGACAGGGCGCGAATCCATCGCTGGGCACACACCCACTCACACAGACACACTCTATAGGGGGCAATTTTGAGAATTCAATTAACTTGATCCATGTTTTTGGACTGTGGGAGGAAACCGGAGAACCCGGAGGAAACCCACGCAGACACGGGAAGAACATGGAAACTCCACCCAGATGGGGATTCGAACCGGGAATCCCTAGCACTGAGAGGCGAACGTGCTAACCACTAAGCCACCGTGCTGCCCTACATATATTTATAGCCATTAAAATTACACATTTTAGACCTCTTGTTTATGGATCCTCCTTTATAAAAGTCTAAAAAAGATACTCATTCATTCATTATCTCCCGCTTCATCCTCTATTAGGGTCGCGGTGGGGTTCCCCATGCCCATCCAGGGGAGAACGTCTCGGGCGCTGGGCAGATAGACCCAGGACAGGGCGCCAATCCATCGCTGGGCACACACCCACTCACACAGACACACTCCATATGGGGCAATTTTGAGAATTCAATTGACTTTATCCATGTTTTTGGACTGTGGGAGGAAACCGGAGAACCCAGAGGAAACCCACGCAGACACGGGGAGAACATGGAAACTCCACCCAGATGGGGATTTAAACCGGGAATCCCTAACGCTGAGAGGCGAACGTGCTAACCACTAAGCCACCGTGCCGCCTAAAAAAGATACTGTTTTATAAAAAGATTTCGCTAAGCAGATCAGTCTCCTATTCATTAATTCATTCATTATCTTCTGCTTTGTCCTCTATTAGGGTCGCGGTGGGGTTCCCTATGCCCATCCAGGGAAGAACGTTTCGTGCGCTGGGCAGATAGACCCAGGACAGGGTGCCAATCCATCTCTGGGAACACACTCACTCACACACACACTCTTTATGGGGCAATTTGGAGAACTCAATTGACTTGATCCATGCTTTTGGACTGTGGGAGGAAACCAGAGAACCCGGAGGAAACCCACGCGGACACGGGGAGAACATGGAAACTCCACCCAGATGGGGATTCGAACCGGGAATCCCTAGCGCTTAGAGGCGAATGTGCTAACCACTAAGCCACCGTGCCACCCAGATCAGTCTCCTAAACAAAACAAATCATGCATTATCAGACAGAGACAAAACATGATAAACTAAAAGACAAATCAGGTTTTGAGAGAAAGGTAAAAAAAAAAAAAAATCCATTGGTACATGGCCCAATACTGAGGTCACTCAAAATATACAAACAATAGATGTTATATGTGTCAGTGTGAATATGCTGTACTACCAGTTTATAGTACATTTTTCATTTGTTTTATATATATATATATATATGGGGCGGCACGGTGGCTTAGTGGTTAGCACGTTGTAGTGTAAATACACACACCAAAATAAATTAAACTTGCTTTCATTACTCCTTCATTACTCCTCAGCAAAGGTTTGGTAGGACTGATTGGTGATTGTTGTAACCTTCAGAAAATTTTGTGATAATCTTTCTTTGTGCTACAGTCATTGCTGTTCTCTAATTATAATTATCATGTTTTTGTACAATTAAATAGCATGTACTACTGTTATTTTGAAGGGTGTTACTGAAGATTTGTGCATATCAAAGAAATATAATGTATATTGAATAAATTTGGTATGCATCTAACTCAGAAAACAGTGAATATCAGAAATAATTCCATATATTCCTTTTATATCAGCATTGGTATCAGTTAAATCAGAACAGCGTTTAAGTCTTAAGTTTTACAGTTTTATTATTTTTGCAAACAATCATGTAGAAACAGTAAAACTATTTCCAGTTTTAACCAAAAAGTGTATCATGTATTTGTTTTGTTTCTAGTGTTTAGTGAAATAACGTGCATTAAGCAAGAAGTATTAGGGTATACCTTATGCTATTCAATAAACCAGATGGTGGCGCTGATGTGTTGTCAGTGTTTTATTTAACTTGCTTGTATCATAGTAACAGACGTGACAACAATCATTGGGTCCTGGGAAATATTCTAACAGAAGAGGAGTTTCTGCTTTTAAAAAATGCCTCTGGAACGGGACCCTTTTTCATTCCCCAAAGTTGAAAATGATCACAGCTTTACGGGCATCAAACCAGAACAGGTAAACCACAGCATTTAACTGTTGTTTGTAATAATAAATTACCAATAAGTAATTCAGCAAATGATTTTGAAAATTAACAGAAAGTTGCCTTCAAAACCCCCACGCACTTGGCACAGCTGGAGGAACCCTGGAGCAGCCTGAATGAGCGAGCAACCTTATCAAGCATGAGAAGGAGCGTCCAGTACCAAGATAAAGAGGTCATCTTTTATTTATATACACATCCAACCAGCTAAACTTAAACATCTTTAAATTCCTCGTATGCACAAGTTATGCACAAGTGTGACGACAAAATGAAATACAGTTTAAATTAAGGGCCATATATTAGTATCAGTGGTGATATGTAATCTGGTGTTTTTATAACTTAAGCTCTATTTTCTTTTATCTTAATGAGTCCATATTAGTTTAATATACTAATTACAAATTATTCATTGAAAAACATAAGTACAAGACTACCACTCTCTAAATAAGGTATATGCTATGCTATATATCATACATACTTACACATTTACAGCTATATGCATGTATAGTGGCAGGCCAGAAAGGCTATTGTAAAAATGGTTTGTGGATTAATAAAACCAAGAGAAAAATGTTAGTGCAGCTGGCCCTCTTTTTAAGAAAAAAGGGGTCAAATAAGACAATACTGGTTTAAACAGTGTGAGCATTAGGCAAAACATTTTTATCGTGTCCAAATATAAATGTTAAATAAATTCCTGAAACTATTGAATTATAAAATTTTAAAGCATGCAACTGCAGCACAAATGAGGAGTTCGCTATTTACATGTGTAATAGGCTAAATATCTACCTAAAATCAGGCCAACACTTTTATCCAAAGGGACCTACAAATGAGAGAACATCCCAGAGTTTAATCAGTTTTGTTATAATGGCTAGGTGCAGTTTCCATGATCTCCCCTTATATGCATGGGTTTTCTCTGGGTAGTTTACAAAAACAGGGATTTAAGGTAAAACTGGCTACTTTAAATAGCCATTGTCCCTCTGTATTTCTGAGTGTATCTGCCCAGTACCCGTAACATTCTCCCCTGGACAGGCATGGGGGCCCCTAGTATAGGATTAGGCAAAAAATAATGAGATGAGATATATCAGACCATCTCCTTTAATAAATAAAAGACCAAATATTTTTGTCTCATATAATTGGGTTCTGTTTAAGTACTTTAATTTTTTTTTAAGGGGTTTACAATTTGCCAATCAACACTATATTGTTTAAGTTCAGATGGATTACTAAGGTGTACTTCTAAAATAGCAAAATCATAAAAGTTGCCAATAATGGTTCTATATTTTACAGGAACATAAAGACAGCCTGGACTTGCATCTTAATGCTGTCTATGATAATCATCTGAATTTCCTGCAAAATAAAAATGAAACATTGCTGCAGAGAGAGACTTTAATGACTAGCAGGTAAGCAGATTTATATGGGCTTTTCGGACCCAGCCTTAATAAAAAATAAACATATATATTCTCTCTAATAAACATACATTTTCTATATTATTTTACACCAGGGAAAAGAAGGCTACTGCACTGAATCATGACATTTCCAGTAAAATCAGAGTCTGGGAAAACCCTTATAAAGCTTCGGTTTACAGTATCAAAGGAGCGATCGGTAAGAAGCATTTCCCACATTTACTTTTACATATTTATAGAAGTTTTCATGCTTGGAACATTTTAGTGACAGGACTGTTGAGTCATGGTTTCTTATAGACACTTTAACACATCAAATTACTTTGAAGTCCCAGTCTTAAAAATATTCCTAACGCTTACCTACCTCTATAAACAACTTGAAAAAATAGCTCCAAATGAATCAAAGTGAACATGGCACTTTGGGCATTCATAGACAAAATTCAGCTCTTTACAATACAAACTGTAATTGTTATATTCCTGTAATTAGAATAGGACTGCTGTATCATGTAAAAATAAATTAAGACTATTATCTGCTATATTAAAATGTAGCAGAACATAACTAAAGTAGAACAAAATATGGCCATTTTGAACATAATATCCATACTATATATGTGGTCAGAGTTAAAATTGAGCTGTGGTGTTTCATCAGTACTAAAGAAAATCAAATGGAAAAGTAAAGTCACTTTAAAATTCACCTACAATTAAACTCTAAGGGCTAAGGTCAGTTGAAGTACTGTATATGTTTAAAAAAGAAAAAAAAAACTTCATTATAACTTTGTAAAAAAATTTTTTTATTGTTTTTAATGAATGATTAGACAAAAACAGTGTTTATACTTCAGACACGTTATTCAAAAAGAGACCAAAAATCAGATAATGAGTGTTTAAAATATTTACTTATTTTGGGGAAAGAGAATACTCATTTACCCTTAAATACAGTGCAAGTACATCAAAATTATATTTAAGCACTTTTAAATTTTACATAAATATATAAATTGCATAGCTAGAAACTGAAATTTAAAAGATTGTATAAAAGTTTTCTATAATCAGAAAATACATAAAATAATTTTTTTTTTTCCAGAATCTCATCACAGTGCATCTACAAACCGCGGCTACTCCAGGAAGCATGACGGTGGATTTTACTCAATTTGACAAAACATTTAGACAGATAATAAGCTATAAAAGGGCCTATTCGAGAAAGCAAGCTTATGAAAGCAGCACTTATTTGAGTAAGCCTTGCTCGAGTTAGCCAAAGTGCAAGTTCACTTCCATCTAGTTCGGTTCCACTGACATAATCCAGATGCAAACTGTTCCCACTCACTGTTGCCAACTCCTCAAAAAGGAAAGTCGCTAGAATCCTCTAAATGACATCATTTCCTATTTTTCCAAAATAACAAAGTAATAAACATTGTGGAGCGGAAATAGTAAAAAACACCTTAAATATGTTAGAACTACAAATTAGCTTTATATAAAGTGGAGGGAGTGGTAGCTCAGTGATTAGGGCATTGGGCTATCAATCTGAAGGTTGGTCGTTCACATCCCAGGTCCACTGCAGTTACCAGTGTGGGGTCCTTGAGCAAGGCCCTTAACCTTCATTGCTCCAGGGATGTTGTGATTAACCCTGTGTTCACCTTGTAAGTCGTTTTGGATAAATGACCAAATGTAAATGTAATATAAATGAACTTCTTCTGTTGATTTTTTTGCCTTTAAAATAAGCCGCCACTTTTTAAAATAACTTAATGACATTAATTCTTTGTCTAGATCCACATTACGTTATTTATTTTTACATAAATTACATAAATCAATTTTTAGTTACCTAGCTAGATGTTTAGCTTTTTAAATGCATCAAAAATGCATAAGACAAATGCAGGACCAGTGGCATATTTGGGTATGCACAGTTAAGTTGCAGTGTTGATGTGGAGATGTAGGTCTGCTCTGACTGTGTGACAGAGCACTCAGAGTGTTGTGAATCAGGGCGCTGCGCAGTGAGGACAGAAACTGAATAACATGTTTGTCTCTAAAAGTGTCCAATAGCACCAGAAAATGTTGCTAGTCAATTTCTTTTGAACCATAAGTCCCTGGAGGTTCGAAGAGTCACTAAATATATTGACAAACACGCCAAGTTAGCAACAGTGTTCCCAATAATTCAGGACAGGTTTTAGTATGCGACGATCCTTGTGCATGCAGTATTTAAAAATCCCACAGTAATCAATATTTGAAAAGGTGAACCTAAGAAACAGGCAAAAGTATCTATGAATTATGTCTTATTAAATATGAACTTTTACTATTTCTCAGAAGTCAGAATTCTGACTATTTTTCAGAATTTTTAATTTATATCATATCGCACTGTGCATGCATGCACATGCGTAGATCGCCCATAAATTACAATGCTTTTTATATATTTCTCTTAACGTCCAGAATGTTTCATTGTTTGAAAGTTTTATTTGTAGTAATAGCACATTTATGCACCATTTTAATGAGTTAGTGTTACTCTTTAACACTAAAACAAAATATATTTTAAAATCTAACAGTCAAAGCACGGTGGGTTGTTGGTCAACATGCTTCTCAGTGCCAATCCAGGTTAGAAGAGTTTCCAACTCCTCCATGGCTCTATGGGTTTCCTCTGCGTTCCTCCCAGAGTTAAAAAAACATAAATTCAAGGTAAATTGACTGCTCTAAATTGACCCATATAATGCGAGTATGTGCCCAGTGATCGATTGATGCCCTGTCCTGGGTGTATCTGCCTATCGCCCGAAATGTTCTCCCCTGGAACGGCATGGGGAACCCCCCGCAACCCTAGTGAAGGACTAAGCAAAAGATAATGAATTAATGTATAAATGAACAATCAAACAACCTTGAACCCGACAGATTTAAAGGTGTTGAGACTGCATCTCAGTGTATTATGGTAACTGGTGGGGGAAAACAGCCCTCAGTTACCCACAGTTTAGTGCCTCTAGCACAAGCAGGTTAATGTTATCAAGGACATTTTTATCCAAACCATTGAGTTTTGGATTTCCTACCATATGTTGGACATTACAGAAGCCACCGTTCCTGCAACAGTAGACTTACAAAGCGCTTCCTTCCTCAAGCAGTGACATTATTAAACTCATCACAGTCTTTAATCTCATAATTCTTAAATTCACAATGAATTTTATTCTATGATACTAAAATATTCATTCATCTTATTGGTATATTTGAATGAACTAATACTGCACTTGCACAATGTACATACTTTATATACGTAGCTGTCATAATACATGTGTGTTATTCATTTACAGTATAAAATTTACAGTATAAACTATTATTCACCCATCTGTAAAAATATATGCATATTCATCATACTATATAATACTGTATATAATGCTCATATTTTGTCATATTATTTATTATTCACAGCTTTACTGCTGTGATTTACCAACATGACCTACAGTTTATATGTTTTAATTATTCAGCAAATAACATCTTAAACAATATCATTCAAATTTTCATAAATGTGGTATTACAAATGAGATCAATAAACAATAAAATATTAAGTTATTTAGATTAAAAGACAAAATTCTGAGATATTTTTGACTTTCTTTCCTCCTAGTGGTGGAAATGGGTTTCCAGATTTGAACATTTTAATCATTTATATAAAGACACAATTATGAGGAAAGACACAATGTATTAATAAAGCCAGAGAAGCTGTTCAGATTACAGATTAAATGTGTGAACATATAATTCAATCCATCCTTAAGCATTTTAAAAGTGTTAAAGCGAATTAGTATTATTAATAATTCATCATATGGTGATTCAGAATCAACATGAGCGAAGTGAAAAGAATGGTAGCAGATCAAAGTTTTACCTTTGACTAAACTATACTCCAGAATGCTAAGTGTTTTAGTTGATTAGTATAACTGCAGGAAAATATTAAACGTCATATTAGCGACATATTAGCATATGTTTAGTTTAAAATACATGGAAAATGTAGTCTTTGTAACTTTACCAACGTTACCTTGTGATGTATTAAAAAAGTAACCCAGAAAGATCCAACTTTACTAATTTATTATTATTTTTTAGTACTCTCTACAAATTTTATGATTGTGTTCTGTATAGTATGTACAGTGGGGGAAAAAAGTATTTGGTTAGTCACCAATTGTGCAAGTTCTCCCACTTAAAAAAAGATGAGAGAGGCCTGTAATTGACATCATAGGTAGACCCCAACTATGAGAGACAAAATGCGATAAAGAATTCAACAAAATCACATTGTACGATTTTTAAAGAATTTATTTGCAAATAATAGAGGCAAATATGTATTTGGTCACTTACAAACAAGCAAGATTTCTGGCTATCACAGACCTATAACTTCTTTAAGAGGTTCAGCATTCCTCCACTCATTACCTGTATTAATAGCACCTGTTTGAACTCGTTAACAGTATAAAAGACACTTGCCCACAACCTTAAACTGTCACAATCCAAAGAGCTTTCGAAGGACACCAGAAGCAAAATTGTAGACCTGCACCAGGCTGCGAAGACTAAATCTGCAATAGGCAACAAACTTGGTGTGAAGAAATCTACTGTGGGAGCAATAATCAGAAAATGGAAGACCTGCTACAAGACCACTCATAATCCCCCTCGATCAGGGGCTCCACACAAGATCTTAGCCGGTGTGGTCAAAATAATCACAAGAGTAGTGAACAAAAATCCCAAAACCTAGGGAACCAAGTAAATGACCTGCAGAAAGCTGGAACCAACGTTACAAAGGCTACCGTCAGTAACCAAGGACTCAGATCTTGTAGTGCCAGACGTGTCCCCCTGCTGACGCCAGTATATATCCGAGCGCGCACATATCCGGGTGCGTTTGCTAGAGAGCATTTGGATGTTCCAGAAGAGTATTGGGAGAATTTCTTATGGTCAGATGAAACCAAAGTAGAACTTTTTGGTACAAACACAACTTGTCATGTTTGGAGGAGAGTGAATGAGAGTTGCATCCAAAGAACACCATACCAACTGTGAAGCATGGGGATGGCAACATCATGCTTTGGGGCTGCTTCTCTGCAAAGAGAGCAGGACAACTGGTCCGTGTACATGAAAGAATGAATTGGGCCATTTATTGTGAGATTCTACAAACAGCAAGGGCATTGAAGATGAAACGTGGCTGGGTATTTCAGCATGACAATGATAACAAGCAGACTGCTAGAACAACAAAGGAATGGCTTCATAGGAAGCATTTTAAGGTCCTGGAGTGGCCTAGCCAGTCTCCAGATCTCAATCCCATGAAAAACCTTAAGGGGGAGTTGAATGTCCGTGTTGCCCGCCAACAGCCCCAAAACATCACTGCATGGAGGAATGGGCCAACATACTAGCAACATGTGTTTGCCAAACATGTAAAGACTCACAGAAAACATTTGACCTCCAAAGGATATATAAAAAGTATTGAGATGAACTTTTGTTAAAATACTTATTTTCCACCATTATTTGCAAATACATTCTTTAAAAATCAGACAATGTGATTTACTGATTTTTTTTGTTTCTCATTTTGTCTCTCATAGTTAAAATCTACATATGATGTCAATTACAGGCCTCTCATCTTTTTAAGTGTGAAAACTTGCACAATTGGTGACTGACTAAATACTTTTTCCCCCCTATATATTGTGCTCCAGAACTGTTTTAATTATATGCATATTTCAAGAACCTTTGCACTAAAAAACAGCTTTTAATTTTATTGTACTTGTGTATACAGACAATAACGGCATTCTCTTCTATCCTACTGTAATTATGAGCCTGTACTCCAAAAGGAAAGAAATAATTTTCATGTTAAGCCTTTTTTTCTTATTCAACACTGCATATAGACTGCTGATGAGTGAACACTATGCGCGTCTGGCTGCCACTGCTCTCCAGTATTATTGTGATTGTTTCTCTTCCTCCTGGCCAAAACACCTCTTACAATGTGGGTGAGCCAGTTGTGCATCTGGTTTGCACTTACTTGGACTGTACCGATAAAATACACCAATACACCATGGCTGAAATCCTGCGGCTCCACTTTCATCACTATATGCCACTGCTAGCAGTATGTTATTTGCATCTGGACATTGTTTTTCTGCCTCGCCCAAGATACATCCATCGTGGATCTCGTCGGAACTTTCAAGTTAACAGCTCTACAGCAACTCAATCCCTCTGGTTCACCACCAGCTGCCCTCCCAGAAATACCGGCTGGCGTATTAACCATAGCACGTTATCTAGCTTAGCTAGATCAGCTAACGCTATTGTGAACTTATTACTATTAACTTCGTTCTTCTCAACAGCCGGTCATCTCAAGGGTCATCTCATTTAAGATCTCCTCAAGACCGCAAATTTGACTTGATCTGTCTAAAAGAAACCTGGCAACATCCCAATGACAACTCAACGACTCTACTCCTCCAGGCTTTGTTTACGTCAACCACATGGTGTAGGATGCAGGGGAGGTCTCGTGTTACTTCACTACACAAATTGGAAAGTCCTGCTGGTATTTGTTTACAGCTCACTGGAATGTCTAGTGAGCAAACTGCCTGGATCCTCACCTACCATCGCTACAGTCTACCGTCCTCCTAAGCCACACAAGGACTTTCTAACTGACTTTGCCTCTCTACTCACTTATCTATCTACTCGGTCACCTTATGTAATATTATTGGGGGACTTTAATATACACATAGACTGCAGTAATCTTCCTCTCAGAAGAGGCTTTTATTCCTTCCTTGAGAATTTTGGATTTAATCAATTCATCGATTTTCCTACTAACACAAAAGGTCATACACTGGACTTAATCTGTTGTTCTGGTCACACCCCTGCTAATTTTACAGCTGATGATCACCATGTAACTGAACACTTCCTTCTCTCATTTCTGTCCAAAAACAAACCATTACGTCTCATCTCATTAAGGAATATTAAAGACATTAACATGGACATCCTCACCTCCTTGATAATAATATTGATAATATTCCGAACTTGGACAATCCACACTCTCCTGATGAACTCGCTGCTCAATACAACAATCTAATATTCTGAACTTTTCCCAATGAAAACCTACTCTGTGTCCTCTCATTCTGCCCCCTGGTACACTTCTTAACTCATCAGCTCGAGCGACTCTATAAAAAATCTGGTCTTACTACTCACAAAGAAATACGCAAAACTCACATACTACACTTTAAGGATGAAATTGCTCAAGCAAAATCACCATATTACTCTGGTCTAATAAGTTCTAATGAAGGAAACACTCTTTTCTCTAATGACCAAATCTCTCCAACCCACAGCCTCCCTACCCTCCCACTTTTATCCAACGGACATCTGTAATTATTTAATGACAATTTTAGTGAAACATTTTGTAAAATCCACCAGAACATCTGCCCTAATCCTTTACCTTTTTCTCCATCTGTATCTCTTTCACACAGTCAGTCTCTCGTTTTCAACTCTCAGATTCATCTGTCATTTCCCATCTTGTTTACAAATCTAAGCCTTCTACATGTCAGCTTGATCCTTACCATACTGTTTTAGTTAAATCATGTCTTTCCTCTCTGCTCCCCCTCATAACTACCATTATTCATTCCTCACTTTCCAGTGGAATTGTTCGTACATGCTTTAAAACAGCAGCCATTACTGTTATTTTGGAAAAAAAAAAAAAAAAAAGCTTAGATCCTAATTTTAATAACCTCCATCCTATTTCTAATCTTCCTTTTATTTCCAAAATACTCGAAAAAGTTATTGCCACTCAATTCCATACCCATCTATTTCAAAACTGCCTATATGAATAATTTCAGACTGGTTTCAGCTCCTACACAGTACCAAAACGGCTCTTATCAAAATCACAAATGACCTTCTTATGGCAGCTGATTCCGTTTAATTTTCTATTCTCATTCTTCTTGATCTGAGTGCAGCCTCACACCATTTCTCACACCATTCATAATAGATCTTCCATTGTCATTAACCATCTCGCACTTGATTGGTTTCATTCATATCTCTCAGGCCACACACAGTTCAACTCCAAATCCTTCAGGTCTCAGTCTTCCTATGTTTCTTCTGTTGTGCCCCAGGGTTCTTTGCTGGGGCCTCTTCTTTTTATCATCTACCTTCTGCCCTTTGGCAACATATTTCATACATTTAACATTGATTTCCACTGCTATGCAGATAATACCCAGCTCTACCTATCTACTAAACCAAGCACTTTGTTTCCACTGACTTCCCTTTTAAACTATCTGAAAAAAAAATTTATTCACCTCTAACTTCCTTAAACTTAATAACAATAAAACTAAAATATTGCTCTGTGGTTCAAAGGTCACACTGTCATCCTAGATAGCACTTTTCATCTTTTCACTCTCGCATCAGTAATATAACCCGGTCTGCATACTTCCATCTCTGTTACATCAATCGCCTACGCCCATCCCTCATCCCCCATACTGCATCTATTCTTGTCCACAGTCTTGTTACCAGCCGTATCAACTACTGCAATTCTCTCCTCTTTGGCCGTCCTCAAAAATCCCTCCATAAACTTTAACTAGTTCAAAATGAAGCTGCTCGTATCATTGCCAAAACCCTTTCATCCCATCATATCACACCTCTCCTTCAACAACTCCACTGGCTTCCTGTTAAATATAGAATAATTTCAAAATCCTCTATATATGCAAGGTCATTCATAATCTTGCCCTCGCTCAAATCATCCTCTTTCACTCATCTCTCTGTGCCTCCTGCTCATCTGAGTACTATGGGGAGCAGAGCTTTCAGTCACTGTGGAACTTCCTCCCACCAGACATCCGTAACATAGATTTTCTTCCTCTATTTAAATCTAGACTCAAAACTCATCTTTTCAAAATAGCCAATTCCACTTGATCCCCACTCTACTGTCTCACTGTTGTACGTGTCGTGTCCCTTAGTATAGTTTTGTTCTATTTATTCTTATTTTTGTAAAGTGACCTTAAGTGCTTAGAAAGGCACTTATAAATAAAATGTATTATTATTAAAACTTTCATGAGGAATTGGTTTAACGTGGAAATCATTACTTTCCTTCTGTAGTACCCCGCCATGCGACCCCTAATTTAGGATTAAGTGGAAGAATCCTCACTGATTAAAAATTAATATGTATTCTATGGATATAAATATTAATAGTTTTTGGAAATATAACTATTGTAGGTAGTGATGGGTTGATGAAGCCTCATGAAACCTTAAAGCTTTCCATTAAATTGGTTCAAGAAAAGGTTCACTGCTTGGTGCTTCATTTGCACACAACTCCACCCCCTGGTCAGGACAAATATTGTCATTTCAACTGTTTGTAATGGATTCGCATGGCTGCCAATATATACTGGGAAGAATAGGAATAAAAACATTAATATAATTCATCCAACCTTCCAGTCATCCATTCATTATCCCATATAATATGCTTTTAATTTGAGCATGATAATATTGGCCTATTAATGTAAAATTAACATTCATTCATTCATATGACTTCAGTTAATGTTTAAATAAATTTAACAGGACATAAAATGTTCATGTTTAAATTGTTGTGAAGTTTTTAGAGGAGTGTGGCTATGAATAGTGATATGATGGACTTAAATAATTTTTATTTAGAAGCAATATGTAATAAGATTCAGAACCATAATAAATAAATCGAATTGAACCTAGTGTTCTGTCGAGTTACACTAGCACACTTGATGGTTTGTGCTGCCTTGTGTTGTACGTGTGTGATTAAAGTTATTACTGAATTTAAATGCATTTTCATTTAAATACATGTGTGCTCTTAAAGCAACATTTAACTACATTATCATTATTTGTTAACATTTTAGAAATTTGAAATAGCCAAGCATTTCACATGGCTCTTTAACTGTCTGCGCATACTGATAGGAAATGTAAAATAAATTTTTGCTACACGTGTTTTTTGAGATTTCGCATTGTGGAATAAAACTATTTTACCTATACCTACTATTTTATCAAATGCATCATCCAGCCTCACTTTTCTTATTTAAACACCAAATATGTTTTGTGTATGAACTTTGTTTCAGCATGAATTTCGAGTTTCTTGTTATCCATCACGTGTATTTTCAGTCCATGTATAGAGGACTATCCCTCCATCAACTTGATCCTAGGGTCACGGGTTAACCTTGCCCATCCAGGGGAGAACATTTCGGACTAGGCAGATACACCCAGGACAGGGCGCCAATCCAAACCTGGGTTACACACACACACAATTTTGGAGCATTCAATTTATCTTGACACATATTTTGGACTGTGGGCATACTGTATTGCACTTTACTTTGTACTGTATCGAAGCAGGTGTCGAGCAATCCAGTAAGTCTTTTATGAAGCGCTTATCTAGCCTTGCTTCGTTAAAGACAAGTGACATCAGGGATTACTTGTGAAGACTCACTGGTTCAGGAAAGTGTTCGGGTATTGGCGCCAATTTATGAGCACACAACATAAGACGCGCCATGGATCCCAACCAAACGTGCGTGTTAGCTCTGGAGTTATGCATTTTTGTATGGAAATCCAGAGAGGACATCTGCTATCATATACACACAATTTAAAGATATAATCGGATATATTCAAAGCAATTCATTGAATAAAACTGCGTGTTTATCATGCTGGTTTTCTGTCGCGTCATGCTGCCCCGTCGAAAAATGCTACCTTGTAAGATTCGGTTTCTAGTTGTGTTTACTCATTTTAATACATTATGTTTACAGTATTATACTTATCGAATCATGCTGCCTTCATTACATAAAGGGTAGCACAACTCGATTTTCTGTTAATACACTCATCAAATCATGCTATGTTATTATTTATCAAGACGTCTGTAAGACGTCTTTAAAAGTCCGACAACTGAGGTAACTCGCTTCGTGGATTAGGCTCCAGGTTGAAAGATTAACAATACCAATATAAACAACATCGTCGTTGCTGCAGCGTGAGCATTAGCCTTGTAGTTAGCATGTTAGCTTCACACAGCTTCCCTTGTAGCGTGAACAATTAAAGATCAGAATCGCTAATATACTCATTGTCCGTATTGAGAACGTCGGAGAAAAACTCCACATCTCAGCGGCACTAGTATATCTGATCGATTCATCATTTCTATCCACGGAACCGTGGAAGCCCTGCATTTGTGCTGTGAAGCTCCACGTTCACCGCCGCTAAGGGCTCGCGACTCGGTTATTATCATCTCTAAACCCGCGGAGGGCAACGCGGATCAGATCAAATAAGATCACGGTGTAGATTTTAACATGTAACCAACTAACTCTCTCACTCTCACTCGCACTCTCTCTCTCACTCTCTCTCTCTCTCTCTCTCACACACACACACACACACACACACACAACACAGCCGTACATCTCACACTCACCAGTCGACAAACCACTCACTCACTGAGTTCAGCTTCCTGCTTCTTATGCTTTTCATACCACGGACATAGATACTCATCAGCGCCCTCCTATGGTCATTATTGGGCAGCTACGGCGGCATTCCAAATTTCAAAGACCATCGCTGGATGTGGCTTGGCTGCTAAGTGGCTGGCAATAAAGTGATATATTTTGCCCATTTTACTTACACACACAGAAATTTGTCCTCCACATTTAACCCATCCGTGTAGTGAGATGCACACATATACACACACACTGGTAAAGTGAGCACACATGCCCAGAGCGATTGTATATGGCACCCCGGAAAGGAATTGGGGTTAGGTGCATTTCAGCCGTAGTATTTGGTAGGACCAGGAATCGAACTGGGGACCTACAGGTCACAAGACTGATTGCTTAAGTGCCCTAATCCTAATTTTCAAAATAGAAATGATGATCATAATTCTTTATTCAAAATAAAGTATTTATTATTTTATATAATTATTTAAATATTTGGATTTTTAAAACTATTATAAAACATTTTAGAATTATGTTAAAATCAGTTGTAAATGATTACTTGTTGGGTATTAATGAAACATTTACAATATTGCAAATTAGCTTTAAATCTGATTTAGATTTTTATTATATTCTTACCCCCCCCCTTTAATATCAGTGATTTTGTAAACTACTAAACATTCTTAAATTCTTATCATCCTCAACAAGAGAACTATCTTGAAAGGTATCTTGAATCTTAAAAGGGCTATCCAACAATAATGCCCTACTTAAATAAACAAAAAAGCAAATAAAGACAACAGAATAAATTATATAATTATAGAGTTAATCAGATAAGCATGTTATGTTCCCAGTTAACCTAAAAATGTGTTTAACCCCAAAATGCTTACATCTGTTTGAGTATTTATATATAGAGTATTTAAGTAATGTGTGGTAATTTTTTTAATATATTCCTATTCACACATTTTTTAAAAGTAGTCTATAAGAAGATTCAGATCATCTCTGCAGCCGATCTTTATTAAGGGGTGGATGTGGAGGTGGTCAGGACCAACAAATTTTTTGGAACACACTTGGATGACAAGCTGCACTGGTTGATTAATAATTACACCATCTACAGGAAGGGATAAAGCAGGCTCTACTTCCTGAGGAGGCTTGGGCACTTCAGAATGTGCAAGAAACTCTTTTAGAAAAAAGAAAAACACATAAAACACTCTACAATTACTAGACTATTATAAATATTCACAAGTAGTTTTTTAATTAAATGTGTAGTATTAGCAGTATAGTTTAGTGTAAGTAAGTGTAATGGGTGAGAGGGCAATAGGAGGTACTATCATATTTTTTAAGGTTTGAGTCCTTCAAAATCTGCAATAGACTCCTTCAGATGTTCTACAAGTCTGTGGTGTCAAGCCTACTTTTTTGTGCCAAAGTATGAAGTGGCCTTAAGGAAAATTATACTGGTCGACAAAGCTGGCTTACTGAAGAAAGCTGGAGTCTCTAACATTAGTGGCAGAGAAAAAAAAAACCTTAGTAAACTGCTGACCATTAAACCAGCCATTGTACAGCGCCAATATCAGGCAAAGGAGCTCTGTTTTCCCAGTGCTCCACTGACAGGTTCTGGACAATTGAATTCTTCTACTAAGATCAGCTAATTATAATATTCATTCATTCATTCATTCATTATCTTCCACTTTTATCCTCTATTGGGGTCTCGGGTGCTGGGCAGATACACCCAGGGCAGAGCGCCAATCCATCGCTGGGCGCACACATACTCACACAAACACACTCTATATGGGGCAATTTAAGGAATTCAATTTACTTGATCCATGTTTTTGGACCGTGGGAGGAAACTGGAGATCCCGGAGGAAACCGGAGATGGGGAGAATATGGAAACTCCACACAGATTGGGATTTGAACCGGGAATCCCTAGTGCTAAGAGGCGAACGTGCTAACCACTAAGCCACCGTGCCTTATGATACAGCTGCTGGTTGCCCTAAATTTCCCTTTTGGATCAATTAAGTATCTATCTATCTAACTATAAAAAAAATTAAAATAATCTGTATATGTCTAGGCCGTACAAAATCATGTTAAATGTTTAAGTGTATTGTCTGGTGCATTATTTATCTAAAAGCAGCACTGATAGTTAGTTAGTTGCCTAATGGGATTATAGAGTTAAACAGCAACAACTGATTAAAGCCATTGGGAGACGGCAATGTCATCAGGTACAATGAAACAATGAACTGCTTGTGCGGATATAAGTTTTTGCTCTCTGTTTTTAGAAAATATTGCTTACTATTACTGAATTTCAGTTTGCTTAACCAATAGAATGTGTTTAGTGAGCATACTTTTTAGTTTACAGCTATCCCCAGTTCATATATCTTATATATTTATAATATATTTATATAATTTTTATTTATTTAACATTATTTATTATAACATTATATATATATATATACTGTATCTGCCCAGCGCCAGAGCAGTACAAATCACTACAATACCTAGTATTTAAAACTGCTATATAATTTAGAAAACTGACATTTTTTACTTTAAATGTAAGTCTAATTGGTTCAAACTAACAGTAAAATTTATTTGCAAGTTAATAACTGATTCTTATTACTGTAACTTTCCTACCCTACCCCAACACACCTCTTATTTTAATGCCCTTTAGCCACCAAGCTTCAAACATTACAAAAAGGTATATTTTTAACTCTTTACATTAGTTCATGTTCATAAATGAAAAGTAGAACTGATACAGATATTTGGGATCAATGTAAAACTTGTCTAGAAATTTGTGTAAATAGCGCTGAAGGGAGCCAGGCACGCAGGTAGCAGAATAACAGATTTATTTAAAATCAAAGGTATAGCGGCGCACTCGCGGACACGACGGAGGGCGCCGCGAGTACGAGGCTATACGGCCGCCGCAAAGAAAAATTTTAAAAGAGGCTTACCCGGGCTCTGGACTCCCCAAATTGATTGGCACATCGTGATGTTACACTCGCCTACCTAGGATTAAAGCGGCTGCGCATAAGAAGCGCAGAGCCACCGCGCTTTAACGCGCTGAAGGGAGCTAGGCACGCAGGTAGCAGAATAACAGATTTTTTTTGGTGTAGAGACACTAAAAAACAAAGGTACATACAACGAGTGAACATAAAAGGCGACGTGCCCGGAGGACAAGGAAAAAAGGAAATATATACAAAACCACACCCGACCACGTGCACAAAACCAACCAATGAAAAGAACAAGATAATTAACTAAACTAAAGACCACCAATGACAGTTAATTAACACAAACAGGCACAGGACAAAACAGAACAAAGGAACAGGTGCCCTAGTACCCCCGCCTCTACGGTCGCACAACGGGAGGACGCGACCAAGAAAAAAAAAAAAATCCCGGGGGGGAAGGGTGGTCCTCCGCCCTCCTCAAGCCTGGCTTGACAGGCGCCTACTGGTGGACGCCCCCTGCGGGGGAGGCATGACGAACGCCCTCTGGCTATGCAGTTCGGTGGGCACCCTCTGTGGACGAGGTGTGCGAAGCGCCCTCTGGCTGTACAGTTCGGTGGGCGCCCTCTGCGGATGAGGCGTGGCCCTGTGGCTGTATGTCGAGGTGGGCGCCAGGATCAGGAGGAAACCACGCCCTCTGGCTGCGTGGTCCGTTGGACGCCCTCGGCGGGTGCGGAGTAGGCCACGCCCTCTGGGTGCGTGGTCCGGCGGACGCCTTCGGTGGGTGCGGAGTGGGCCACGCCCTCTGGCTGCGAGGTCTGGCAGACGCCCTCGGGCTGTGTGGCGAGGTGGACGCCCTCGGGCTGCGTGGCGAGGTGGATGCCCTCGGGCTGCGCGGCGAGGTGGACGCCACTGGTGCACGGGCTGGGCGGCGTGCAGCCCCTGGACCCCGGGCTGGGCAGCGTGCGGCCCCTGGACCTCGGGCTGGGCGGCGTGCGGCCCCTGGACCTCGGGCTGGGCGGCGTGCGGCCCCTGGACCTCGGGCTGGGCGGCGTGCGGCCCCTGGACCTCGGGCTGGGTGGCGTGCAGCCCCTGGACCTCGGGCTGGGCGGCGTGCGGCCCCTGGACCTCGGGCTGGGCGGTGTGCAGCCCCTGGACCTCGGGCTGGGCGGCGTGCGGCCCCTGGTGTTCGGGCTGGGCGGTGTGCGGCCCCTGGACCTCGGGCTGGGTGGCGTACGGCCCCTGGACAACGGGCTGGGCGGCGTGCGGCCCCTGGACCTCGGGCTGGGCTGTGCGACCCCTGGACAACGGGCTGGGCGGCGTGCGGCCCCTTGACCTCGGGCTGGGCGGCGTGCGGCCCCTGGACAACGGGCTGGGCGGCGTGCGGCCCCTGGGTAACAGGCTGGGCGGGGTGTGGCGCAGGGACCACGACAGGTGTGCATTCTTGTGGGTCTGTGGCAGGAACGCACGCGGCTGGACCTCGGCAGGCACGCATGCAGGCTGGACCTCGGCAGGCACGTACGCAGGCTGGACCTCGGCGGGCACGCACGCTGGGTGGACCTCCACCTCGGGATTGCCATCCTGCACACAGTAGAGGTACACCCCCACCGCTACACCAAAGAACAGAGCAACTGCTGTATCCGACTGGACTGGATTCACCCCATTGATTCACCCCACACTCCTCCATATTAACAGACACTAGCGGTAGCTCCGGTAACGCCCCCTCGTAGCGCGACCCAGGCACGGTGCGATCCGGTGCAGCCGCGTCACGTGACTGACCCGCAGCGCGCACGCTGCATCCTGGCTCCGCGCCGGTGGCGCGCACCGCGTCTGGATCTCGCGACGGGGGGCTTCACAAACTGAACTGGGGCATCAGTCCAGAACTCTTCAGAGTTCAGGAGGGTTCGTATCGGCAGAATATGCCCATACAGGTATGACTCGCCCGCCTCATCATCGGAGACCTCGACCAGATCGAGACCCTCCTCTGCACAGAGCGCCTCATACCCATACCTCCAAATAAACTCATCATCGGAGTTGTAATACTCCGATATCACTGTGTCGGAACCGTCCTTATGGCTCCGGGACGGCGGGCTGTGCATAGCGGCGCACTCGCGGACACGACGGAGGGCGCTGCGAGTACGAGGCTATACGGCCCCCGCAAAGAAAAATTATAAAAGAGGCTTACCCGGGCTCTGGACTCCCCAAATTGACTGGCACGTCGTGATGTTACACTCGCCTACCTAGGATTAAAGTGGCTGCGCATAAGAAGCGCAGAGCCACCACGCTTTAACGCGCTGAAGGGAGCCAGGCACGCAGGTAGCAGAATAACAGATTTTTTTTGGTGTAGAGACACCAAAAAACAAAAGTACATACAACGAGTGAACATAAAAGGCGACGTGCCCGGAGGACAAGGAACAAAGGAAATATATACAAAACCACACCCGACCACGTGCACAAAACCAACCAATGAAAAGAACAAGATAATTAACTGAAATAAAGACCACCAATGAAAGTTAATTAACACAAACAGGCACAGGACGAAACAGAACAAAGGAACAGGTGCCCTAGGCATCTGTTACAATCACCCTCTAGTCGTCATTACCGAACATTCTTTAATGGAATAAGAAATGTGTTAAAAATGTCAAGGTAGACTTTTGCATTCACTGAATTTGTCCAATGGCTTTACCTGACCTGCAGGCCCGTATCATCGATGACTGTGGAAATTTACATGTTTTTAGTCATTGTCATAAATTTAATAAACTGGCACCAAAAACCCAGCGATGGATTTAGGGAAAAAAATAGACAGCATTTGTCTTCAACGTTCTTCAAGGGTGGTGATTCCATCATTATTGCCAGGGGCTGTATAATGATGTTTGCAGTAATGCATAAAAGTCTTCCTCCGGGTTCTCCAATTTCCTTCCACAGTCCAAAAACACATATATTGTGTGTTTGTTTGTGTGTGTGTATCTATGTGTGTCTCCAGCAAAAGATTGATGTACAGTAATGGGTGTATCTGCCCAGGACCCAAAATTTTGACATGGATTAAAGGTATATGATATATGTCCATTGGACAGGTCATAGGGGAGTTTTTTTTGGCTTTCATTTTGAAACCTGTTTACACACATCATGTTAGTATTGTCGAATCAGCATAGAAAAGATGGATTTAGATTGCCATTTTCACAGAAATTGCTCTTTTATTAAACACATTCCAGAAAACGGCATGGCGAAAACTTTGTTTTAGTACACACAAATGACCAAACACAATGGAAGTGCAATGGCTACTTGGCAAATCAAGCAAATGCATTTTGAGTTTGACATTGTAAAAAATATTCCTTCTCCCACTCTAAATGCAAGTGGAACATTTTAGTTCTTTCAGTTCTTTTAGTTCTTGTAAGTTAAATCAAGTGCAAAAACACAAACAGAAACTATCTAATGTAGATGATTAGCGAGGCAGTGCTTCAGATTTATGCACAGAGGCGTGGCCACGGGCCGGTTTTGGGGGCATGCTGCTTGCTTGCAGAGATCGCGATTCAGAATGACTCATATTGCGTGTGTGAATGTGTATGCGCGTGTTTATAAGCGCTTCCTTTCCTGTGCTGTAAAAAAGCGCTGATAAACACTTTTTTTTCCGAACCTCCTTCGCGATCTATGTGACACGACTGTGCGATCGACCGGCACCTCTGTGATATACAGTCCATCCATAATCTTCCACTTTATCCTGTACTAGCGTCACGAGCACACTCTAAATGCATGCACACATGCACACAAGCACACTCCAATTGACTTTGATCCATGTTTTTAGACTGTTGAAGGAAACAGAAAAAACCCGGAGTTTTGGCCCCCCGTGCAATTGACTGACACCCTGCTCTAAAGTGGTCAAGGATTAGGGTTGGATCAGTAAACAATATATTATCATTTGTCATTTTCACTGTCATATTTTAATATGTGTGTGTGTGTGTGTGTGTGTGTGTGTGTGTGTGTGTGTGTGTGTGTGTGTGTGTGTGTGTGTGTGCATGCATCTGTGTGTAGTATGAAATGGAAAAGGTAAGACAGCAAGAGGCTCAAAAGAATGTACCAGAATTTGTACAGGTGAAGAAAAAGCTGCGGCATGTAAAAATACCATGACATGTTTTAAAGAAAGCATTGGGAATGTTCTCCTGTTGTTCTCCTTAATGTAATAATTATCATTTAAATGCTCTTTCTATTTACTCACAACTACTAGCTGTAACTATATCTGCAAGATATCCATATCAAATATTACGCATTAAGGATTTATTTTAATAGTGTCCATTTAAAACAAGTGTCTAGTAAACCAAGATTAACTGATGTGATAATTGTTGTTATCCACAATTGGATCCAAATGTTTCTAGCTCTATTAAACAAGCTGGTGTAAAGAGAATTTTACACTAATAATATTTCAGCAGTAACTTATTTGTATGTTTTCCTATGATAAGAAAATTATATGATGTATGAATATTTAATTTTGTGGTATATAATGTGATTTTGTGCACGCCACTGTTTTTAAAGAATTTGTGCTTGTAATGCTAGGTGGTATATATTGTTTATTTGAAAATAGATTCATTAAATGTTTTTTGTGTGTATTTTAAGACTGTGTGCTATTAGGCTAAGAAGGAGCTATAAAACCCAGTCCATGTACAGTCTATTAAGCCGATATTAAACACAATGTCTTTTCATTGTTCTATGAGATAAGTAACGTTTTTTTTTTCAGTTTGAAGGAACCTCAACAATGTTAATTACTAATAATTTATGCATAACTTAAATATACGAACCCTTTGATATAATATTAATATATTAATTAATATATAATTAATAATTATAAAGAAAATAAAATTTCCCAAGGAATTACAATGTTTGTCCATGTATCTTTCCTTAAATTGACTTGTAATTGTTCTAGGGTGCCCAATACGTCGATTGCGATCGACCGATCAATCGAGCAGGGGTTTCAGTTGATCGCGATGGAGATTTGAAAAAAAAAACGCTTTTTTTACAGCACAGTATAGTAAGCACTTACAGTATACACACACGTGTGCACACATTTTCACACAGAATGTGAGTCATTCTGAATCGCTATCTCTGTCGCTGTGCAAGCGAGCAGTCTGCCCCCCATCTCTCTCGCGTTTCCAAAACCGGCACGTGGCCACTGCCTCCCGAATCATCTACATTAGATTTACATTAAATTAGATAGTTTCTGTTTGGGTTTTTGCACTTTATTTGACTGACAAGATAAGTGAAGAACTTTGCTTCAAAAGAACTAAAAAAGAACTACCACTTTCATTTAGAATGGGAGTATTTTTTTTTACAATGTCAAACTCAAAATGCCTTTGCTTGATTTGCCAAGTAGCTATTGCACTTCCATTATGTTTGGTCGATTGGGTGTACTAAAACCAAGTTTTCTCCATGCTATTTGCTGGAATGTGTTTAATAAAAGAACAATTTCTGTGAAAATGGCAATCTGAAGCATCAGGATGGCCGAGCAGGGAATGGTGGCTTAGTGCTTAGCACGTTCTCCTCTCAGTGCTAGGGATTCGCGGTTCAAATCCCAATCTGGGTGGAGTTTCCATGTTCTCCCCGTGTCCCCATTCCTCCCACAGTCAAAAAACATGGATCAAGATCAATTAAATTCTCCAAATTGCCCCATATAGAGTGTGTCTGTGTGAGTGAATGTGTGCCCAGTGATATATTGGCGTTCTGTCCTGGGTGTATCTGCCCAGCACCAGAGACGTTCTTCCCTGGATGGGCATGGGGAACCCCCCCCCCACGCGACCCTAATAGAGGATAAAAGTGGAGGATAATGAATGAATGAATGAATATTATAATTAGCTGAGGAATCCCCCCCCGACCCTAGTATAGGAAAAAATAGAAGATAATGGATGGATGGATAGCAATTTGTAGCCATCTTTTCTATGCTGATTCGACAATACTAACATGATGTGTGTAAACAGGTTTCAATATAAAAGCCTAAAAAATGATCAACCCTGGTAGATCTCGATGACCTGTCCAATGGAAAAGTAGATCTCGGCCAGAAAAGTGTGGGCACCCCTGTTCTAGGGTATTGCCCTGCCTCTTACCTTTTGAGGACTGGGAATGTGTCACAGCAGCTCCTGTAATCTCAAACAATTTTAGCTACTCACAAAATGAATAAACAGGGGTGGCATAGTGGCTTAGTGGTTAGCATGTTCATCTCTCAGTACTGGAGATTCCTGGTTTGTATCCCGATCTGGGTGGAGTCTCAATGTTCTCCCCATGTCCGCGTGGGATTCCTCCAGGTTCTCCGGTTTCCTCCCACAGTGAGGTAAGGTGAATCGGCTGCTCTAAATTGTCCTTATAGTCTGTGTCTCCCCAGGCCTGGTAGAGGGTGAGGGTTGTGTCAGGAAGGGCATCCCACATAAAACACTGTCCAAGTCTTAGGGGGGGGGGGGGGGGGGGGGGGGGGGGGGGGGGGGGGGGGGGGGGGGGGGGGGGGGGGGGGGGGGGGGGGGGGGGGGGGGGGGGGGGGGGGGGGGGGGGAGTGGCAAGAAAAAACTCCCTTTTATGTTGTTATTCAAGGAAGAAACCTTGGGAGGACCAAGACTCAGTGGGGGACTCATCCTCCTTGAGCGGCCAGGCAGCAACAACAATGTAGGACAGCGAGAGACATTTAACAAATGGAAAAACTAAAAACTAAATTTGACAAATGGAAAAACTAAAAACTAGAAAACTATATGTGAGTCCATTAGGGGGCGTCCTGCAGGACCGCCAGTCCAAATGTGAGTTCATTGCTGTGGCGACCCTTGAATAATAAAGTAAAAGCGCAGAAAGACGAAGAAAAATAAATAAATAAATAATAACTGTTGCTGTTGTGAATAAATATAGGTAATGATGTGTTAGCTCAGTGGTTATGAGTTATTTTTGTTTTACTGGTGTACTTTTGTTGCTCTTTCTGTGAAAATGTCACAAGCTGCCAAAGCATTCACAGGTGGCATGGGCTGCGATCCCTCTACAGCCAGAGATCCCTGAGGACTCTGCTGCTTTTCACATGGAAATGAAGCTCTATTTCATTACAAACACTTTCAAATCTGGGAATGGCACGAGTGTATAGAGGTCACCATCTGCTGATCGGTAATATACCATAAACTGACAAATTGAACAGGAAAATTAAACATAGTCCAGAATATAATTCTGTGTTTGTGGTGGAATGAAACCTCGCAGGTTTGGATGAGGTTAGCTATGTTTGGGAAGAGTTAATTTGGAGGAGGGGAACAGAGTTAATCCGTACTGCATTTGTGAATCTCATTTATCAACTCAATAGAACTATTCGCCAGCTGTCTCAGGCACTCGCCTGTTGTTTCTTCTGTATTGTGCTCGTTCCTCCTCCCGCTGCCTCTTGTATTCAAACTAAGGCAGCCTCTCGCAGCACAAACGCGTGTTGTATTCACAGAGGGTCGACTTTCAAGTCGACCAAAAGGGGTGTGTCGTGTTTAAAATGTTAGTTATTTAAGTCAAATTGTGCTTATTTGTCATAATAGATTCGTTACTGTGGTTGTGTGCATTAAATATAAATATACGCGTTGTATAAAATTGATTAAGTACCAACACTTTAGTATCAAAACACTCCCCTGTTACAGCACACCCATATAGTCGAGTGGTACAACCCGGCGGCAGCCGTCTCATTTGATTAAGTCTATCAGCGCATCAGCAAGTCACAGTGGATTCACTGTGCGACCGAAACTGAGAGATGGATTAGCAAGTCAACAAGTCAACTTTGCGAAGGTATGAATTCAGCAAGATTTTAAAATATAACATTTATGCTGTAGCTGTTTCTTATAAAAGCCTACTAAACTTTTAAATAGTATTACAACGACTTGATGTTACACTAATACAGATTATTGGAAATGCTAAAAGAAATAAGATATAAAGAATAAGTAAAAATAATGGAATAAATCAAAGCACCGAACAATGAAAAAATGTAAATTTGAAAAACCATTAAGAACCTACAGAGAGCAGATGTTGTATTCATTACCTTGATTAGAGACCTTCTTTAGTGCCTCAGTGGTTTTTGCAATGAAAGAAAAAACATTGATTTGTTCCAGGTTAAATTAGAGCATATTTGAGACAGACATCCTGTGACCCTGTGCACATGGCAACAGTGATGTTGAAATTATATATTGTGCAGCCTTAATTTACATAATAGGCTGCTCATCCATCAAAACTATAGCTAAATATTTCTTTTTCTCTGTACATATAAGCAATATGCTTTCTTACATATGCAATGCTCACTGTCAGAGCAGAGATGGCCACTCAGAATTATCAGGAGACATCCTTATAATTCTGACTGGCCATCTCTGCTCTGATTTTAGTATGTTGGAAATTGTAACCATCTAAAGATGGAAGTCATATTGTAAAGTCATTTTGTTTTAGCACATCAGCAGATATGCACATCAGCATCCTCTTAATTACAGCCTGGATGTACATGCTGGATCAGCTGTAAGTCTTTTTTCAGACTTTCCAACATTCATCTCACTTTGGGAATTCCAAACCTTAGCCACAGTGGTAATGGATGTCTTGGGAAGCATTCCAAAAGATCATTGTTTCACAAGCATTGCAAGCTGAAAAGACAAGACAAATTACTTATAAATAATATTTGCTGATTCCACTTTAAGTTACTTTTGATCATTCAGCAGATACTTTTATCCAAAGAAACTTACAAATATCCCAAATAGATTTTTCCTGTGAGATCTCTTTGGCATGTCCCTATGTGCAGTGAGGTTAAGTAGATAAATAGCATAACTGCATTTTTCCTTGGCACAGAAGATCCTTGTCAGATGATGTGTTTCCTGTTTATGCTTATTTGGTGCAATTAGTTTTCTAATCTTGATGACATAAAGTCATATCCCAGGGTGGAGTGAAGTGAATGTTTTGTATGTACACAGTAGTCACAATTTTGAACCCCAGAGTGTCGTAAATGATGCATAATTGTGTTGCATTGACTCAAATTCATGCTATCATTTTAAATAAATGAGCAAGAATTGTGTAGTCGTGCAATTTCAGACACAGGCGTGGCTTTTAGCAGATCTCTTCCTCTCAGCAAAATTACATTGTTGTTACAGGGCTTGAGGACTGTGCAATGCATAATGGGTAAAGATTGTTTCTGCTTATTTTATTTCTTTGCTGGCATTATCTGTTTGCATATGTTATGGGCCTGAATTAGTATTAAGCCCTTAGGGATTTCACAAAAGCATCATGTAAAATGCTCACATAGACAGAACTTTCTATTCAGGAAGAGGCCATGATAATAATCTATAGTTAAAATAAACACAACTAAAATGGCTGGCCTCTGTGGGATGATGGTTAGTTACCCTGCTCATTAAATTTTGAAGTTTTGTGTCGGGCTTAGTGGTTAGCACATTCACCTCACAGCACTAGGGATTCCCGGTTCGAATCCCCGTCTGGGTGGAGTTTCCATGTTCTCCCCGTGTACGTGTGGGTTTCCTCCGGGTTTTCCGGTTTCCTCCCACAGTCCAAAAACATGGATCAAGTCAATTGAATTCTCCAAATTGGCCCATATAGAGTGTGTGTGTTGGCACCCTGTCCTGGATGTGTCTGCCCGGCGCCCGAGACGTTCTCCCCTGGATGGGCATGGGGAACCCCACCGCGACCCTAATAGAGGATAAAGCGGAAAATAATGAATGAATGAAAAGTTTTGTGTCTGTCTTTGGGTGGTTTAGTTATAGCTATTTAGTGACATAGTTATAGGACAGAGTGATGTACATTTTTTACGGTTATTTTTTTTAAGGTTATTTTGAGGTAAATCAAAAAATGTTTCATATTATCTGAATTGAGATTGATATGTGTAATACTTTAAATACAGCAACATGGCCCAAAATGACCAAGCCTTGTTGTTCTAAATATTCTGTTACTGTATTTCTGTATAGATTGACATCCAAGCATTTTGTGAAATGGGAGATGCTTTGATAGAGATAATAGGGGCCCTACACTGAGGTAGAGGCCAGCCTTAGATATTGTTTAACATCAATCTAAATGGGAAGTTTAAATGGGGCGAAGGACAGGTGCAAGATCTGGCAGGGGGAGCGTCTCAGTGACCATCTGTCTCCTTTTTTGGGTGTTTCATTTCCAAACGCATTCATTCGCATTCTAAATTCCAACATCAGCACGTGTGCACACATTGAAACACACACACACACACACACACACACACACACACACACACATACACACACACTCAAAAGGAACAGGTCACTATGGCGCCGCATAGAAAATAGGCCTCAGCACATGTGCACGGTCAAGCAAGGGGTCCAGTTCTATTGTGCTGTGAAACATTAATGCAATGGAGGAGGTGTGGGGTTTCTCTTAAAAAAGGAGTGTGGGTGTGTGGAAAGAAACAAATTGCATTTTCTCCATCACTGGTTGTTTACCAAATGCCAGTGCACTCAGCATTTGCTTAAAGCAGGGTGAGTTTGCCTAGCACATGCCACAGATTTGGTTGACAAATATCAAGATCATAAACTCAGGGCAGTACTATCACACAGACCATGGATAAAAAAACAAGAGGTAGAACTTATGAATTGTGCTTTCTATTAACAGATAACTTAAACAGCCAAACACTTAAACAAGAAGTCAAAGTAACATGGACCTCAAAGAAGAAATCAGTGACTCAGACAGTGGGATCATCCTAAATTCAGGTAAGAAAAATGCATACTGCTGGTTTACTGTCTAAATCAGAAATTGCAACCTAAATTTTTAATAGTTGGACTAAAGGCTTTGCAGTCCTCTCAGGATATTAGTGCAAAGAACATTCAGAGTATTTTTCTATTTTAACCATTTTAACAGTTTTTCTATTTTTAGAAAAATGCTCATGTTATTATTTCACAAGCTTTCCTGCACTGTTAATGATACCCGGCTACTCAAGTTGGATGTCTAATGTTGGTATTAATGTGCTTACAAAATTAAATAAAAAGCAGTTAAAAACCAGAGGCATGTCTTTGTTACTTGGCATCTTTGCAGTAGTAATGAAAAAACTAAATGCAATACAAGTCTACAACACTGCTATAGTATTCTGAAGAAGGAAAAGTAAATGTCTATGCCAAAAAGGTCCAATAAATTTTTATTACTTTTATTCATGATACAAATTATGATAGTCTACCTAAAGTGTAATATTATTAACATAAATAGGAAAAAATACACCAAGTGAGTCGCCAGGAAAATAAAAAACATTGTATTAAAATACATTGCCCCTCACATTTGGTCATTTTAGGAGACACATTTATCCAAAGTGACTTACAAATTTCCAAAACCAAAACCAAAACTTGGTCAAAACACAGGGTTGGTATAGCATCCCTGGAGCAACTTCAGTGGACCTTGGATGAACCCACAGTGGACCTAGGATGAATCTTAATATTGACAGTCCAACACAATAACCAGTGAGCTACCACATCCACACTTGCTATTTAAATAAAGTGAAATGTTTTGTCTTTAATTTTAAAGGTCCAGACAGCCCTACTTCCCCTGTGAAGGACCTAAGCACTCACACACGAGCAATGAGGCTTAAACAGAAAGCTTTAGAGGACAGATTGGAGCTGTGCTTCCTGGAACTAAAGAAACTTTGCATTAAAGAGGCTGTGAGTCGTTTTTTATTATACAAACAAGCCTGAATAATTATGTGTATATTGTCATATACGTTTATGCAGAAGATCTCTCTAGAAATCTCTCTCCCAAAAAATTCTCCACTTACTGAGCATGGGGAACACACCAATGAATGAATGAATGCATTAAATTTTGTTTTACAACTTATAACAATTGAGTAAGTGCGTTTTACAGTGGGTTTAGATCTCCAAAAATTTAATGATCAAAAAAGTCACACACAGCCATTTATACTCAATTTAAACTCACATACCTTTGAATTGTGGAAAGTAAGCAGAAACTGAAGAAGGCCAATGTGGACAAACATACAAATTTTACTTCCCGTGACAGCTACCATGTCACCGTTTATTGTGATGTGCTCATGACTCATTGTTTTACCAGGAGCTTACTGGGAAACTGCCACATGATTACCCACTACAGCCAAATGAGAAACCTCCATTCATTAGGAGACGTGTTGGAGCAGCGTTTAAACTTGATGAAGGCTTGTTTTCACCACATGGAGAGGTACCTAATTCCTGACATACTTCATGATAGGTTTCCTGGTGCTTTTTTAATTTTAACAAAGCCAATCTATACATTTTATTATACATTTTATTTAAGATCCACATATCTCATTAAATAAGATTAATATTTGAATGCAGAGTCAGATTTCAAAATAAATATTCATCTACTAATTGGTTTGGTTGAATGGGTTCTTTAGGCATCTGAGCTGCATACACTCGTGGCAGATCTGGCACTACAGAGGCAGATTTATGAGGCATCTCGAAGGCTGGCCCTTGAGGACCACCTCAGCAAGCTAGTCAGAAAGAGCCGACTACAGCAATGCAAACGAGAGGAAAAGAAAATGAAGGAGCTGCAGGAAGCTGTACAAACACATTGTGTTAACCATGGATGCATTTCACCACAGACCTGCCGCTTTTCCAAGCTAAAAGATAAAGGTTTTTACAATTTTCTTGTGCTGTTTTTCAAGTTCAAGTTTAATTTATTTATTAATATAGTGCTTTTTACAACAGTACATTGTCACAAAGCAGCTTTACAGAATGAAAAGCCTTTATACCCCCAAAGAGCAAGCCGAAGCGACAGTGGCAAGAAAAAAACTCCCTTTTATGTTGTTATTCAAGAAACCTTGGGAGGACCAAGACTCAGTGGGGGACTCATCCTCCTTTTTAATATTCATTCATTCATTATCTCCCGCTTATCCTCTATTAGGGTTGCGGTGGGGTTCCCCATGCCCATCCAGGGGAGAACGTCTCGGGCGCTGGGCAGATAGACCCAGGACAGGGCGCCAATCCATCGCTAGGCACACACTCACTCACACAGACACACTCTAAATGGGGCAATTTTGAGGATTCAATTAACTTGATCCATGTTTTTGGACTGTGGGAGGAAACCGGAGAACCCGGAGGAAACCCACGCAGACACGGGGAGAACATGGAAACCACCCAGATGGGGATTCGAACTGGGAATCCCTAGCGCTGAGAGGCGAATGTGCTAACCACTAAGCCACTGTGCCGCCTCCTTTTTAATATATTTGTTTTAATTTGTTAATTTTTTTCCAGAAAAGTTACAGATCATGGAATAATGTTTACATCCCTATATACAAAATACACCAATATACATCCCTGACACCAATGAGTCAGGAAATGAGAAAAACGTTATTTTGTTTTTTTACACTAGTGATACCGACAAGCTCTTCGTCCCTTATTTTCATTCTTGTGTGTTATGCATGAAAAAAATCTGGAATATTCTTAGTGTGTGTCTCTTAAAAACAGCTTTATCGATGGCTAAATATTGGTACTGCTTTTATTCAGCCTGTATTAGAAAAATAACTGTAATGGTAGTTACTAAATAGATGTTTCTAAATATGAGTTATTAAAATATATCAGATAAAAATGTATATTCATCTCTATTAACCTGTGAATAAAACTATTTTAGGGAACCAATACTGTATAAAACTCATTTAAATACATTGATAAAAGTTATCATACTTTGACAAAAGTATATATTCGTTTTACAGATATGTGTTTATCAGATGACAGCTCACTGTCTGATGCTGCTGCGCATGATGAAGGTAAGTGTTGCATAGTAAGTGTTGCATAGCAAGTGTTGCATAGTAAGTGTTGTTGTTTTGTTACTCTATAAAATTACAGGCACAGTAATGTACTCTTATTTATTTTTAAAACAGATTTAGAATCAGGCCCTCTGTCACCAATCTCTCCAGATTCCAGAGCCAGATTTCAGCACATTCTACTGTCCCCCTGTCATGGTCCAAAGCAAACCGCTTCTAATTCTAGCCTTGAATATGAGCGATCACCCATTCAGAACACACCATGGAGGGAATCCAGTCTAGATCACCCATATCTGAAACAGAAGAAACCTTTATCTGCTAGCAGCAGCAGGTCAAGGTAAAGCTAGTGCTATTGTGGTTTTTCGTTAACTCATTTTCAGCATTTGTTTAGCCTTTTCATGTAAATGTTCATTTAAATCATAATTTAAAATATAAAACATTGATAGACTAAGTAAAGATGACTATTTTTATTATAATAAAGTTAATATTGATTTATTGAGCCTAGAATATTGGGTTGGATTAGGGGTTAAGGAATGAAACATGGCACATTTAGTATTTAATGTGTTTTATTTTTCCAACAAGTTAATTAGAACAAATTAATTTTCAAATTGTTGAAGTGTCCAAAATTTTGCATTGGAGTACTAAAATGTATTGCACATTATTTTAAAAACACATGCTAAAAAACATGTTTACAGCAGTCTAGTTTAAGTTCCATCGCCAATGCCCCCCCCCCCCCCCGTCACTGGTTGCTTGTAGCAAGCCAGCACCTGAAACACAAGTCCATCTTTGTGTTATCGATCCAGGTTATTCTTGATCTTCTAAGTCTCTTAACTCTCTTCACAAGTCCTGTCGTACTTCCTTCAATGTTTTCTTCTGGGTGCCTCGTCATGTGACGAAAGTAACGTAACTTGCAGTAGTTTATGTGCTTCAATAATATTAACTCCTTTTCTGTTTGGGTAATTGTTTATTGGTCACCATTTTGGTCCATATAATCCTCAGCAACTTCCTTGTTTACAAAACCCTAAAAACGTCTTTCTTCAACTTTTTTATAGTGTTCAGGCTTCACATCCATAATTAACTACAGGTCGGACCTATCAGTTGTAGTTTGATGATTGTGTATTATGTATGATTGTGTTCACAGTCTTTTCCTTGCGACACACCAGTTCCTGTAGTTCTTCTTGTGATGTGGCCAATAAAATGATGTCATCAGCGTTCTGGAGATTAATAGACCTTCCATTAATCCTAAATCCTTTTATAAATCCTTCCAGCACGTTCCTCATCACCTGTCCTAGAATTATGACAAACTCTTTTTCTGAAATTGAATCATGCTGACATATGATTGGCTATCGAGACAGCGGCACGCTGCTGACTGTACAGATTTCTTACCAATTGGACCAGGTCGTAGTGGAAACCCATCTCCAGCATGCTAATCCACAGTTGGTCATGTGGATGTTGAATGCCTTTGTGAAATCAATAAAACAAAAATATAGTTTCTGGTTACATTTTCTTGTTTTCACCAGGATGAGCCAGAAATTCTTAATCTGATTCCATGTGCCTCTACTTCTTGGTCTTAATCCAGCTGGTTCGTGTACAATCTCTTCTTTAAGCTTAGATTGCAAGATTTCAAGGCATGTGAGACCACTGCAATGGTCCTGTAGCTGCTGCAATGCAGCAAGTTACAGTTCTTGTGGGTGGAATAAAGAGTAATTGTATCCATTCTTCTGGCCAGATTTGTTTACCATATTTCCATGCAGAATGTGTGGAGCTTGTTTAGCATCTTCACTCCACCAAACCTAAAAAGATAAACCTCTATGTCATCTGGACCTGGTGTCTTTTGTGCAGCCAGATCTAGCATGTCCTGCTTGAACTCTTCCTTTAGTTTTGGTGGTTGCATTTCTTGAACAACATTCTTTTTGTTCTCTTTTTCAACAATGTATAAATCCTTGCAGTATTCTATCCACATCGGACACATTTCCTTTGGTTCAAAGTTTTTTGCCATTTTTGTCCTGGCTACAGTACATTACTGGAATGCTTTAAGATTCTTCCCTAACAGGAATACAAATTTGTTTCCTTTCGTTGCATTTTCTTCCTGATGATTCCAAATTATCTTGTTTATCGTCTCTGAGAAGCTTCTGTACTTAATTTTGCCGCTCATATCACCCCTCCTCACTATATATTGAGAACATTCCAGTAGGTTATTTAGTTACAGTGATACCTCGGTTCTCGAACGCCTTGACTTTCGACCAAATCGGTATTCGAACAGGAAATTCGAGAAAATTTTGTCTTGGAATCCGAACAAATATTTGGAACTCGAACGGCCGAACGTCCGAGATTAGCCAAGTTGAGCCGAATGGCGTTCATTTGGCCCAGCGCCTTGCCTGCGTCATCATTGTGAGTCAGTGAGAGAATGGGGGGGGGGGGGGGGGGGGGGGGGGGGGGGGGGGGGGGGGGGGGGGGGGGGGGGGGGGGGGGGGGGGGGGGGGGGGGGGGGGGGGGGGGGGGGGGGGGGAGAAGTGGTAATGCAGACAAAGGTAAGCGGAAAGCTGTGAGAACAACGATTGAACTCAAGAAAGAAATCATTGGCAAATATGAACAGGGCACACGTGTGTCGGATCTGTCTGCAGAGTATGGCATGCCAAAATCAACCATCTCTACCTTCCTTAAGAATAAAGCTGTTATAAAGGCTGCCAGTGTTGCCAAAGGTGTTACACTGTTAACTAAGCAAAGGCCTCAGATAATGGAGGAAATTTTCATTTTTTATTTTTTATTTTCATTAAAGAAAAAGAGTTAGCAGGTGACAAATTAGGCCAGTAAATAGGCATTTTCTGGGGCTTGGAACAAATTAATCCAGTTTCCATTATTTCCTATGGGTTTTTATGTTTCGGTTCTCGAACAATTTGGTTCTCGATCTACCTCCCGGAACGAATTATGTTCGAGAACCGAGGTATCTCTGTATTTTGGTTATTTGGAATTTAATTGTTATCATTAAATTCCAGTTTGGCTTTAAAAGCTTAGCACATCAATACCAGTGTCCCCTCCACCCCAGAGCTTCCACTGCAATGCAACATCTCACACTCCGCCTTGTAAACCTCTGGGATCCATAGCTTCACCTGAAGCTAAACTTAAGTCCATGACATTCTTCACGTTTGTAATCTAGAACTGGATTTATGAATTGTTTTTAAATGATTTATGAAGGTCAGAACACCTCTGAACGTTCCGCTAACCGACACCGATGCCTTGGTCCTCCTTACACACTGGGACAACTGGTTTGGCTCTCTACCCGGGCGAGGGAGGGAACAGCGATGTCCATCTCTTCTTCTGAAAACAGAGGAGGCAGGTAACAAAGGGAAGCTTCAAAAGGGGTCCATTTAGTGGACGAGCTCACAGAAGAGTTAAGGGCATACTCCACCCAGGGTAGGGACATGCTCCAGCGGAGGGGGTGTTGAGCATCTCCACCTCTTGATTTGCCCTCTCAGCCTGGCCATTGGACTGGGGGTGGAAACTGGATGTGAGGCTGACGTTAGCCCCTAGTTCCTTGCGGGAGGCTCTCCATACCTGGGAGGTAAATTGAGGGGGCCTCTGTCAGAGACCATGTCGAGGGGTATACCGTGTATTTTAAAAACCTTGAAAATTATCCTGACTGCCTCCATGGCAGAAGGGGGTTTGGGGAGGGTGATAAGTTGAACCACCTTGGAGAATCCTTCTTCAGAATGATAGTATCACTCTAGGTAGGAGGCAGCCCATTAATGAAGTCCAGGGATATGTGGGACCACGGGTGGCCGGGGAGAGGCAGGGGCTTGAGCAGACCCGCAGGTGGCTGGTGTGATGCTTTTCCTTGGTTGCAGGTATAGCAGGCTGAAACAAATTCTCGGGCATCAGTTGCCAGAGTTGGCAGAAGGTTCTCGGTTCTGTGGATGCCCGGATGGCAGGCGAACCGGGAGCAGTGTGCCCATACCAGCATGGCGGATCTAGCCGGAGGGGGTGCTGTTGTGAAAGAACTGCCCCAATGCTAGAGTCAGAGGCATCTACCTCTACCACAAACTTTGATGGGTCAGGCTGCTTCAGGAAGGGTTTTGAGGTGAATAAGTGCTTCAACAGGTCCAGGGAGGCTTGGGATTCATTGTTCCACTGGAAAGGCACTTTTGTAGATGTCAAGGATGTCAAGGATTTCGAGTGGTGGGAGCCGGCCACTCTATGATGGCCCGGATCTTCTCCGGGTCTGCCTTGACTTGTCCAGGCTGTATGACAAATCCCAGGAAACTGACAGTTTGCTGGTGAAACTCCCATTTCTCTGCCTTAACAAAAATCTGTTCTAGGGTAGACGGTTGAGGATGGTCCTGACATGTTGTTCATGCTCCTCCAGGGATCTCGAGAAAATGTTATCCAGGTAGACAAAAGTAAATCTGTACAAACAGTCCCATAGAACATCATTCACCAAGTTTTGAAACACAGCCAGTGTATTAGAAAGTCCAAAAGGAACAACACGGTACTGGTAGTGGCCACTAGGTGTGTTGAAAGCGTTTCATAGGTCAAGCTTGGAAAAGATTGTGGCCCCTTGAAGGTATTCAAAAACTGAAGATGTTAAGGGTAGTGGACAGTTATGTTATTCATGTCCCGGTAATCAATACAAGGACGAAGGGACCCATCTTTGTTCTTGACAAAAAAGAACCCCGCACACAGGGGTGAAGAGGAAGTTTGGATGAGCCAGGTCGCCAAACACTCCTTAATATAACTGTCCATGGCCTCCTGTTCAGGTTGGGATAGCTGATAAAAACAACTGGTATGCAGGGAGGCAACCAGGAGCAAATCTATAGCGCAGTCATAGGGACGGTGAGGGAGTAAAGAGCGTGCCCAATCCTTATTAAACACCTCTTTGAGGTCATAATAAATCGTGGGAACATGTGCAATATCTACCGTATAATCCTCCTCAGTGGCTCTGACGAAAGTAAGCACTGAGAGTGACAATGATCGCTCCAAGCAGTGATATTGCCCTTTTCCTAGTGGGTTGTATATCTGAAGCCAGGGGAAACCCAGAACTATGGGAGAATTAGCTAAACAGAAAACTAAGAAACTAATTTCCTCTCGATGATTTCCATTAATGGTCAGAGACAATAGGCAGGTGCGGAGGGAGATAACGGTTAGGCTACACCCGTCCAGGGCGACCGCATTTACTGGAGGATCGACAGGCAGAAATTTTCATTTTTCTCAGCAAAATCTCTATCCATAAGATTCAATTCCGACCCAGAATCAAGCAGAAGCAGAACATTAAATGAACCGTTAGGGAAACAAAAACTAGCGGTCAACATCAGGTGATTCTTGTGGGGGAGACATTTCACTACCCGACAGTGCCCGCAATCTCACTGTGGAGCCGGCGCTTTTGGGTGGTTTGGACAATTCCTTATAAAATGTCCTGGCTGACCACAATATAGGCATGCCCCTTTCTTAATACGGTCAAAACGCTCACTAACTGTGAGCTGTGTCTGGCCCACTTGCATGGGTTCGGGTAGCTGAACGGATATAAAGAATGTAGTAAGAAGTGATGGATTGAATTGGTGTATAGGAGGTCTGGTAGGTGGTAAATGAGAAGCCATGATTGTAGGCTGCTCCCTACAGTCCTGAAGTGTTTTAAAGAACAGATTGCAGAGTTATAAAAATCCCCGGCACTTGTTCGCGTCTCCATAGTAGGGTGGTTCCAGTAGTAATGTCCTGTGTGGCTTTGATGGTGCGGATGGCAGAGGATTGAGGAGTTATTATGGGCAAGGGTGGTCCGGCGATGACAGGAGGAGAGGTGACTGCTGCCCTCAACAGGTTCATCTGCTGAGCCATCTCTCCCATGTGCTGGGTCAGCTGCTGGTTGCCCTCCAACAGGGCAGTGATCAATTGTTCATGCTGATCCAGATGGCTTACTGGATTGTCTGAACCAACGCTGGATCTGTGGGTCGCATGTGGCCAGACTCTACTGTTAGAGGTTGTAGAACCACAAGTCAGGAAATGCACAGAAATGGCACAGACCACAGACTGAATGAAGTGTGTTTATTCTCACAGCGAGAGGTAGAGAGCAGACTAAGGTCACACAAAATAGTTCTTAAAAACCAAGTTCAAGAGAGTAGAACGGGTACCAAAAGAAATAAATAATGCTTGAAGCACGTGAAACCTACAGGCATGAACAACGAGAATCTCTCTAGGACTGAGGGAAAATGAAAACTATAAATAGTGGTGGCACTCAGTGAAATGACAAACAGGTGGGAAGGTGATTAGTGAAGATGTCATTGTAATGGCGCCAGCCGAATGTAACATATTTCTTTTATGAAAGAGTTACAAACACACTATTACAAAAAAACTACTGGTCTGTTCGGTTTTTACAGTGAACAGAATGTATTAAATATCACACATTGATACAAATGTGAAGTGGTCAGAGGTATGTCTTATTTTCAATGTTGTCACAGCTGAACAAATGGCTCAGCCAATCACATTTAAGGACTGGAATTACCCATTGTACAGTTATATTCATACTGCATTTCATTGGCTTCGTACTTGTTTACTCAGCACAATGACAATAAAGTTGAATCTAATCTAAATTACCCTTCTGTCAACAGCAGCCCAGCAGGAACCTCAGTAGACCTCCAACTAGATGACATCCCTCCTGCACCACAGTTTGTCTTTAAAAGCTTGGCAATGCACATGAATAACTCTACCAGTGCCCCCTCCACGCCAGAGCTGCTGCTGCGTCGCCACATCTCGCAGTCTTTCCGGTAAGCCTGTGGGGTCCTTAGCTTCACCTGAAGCTTAACTTAAGTTCATGACAGTCTTATATTTTATATTTTCTACCAACATATCTTTACAGTAAGTGGAACTAATAAAATTGACAATAAGTGGAATATAAAAGAAATTGTGTCCAAAATGTGCTTTCTCTTATAGACAGATATGTTCTGACCAGTTTTATTAATATGGTTTGCTTAAAACTTTACTACTCTCCTTAAATGACTTTCTTTAAGTTTTTTAAAATTCAGAGCAAATTTATGGTGTATCACTAAGTGGCATTATTCTACATACCCCAGTGTGCCAGAAAGAAGTCTGTCAATGTTTTCTGCATTGCTAAAAGTAAAAGCAGGGTCTTTATGTCAATGGGTAGTATATATTATTGTGATTGTCATGGTATATCATTAACAGGCAGATTTGAGTCAAATTGTATATTTTTCTATTGCATTACAATGCATATTAGCTATCTACAAAAAAGACTGACTGCTTCAAAAATACCAAAACTGAACTAAAGCCATTATAATAGGTTTTTTGTTTAATTAAATCAGTAGTGTAAGATGTTTACCATTTACTTACAGTCATTTTGACTTTACATTATTTTAGTTTTGTTTTTTATTACCATCTATTAAATATTAAAGCACAGCTTGAAATGAATACTTTGACAAAGCAACTACTAGTAAACAAAAGAGCTTTTAAAATAGTAATCACTTTTTAACAGTGTAACATTACATTTACTTCTATTACATATATTTGTGTCTGGCACACACTTTTACATTTCTTTGTTCTGTTGTCTTTGTTATTTAATGCAATAATATAGGATTTTATATATTTATGTTTATTACTTTTAAACGAATCTCTTTTCTTATTAACACAGATTGCGTTTGTATTTAATACTAGATGCTGATATCCTAAATTGTATTTAATATTAGCTTGATAGCTAATATAATTTCAATTTTTTCTTTATTCAAATTTGTGCATTAGCTGTTCTTCACTAACCTATTTTTATACTAACAGTTATATATCTATTATTTGTTATTTACTCCTAAGTATTACGGATTGATCATCACTTTTTTATACAATGAAAACTTGTATAAAGCACAAAAGAGAAAAGGTATTATTAGGTTGATTTTATCAGCACTAAAATGACTTTAATGCTGTAGTGCTACAAAAATAAAAATTACATACTTAAAACGATCTAGCCATTGGTGGAGTAATTATATGTGCACTTATAGTGCTCTATCCAAGCCGAGATAAATAGGAGGGATGTTTCAGGATGAGTATCCAATGTAAAACTGCCAAACTGAATATGCTTTAGTAGTGATTTAAGTGTGTGCTTATACAAGTGGATCATATGCAGCAGTGGGGCTGGAATTTGTAAACACCTCAATATGACTACTGTACAGAAAATAATCCAATGACCAAAATGTCCATCATAAATAGGAGGGATGTTTCAGGATGGGTATCCAATGTAAAACTGCAAAACTGAATATGCAGATCTTATTGTGGTGACCCCTTATGGTAAAAAGCGAAATAAATAGAAGACAAAACAGTTATGAATAAAGTAATTTATTACTGTTTTGTGATTTAACATGCCATGATTCTTGAAACTAAACTGTGTTTAGAAGTTAGTTGTAAAAAGTTAGTGGGTTTTTATTAATATTATTACATAAGTGAAGGTAACTCGGTGTTAGACTGTTAGGGTTATGGAGTTTTGATCAGCAGGCTAACACAGTGCCGATGTTTTCAACAGGCTTCCCAGGACCAGAACAGACATGAACAAAATAAACTCTGAACTTAGCCGGGGAAGGACCAAGCTTCCCCGCCGCCGTGTTACTGACTTTGCCCTGGCTTACTCAGTGCAGCGTCTGTATCAATGCAGTTCAGAAGACAGCAGTTCGGAGCAATCGATATCATCCTACAGCAGCTCATCTAGTCATGAGTTCAAATCTGAGACCCTCAAACCTTGCCCACCGCCTTACCGTTACCACCATGTTGCTCAAAACAATTCTCAAAACGCTGCTACAAAGTTTAAAAATAATCAAAACCTGACCGAACAAATTAACAAACAATCTGAGACCAAGTCATGTTCTGAAAAAAATCAAGAGCTAATGCTACAGGAGAACAGTTTTGGAAAACTGAACTTGGCTTTGCTTTCCAGAGGAAATAAACAACAGCAAATAGCGTTAAGTTCACCTAAAAGTATGCTTAAACCTCCACCAGCATACTCTAGTCTGGCTCGCACAACCTCTTTGAAGGAATATCCTAACCATCACAGTAAGGTGCTTCCACGAGATGTGGTTACAACTGACCTAAAATCATGGCATCAAAGGAATAATTTTGGAGAAAAGAAGCTTCAGCCAGCAGACCAGCACAAATCAAGAAATGACAAATGCTTGTCAAAACAGGGGCCACCACCCTACCACCAGATCCAATCTCAGACACAGGTGGAGTATTTTTTATAAATTGCACTTTTAAAATTAAATAAAATTTTACACTAAATCAGGGAAAATGGAGCAGTGGGTGAAGCACTAATTTCCATTGAGGGTATTCTCTGTAGACTTTGCATATCTGAAAGGTCATCCTTTTACAGTCCTCTCTGTCTATATGGTCTGACACGCAACTGACATATGCAGGTATAATTAAAACTAGATTATATTTGTTTAATTAATTAGATATAACATAAAAAAAACTTTTACATTGTTGCAAATACTTTCAAATTGATATGTTTAGTAAAATTAAGAAAAAGTTAAATTATCTAGAAGATTTTTAATGCATTACCTTTTTTATAATGAATAATAATGCTGCTGATGATAGTCAGGGTGACTTAGTGGTTAGCATGTTTGCCTCCAAATGGTTGGGATCCAGGTTCGATTCCCAATCTAGATGGAGTTTCCATGTTCTCCCTGGGTTTATTTGGGTTTCTTCTGGGTTCTCTGGTTCTCTCTGGTTTCATCCCACAGTCCAAAAACATTGATTCAAGATGAATTGCCTCTATATAAAATTGCCAGCACCTGAACCCTGTCCTTCACTCACACACACCCACGACCATAGTCCCTATTATAGAATTAAGCTGAAGATAATGAGATCAGATATTAAGCAGGCCAAATCACTTTTTATAGCATATTATAAAAAGTTGGCTAATAACTGGAAAATAATTAAAAGGTGAATGATTAGGGATAAACAGAAGGCTAAATACTTAATTCAAATGCCAATTGAATTATTGTTATTGCTATAATAAAAATGTTTGAATATTAAAACCAACTCAATGTACAATAAGCTTGTTATTTTACTTTTCAGGCTCCTCACAAATGGATCCTGCAGAGAGCTGCTGATGGAACGCCTCTGCAGTGGTATGAGGGAAACGATAGAGAGATTGTTAGCCAGGTTTAAAGCACAGTCAAATGAAATAAAAATCACACATTTCATGGGCTGTGTTAAAACTGTTGTAATGCACATTGTTTTAAATCTGTATATTGAGCCAATGGACTCTGATACTATTTCTGAAGATGTCTGAAGGGGGCATTTGACTTAGTTTTGCTGTGACACAGCGTGAATGAGCTGCCAAGCCTTTCAACACTTAAAGACTGACACTATTCAAGACTTAATTGTAAGGCATCATGCCAATATACTTTCACTGAGATTATGATTTTTAGCTACTAGGATCCATTACATTTACTTCTATTACATATATTTGTGTCTGGTACACCCTTTTGCATTTCTTTGTTCTGTTGTATTTGTTATTTAATGCAATAATATATGATTTTATATATTTATGTTTATTACTTTTAAATGAATCTCTTTTTTATTAACACAGATTGCGTTTGTATTTAATACTAGATGCTGATATCCTAATTTGTATTTAATATTAGCTTGATAGCTAATATAATTTCAATTTTTTCTTTATTCAAATTTGTTCATTAGCTGTTTATCACTAACCTATTTATATACTAACAGTTATATATCTATTATTTGTTATTTATAATAAACTCCTAAGTATTACGGATTGATCACTTTTTTATACAATGAAAACTTGTATAAAGCACAAAAGAAAAAAGGTATTATTTGGTTGATTTTATCAGCACTGAAATGACTTTAATGATGTAGTGATTTAAGTGACAGTGCACTGTTGTAAAAGTGCTACAAAAATAAAAATTACATACTTAAAACGATCTAGCCATTGGTGGTGTAATTATATGTGCACTCATAGTGCTGTATCCAAGCCGAGATAAATAGGAGGGATGTTTCAGAATGAGTATCCAATGTAAAACTGCCAAACTGAATATGCAGATCTTATTGTTGTGACACCTAATGGTAAAAGGCGAAAGAAAAAGAAAACTAAAAAATAGTTTTAATGAATAAATGAATAAAGTAATTTATTACTGTTTGTGATTTAACATGCCACGATTCTAGAAACTGTGCTTAGACGTTAGTTCTAAGAAGTTCATTCATTCATTCAATCTGTCGCTGGGCACACACTCACACACACAGGCACGCACACAAACACACTGTATATGGGGCAATTGGAGAACTCAATTGACTTGATCCATGTTTTTTTGTTTTTTCTAATATTATTAAATAAGTGATGGCAGCAGGCTAATACTGTGCAAATGTTTCAAAAGGCTTCCCAGGACCAAAACAGACATGAACAAAATAAATTCTGAATTTAGACGAGGAAGAACCAAGCTTCCATGACGCTGTTTTTTTGACTTTGCCCTGGCTTACTCAGTGCAACGTCTGTATCAATGCAGTTCAGAAGACAGCAATTCGGAGCAATCGATATCATAGCAGCTTATCTAGTCATGAGTTAATTTCACCAAAATATATGATGAACCTCTTTATTTATCACAGATACTCCATTTGTTGTGTTATTATATACAGAAGAAGAGTATATAAAGAGTAAAGGACAAGTACTACTACTATTAGTAACAATAAGCGCAGTAATAATGCAAAATATATTAAAAGTAAATATTTTTAGTTAAAATATATTGCACTGTGGGTCATGTAATAGTACATATTATTGTACCATTGTGTAATATTGCACATTTTAATCATAATTATGATACTAATTCAAATTACACATTTAGTTTGTATTTTTTACAGTAAATGTACAATCACTTAACAAAGAAAATACTACTTATTAGTATAGTGTTTTAAATAATGTGCTACATGAGTGCATTTCACTAGTACAATATGCTGTAGCTATCCATTTAAATTCTAATTAAATGATCAGGTCCCACTGTACAGCAAAAACAAGACATATAAGTTGAAATTTATAACCATAACACTGGGGCTTGCAGAAACCACACCAGCAAGGTTAATATTATAATGGAGCATAGCATTATTAGGTAGATTGTGAGTATTATCCAACGGCAGTGGAACATCCATGGTATTGTGGGCTGTTGCCTGAATACACAAACAAAATATAGCAAATTAACCAAATTAAACATTGTATTGCTGTATTCTAAATAACCTGCAATACAAAGTACTTACCCTCCCTAAGCAAATGTTTCTAAAGGTATTTGTGAATGTCTTAAAAGATTGGTGAATTTTACATTGGATTAAACTACTAAATGCAGAAGACATTGTTTGACCTGACATACAAAATCCCACATACTGCACACAATCAGGAAACAGATTGTAGTATAAACTAGTGGTGGTATTACTAAAACATTATTAACTGAAAAAAGGTTTCTAAATGGTAACTTACAGGGCAATGGCAAATTTATGGCAGACACTGGGGCTTTGATCTGGTCCTTCAGGACAAGAAAAGCTCCTTTTTAATGTTGATTTACTTCTTTGTCTGTGGCTAGCACAGTCAGGATGTTGCCTAAAAGAAATGCAAATGAACCATAAGCTTTAATTTCTATTGCCCTGGTATGTTAAGAAGTTCAAATTCATTTATGTAGTGCTTTTTACAACAGTATGTTTTCACAAAGAGGTTTTACATAGTTTTAAACCTGATCCACCAAAGAGCAAGCTGCAGTGGCAAGGAAAAACTTGTAAAACAACCTGGTTTTGTTTGGGAGACACTTTAAGGACTAAGGCTCAGTGGAGGGGTTTATCCTCCTTGAGCAGCTGGGTAGCATCAACAGTTCTCGATGATTGGGCATGGGAGTTTGCCTATCCAGTTCACATGTGCTTTGTGGATGTGGTGCGGGCATTTAACCGGGTCCCTCAGAGTGACTTATGGGGAGTGCTTCAGGAGTATGGGATACTGGGCTCACTGCTACAAACTATTCAGTCACATCATTCTGTATAAACAGAAAAAGTGTTTGGTTCACATTGCTGGCAGTAAGATAGACAGGTTTTCATTTGGAGTTGGGCTCCGCCAGGATCAGTTTGGTGATCTTTGCGAACTTTGCTCTGATCCATTGTGGTAAAGCGGGAGCTGAGCCTCAATTTATCAACTTTCAATTTATAGGGCAATCTATGTTCCTACAATCAACTATAGTCACAAATTTTCGGTAGTTACCAAAAAATGAGGTCACAAATACAATCTTCCAAAATTAGACTCTCTGCAAAGTGGGTGGGCCTTCCCTTAGAGATGGGTCTGGGACACCTCCCTGATGTTCCGGGCATGTTTAATCAAGGAAAGACCCCAGGGACTGCCCAGGACAGGATAGAGAGATGTCTGGGCTCCTTGCTTATGTTGCTGCCCCTGTGACCAACAGTTGTCTGAAACAACTTGTAACTGAAGTAACAGCTGATGCAAATAGAAATGCTTTAAAATATAAGATTTAATCTATTATTTAGAAATTAAGTAAATTCTTCCTATTTACACAATTATTAAAGGAGCGAGTAGTAGCAATGTGTTGCAAATCAAATGTGCAAATATAAATTTTTTTACGGCCTGAAACTGTAACTACATTTATAAAAGCAGGGCAATTTATATGTTCTGGAACTCTCAGGTGTGTGCTATATCACGCCAAGGAAAAAGACATCTGCCATTAACTTTTCAGTCATGTTTAGTATAAAACAATGACATATTACTCCAATGGGCGGCATTGGTGTCTTATTGGTTAGCACATTCGCCTTAGTGTTTCAGAACTAGTGATTCTATGTGGATTTTATCCAGTTCTCCTCCCACAGTCCAAAAAAATCGTATTCCCCTAAATTGCCTTAAATTGCCTCATATAGTGTGTGTTTGTGTGTGTCTGTGTGAGTGAGTGTGTCCAGCAATAGATTAGTGCCCTGTCCAGGGTGTCTCTGTTCAGATAATCTCTGCGCAATAAGCATTAATTATTTTCTTTTCCCTTGCTTTCATGTATGACAGTAATTTATTTATTTTCTATGCTGCATATCCTTAAAGATGCATAGATCATTAAAGTTGCAGAAGCCATTTCCAGCTTATAATAGGGTAGGATCCAAGACACCTCAGAGCAGAAACACACACACAAACACATGTTTAAACAATTTACATGTTTAACACTTTCATTAGAAGCTCTGGTTTTCTTTTACAATGATACAGACATCACTTCAAAAAATAAACTATACACAAGGAAGATGGCTGGGCACCCACCAAGGACCCAAGTTCTTGCTGTGACAGAGCCATCTAATGTCTTTTCCCAAATAAAATATATATAATTTGTAATCAGAGGTTTTATATGGGGTATGTTAATCACATATAATGAAGAATACAAATCAAGGCTTTAATCATTGAATGTCTTACCTGTTTTTATGATTTTCAATCTGGGAATTAGACTTCATTTGATTTGAATATTGCAGATCAGTGTTCTTAACTGTTGTTGCAGCCATCTAATAAGATTGAAAATTATTTTTAAAAACATTTACAGTAACGATTACACGTATAGGTAAAAATTACCCCATTAAATGAAGACTTTTATTGTTGTATATAGAGAATATTTGACAGCTGGAGGCAAAGCATATACTTATTACTTACTTAACTGAGTATAAACCTAAATTATAGTTATTATTTAGTGGGAGTTAGGCATAATTTATATTTCTGTGTGCTAACCAATACACTAATTCAGTGAACCTTGCTTAAGTTAAAAAACATGTACAAGGTACAAACTGAAACAAGTAATGCAATCAAATTTGTCATGGTGCTGCAGTGCTAATATCCATCACATAATATTTTGAAGTCCATTTAAGAGACAATTTTAAATGCCTGTGGTAAAGTTTCCTGTTTCACAGGATTTAGCTTGAAGAAACCATTTGCCAACTTCTATACTGAGGGGATAACTTAGTCATAATCCTCTGACTTGGTCATGCTTTGAGATGACAGGTGCACTGATCCTGCGCCGTAATGCTGGCTGCAAAAAAGAGAAAATCTTTTCATTAAAAAAAAAAAACTTTTACATCCACTTTGCTTGTTAAAAACTGAATATATCTATAAATGCAATGTAAACTTTTTTAGTTTGTAATTATTACCTGTTGGAACAATTTCCCAGCCTTTTGCATGATCTCAACTTCATCTGCATAAGAAATCAGTCGGTTAAGAAAAGCTCATGCTTCAGGAAATTTTTATGACAAAGGAAATAAAAGTGAAAAACATTAATACTTAGAAAGGACAAGATGTAATGTTTCATCAGAGTGAATTGTTATCTGTGGAGGCTTTCTAATTAAAGTGTGGTAAATCTTTAGCATTGATGGAGGGTATGTTGGCATTGTCCTGTGATACTGTGATATAAACTTAAACCCTATTATAAGAGCAAAATTATGTTAATAAACATGATTTAGTTACCCATTGTTCCAAGCATGTACAGTAAATAACACTGGACTTGAGAGTAATTATAAATTAGGTATGGTAAACCTGCCTGTGAGTTCAGCCACTTGTCTCACTCTGTTGGTCTTCTGTATTTGTTTTTTGACCTCCTCCAACTCAGCAGTAGCCCTTTCATGATAACGCTTAAGATTTCCCACGTGAGTAACCATGAGCTCCACAGCATAGCCTACTTTGGCTTCCTGCTCCAAAAGAGGGTCTCAGTTGTAATATCTTCTAGTTCAGTACGTAAACAACACTATAAACTAAATGCAAGTCAGAAGATAATGATACCCATCAGTAAAAATATGACAAAACAATATATCTGTTGCACCCTGATATGTGTAGTATGTGTAGACATGTGTATTCTAAACACTTACATTATTGCTCATTTTTACAAGGATACACAAAAGTTAAGCAAAAGCTATTTGCACCTTGACATAATTGCAATTTATGCTACTGTCCACTTATTACCCAAAATTACCAAAATAGGCTTACCTTAGCTCACTTGTTAGTCAGACTAAGTCAAATAAGATAAAGCAATAGGGCACGAGAGGACGGGCATTATTGTGAATAAATCACTGGAAAGAGGTATTATTAGGTACAATGCACAGTGTACAGTTACACCTTATTTCCGTAATTTATTCACAATAATGACTTTTTGCTTTTATAAAACAAATAAACTCTGTTTTAAAAAAGTTTTTTTAAAAGCATAAACCAGGGGTTAATCTTTTTTGGCTTTTATATTGAAACCTGTTTACACACATCATGTTAGTATTGTCGAATCAGCATAGAAAAGACTGCCTCGGATTGCAATTTTAACCGAAATTGCTCTTTTATTTAAAACATTCCAGCAAATGGGCGGCAAGACGGATTAATGGTTAGCACGTTCGCTTCTCAGCGCTAGGGATTCTTGGTTCAAATCCCAATCTGGGTGGAGTTTCCCCCGGGTTCTCCGGTTTCCTCCCACAGAGCAGACTGCTTGCTTGCAAAGGGATAGAGATCGCGATTCCGAATGAATCACATTGTGGGTGTGAAAATGTGTGCGCGTGTGTATAATTTCTTTTGATACTGTGCTGATAATAAGCGCTTTTTTTTCCAAACCTCAATCGCGACACTCCTGCGCGATCTACCTGTCTTCTGCGACGCAATCTAGTCTAGTTTTTGAAGTGAACAAAGAGCGTTGATTGACAGGTTTTTCTAACACATATTGTCATCTAGTGGTCAAATTGAAGTGCGCAGTTAAATTAATATGAATGTGAAGTTATAATGTAACAACTGGACTAATGGCTTAGCCAATCAGATTAAAGGACCAGAACTACACATTTTATAAAAGATTTACAGTTTTAGCTCAGGAGATACTAATAAAGTACATAATTTACAATATATTTAAAAATGTCACATAGCTAACAGTTTTACTGTGTTTTACTGTTTTAAGCAGAGCAGCCTTTGGCAAAAAGTAAGTGCAGTAATTATTTACTACATCACTTTACTTATGGTGTGAAATATCTCCATATTCCAATTGTTTTTTTTAAAAAACTGAGCTTATGTTGATTGATGAGGACTAAAAAGTGAAACAGTATGAATGGCATGGTTTACCTGATGAACTGCTCCCAAAAGCTCTGAAGTGTATGCCACGCGTTCAGAGATGCCTTGAATAATATTTAGACAAAGATCTAATTTCTGAAGCATTTCTGAACGTTTAACATCCAAACACATTTCCTTTAAAGTCTGAAAATAAAAAAGGTAATTTGGAATTGGAAACAAATTATTAAATAAACAAAGCTATTTCTGAGTTCTTGCCAAACCTCTAACAAATCCCGCATTTGGTCAATTTCTAGCTTCAAATTTTCTTCAGCTTTGTTGCGAGCATGCTCATCTGCCTGCAGTCGTTGGTCTATGGTGTACTGATCACAGCAAAAGGCCAAGGCCAACTGGGAAAAGGTCCTCTGGAAAAATGGTTTTGAGATAAGATCATGTTGCCTACATCCTTGTTTTAAATACTCTTATACTTGACTTGCTTAGCTTTGCAAGATGATGTACATAGTAAACTGGCCATTTACACCAAACAATCAACACCTTTTAAAAGTACTGATTTGTGGAAATTTCGGTGGAAAGTTTGAGTATATTTAGGATGAGTGGTTAGCAGGCACAGCAGTCAGGAACCTACACTTATTAATAATTTCTTATTATTCATTAATTAAACATATTCAACATGCTAACGATGATGTTCATAATGGTTCCTGAAAATACAGTCCCCTAGAATTTGATCTAGGTTGTAAATTACCCACCTCTAACTCTTCTTCACTCATGTCAACACTGTAAGAAAAAAAATACATTATTTTTAATTTGGAATATAATTAAGATCAATAAGGAAGATTAAAAGGTAATACATATTACATATTACATAGTGCATTAAGGAATGCCTTTATATGCAAGTATTATTTGAATGCAGTAAATGTGTATTTATTCATGAGGTTAGTTTTTTACTTATGATTATTTCTGTACATTTTTTCATGAACATGCTACATAAATAGCCCACTTGTATTTTTGTAAAATATGTTATTATATCTTTTTACACTTAGGAAATGACATGACAGTATATATACTCTTTTCGCATTAAATACTATACAGTCCCTGACATAAGTTCTGTCGCTTATCCATGTTGAGGAAACAAAAGCGTATAACCTGACTTTAAAATTCATCCATTGGTTTTAGAAATGACTCATATGAAAGCTGAAACCCTCCCAAATGAGATTTCATTTACGAAAATAAATTTGCTTCACTGCAGAAATATTGATAATTTAATGAACACAGAAAGGTCAGATTTTGGCAAGACAAAAGTTTTGTCGCCCACAGAAAGTAATGTGAAAATCAAACAAATAATTCACTTTATATACAAAGATATGCTTCATAACACTGGTGAATGATGTTGTGGTGCTATTAGAGCCATATTTAATATTTTGTGTGACTTCCATGAGCTTGAAGGACTGCATCCATGCGGTTCGACAATGATTCATACAATTTATTGATGAAGTCATCAGGAATAAAAAAAGAATGCAGTCTTACATGCCTCCAAGAGCTCATCAAGATTCTTTGGTTTTGTCTTCCAAACTTCCTCCTTTATCCTACCCCAAACATGCTCAATGATGTTCATGTCTGGTGACTGGGCTGGCCAGTCCTAGAGCACCTTGATCTTCTTCGCCTTGAGGAACTTTGATGTAGAGATGGATGTATGAGATGGAGCACCATCCTGCTGCAAAATTTGACCCCTTTTATGATTGGGAATGTAAGATGTAGCTAATACTTCTTGATATTTTAGGCTATTGATATTGCCTTCCACCTTGCAAATGTTTCGCACACCCCCATACTGAATGTAACCCCAGACCATGATCTTTCCACCACCAATCTTGATTGTTTTCTGGGTGAATCTTGGATCCATACGGGCTCCAGTAGGTCTCCTGCAGTATTTGCGGTGGCTGTGGTGTAATTCAACTGAAGATTCATCTGAGAAATCCACCTTCTGCCACTTTTCCAGCGTCCATCCGTTTAGCAGGCTGTGGGCCTTGGCAAATGCAACACGGTTTTTTACCTGCCTTTTGTTTAGTGCTGGCTTCTGGGCACTGATTTGACCATAGAGGCCTTTTCAAGACAAAATCCTACAAACTGTTCTAGTTGACACAGGGACTTGAGGTGACCAGGCCTGTTGGAGCTCTGCTGCAGTGAAAGAGGGACTGGCTTTGGATTTTCTAACCAACAAACGTTCATCCCGAGCAGTTGTCTTGTGGGGTCTGCCAGACCTCAGCTTGTCAAAAACATCTCCAGTTTCTTCAAATCTTTTTTTAATTCTTAATACTTGACGCTGAGACACATTAAAGGTGCCAGCCACCTCTGCAGTGGATTTGGTCACAGGATGGATTTTATGTTGTCAGAGGTCAAGTTGCAGTGCAAGTGAAGGTCTGGGGTGCTGAAGTTCTTTTTTTACACACCCATTAATTAACCAATTCATTAGTGAGGTGAGGCTGTAAACTAGGATTGGGTGCATTATATGACAAGGTGACAAAGCTTTTGTCTTGCCAAAATCTGACCTTTCTGTGTTCATTAAATGATCAATATTTCTGCAGTGAAGCAAATTTATTTTCGCAAATTAAATCTCACTTGGGAGTGTTTCAGCTTTCATATGAGTCATTTCTAAAACCAATGGATGAATTTAAAGTCAGGTTATAAGCTTTTGTTTCCACAACATGGATAAGCGACAGAACTTATGTCAGGGAATGTATATATAGCAGTCAATTTAATTGAATTGAATCCATATTTTTGGACCTTGGAAGAAAACAGACGTGGTCTGTCTGACTTGCATAACACTCCACTCAGTTCGGGATTTAAACCTGGATCCTCAGCACTGATAGGTGAACGTGCTAACCACTAAGCCACGTGTCGCTCCAAATAAAATATGACAAATGAAATTATTTTACCAGCAAATTTAAATTGAATCTGCTCACCTTCAACCAAAAAAAGCAACATTGTGGCTCAGTGTCAATACTGTACCCTCACAGCAAGAAAATCTTGGCTTTATTTAAACCAAAAAACACCTGGATCCTTTCTGTAAGAGGTTTGCATTCTTGAGTGTTTGTGTTTGCTCGTTGATATCATACTGTCCATGTCTTTTAGCAAATTTCAGCCGTGTGCTGAGATATGCTTCAGCATCATTGTAAATTGTGCATAAAGATGGACTCTTAACTGTTAATTACAATGGCTAAAAGATACTAACATACTGTTTGCTAAATTTGATCAACATTAATAAAGAATAAACTTAAAGAGTGTATGGGGGTTATTTAAAAGAATCTCAAATCAGTAGTTTACCTGTTTTGGGCGAAGCGCTCCGTAACAGACAGTTCTTGCAGAGCAAGCAAGTCATCTTGTGCAGAAACTGTAATACAAAATTGAGTTATATTTTTAAAACATGTCCTAGTATACAGTTGTGTTATACACATTTAAAAAGAAAACTTGCCTTCATCAGACTCTTCACTATCCATTGTTTTTCTATTGTGGTGCTTGTTCAAATCAGTCTCAAATTATAACTGGCAATGAAGTAAAAAAAAAAGAAATGCAACTAATCCACATTGTTATATGTGTTACAGCTTACAGTCTTTTTGTTTGTTTGTTTAAAATGAATCACTTCATTTATAAAATGTATAAAATTACACTCAGAATGCAAAATCTTCAAACAAGACTGATCCTGCCGCCTTTTTTATTCTAAACTCCTAGTTTAAAATATCACAAAATAATTAGATAAAATTCAGTTAAGTGCAAAACAACAGTCACAAATTCAAAAAAGCTAAATTCTAAAAATTCTTACCATAGGGTTGCTGTTACTAGTTGGCCTTTTTCCTTCACACTCGAAGCTAATCCCGTTAAAAGATTAAGAATTAGCATTGAAATCCAATTAATTTCTTGTGTTGACTTTGAGTAGTTTCTCCAGTATAAAGAAAATTTTGACATATATATATATATATAGCTTCTCCAATACTTTGGAGCATTTTCTGTGCAGTTATTAATAGTTGATCTGTACCATGTAACCTACAAGCATTTATAACTGAATATGTACAACCAACTCTCAGGACCTAGAGGTGAGCAGAAACAATGAAACACAGAAATCTGAAACTTAATTTTTTCATAGTGGTTCAGGAGACGAACAGGTTACCAATTCATTTCAAGCCACATGCACCTGGAGCAAATTGTTTAAGCAGTTCACCTGTTTGGGCTACAGGTTGTGATGTGACACAAAAAGGGTCGTGTCAAATGAAGCCCCGGTTCGAGGTGTGTAGTGGACGTAAAAATCACGTGACTGACGACAAACGAGGCCACAGATTCAGTGGGACACGTCATCGTTTCATTTTGCGTGCACAACCGCATTAATAGGGTTTGAACCGCAAGGAACTTTGTGGGTTTTGAGTTGGCGTTGCAAGGCGATTGGAGTGTGCGTTACAGTTAGTTTGTAAAGTTTAGCAATAACATTATTATTATTATTAAATTAATATTAAGGTGGCTTAGTGGTTAGCACGTTCGCCTCTCAGCGCTAGGGATTCCCGGTTCGAATCCCCATCTGGGTGGAGTTTCCATGTTCTCCCCGTGTCTGCGTGGGTTTCCTCCGGGTTCTCCGGTTTCTTCCCACAGTCCAAAAACATGGATCAAGTTAATTGAATTCTTAAAATTGCCCAATTTAGAGTGTATGTGTGAGTGAGTGTGTGCCCAGCGATGGATTGGCGCCCTGTCCTGGGTC
>JAFMOD010000237.1:1073610-1090822 GCA_019802435.1 Corydoras maculifer
AAAAAAAAAAAAAAAAAAAGACAAGACAAGTTTTGGATTTCCTCAAATTTATTACAGAAATCGAATGAACGCCGTCTCTAATAAAGACGCTGAGGTTTTCCCATAGTGCTCTTAATGTAGAGAGCACGGACATTCTGCCAGTTCTTCTTTAGCAGAGACACCAGAAAGTTAATGGAAAGATGGATGTTGTAGACCAGCTCATCCTCAGTCATCCTTACATGTCCCACTGCTACAGCCAGACACAGCACCTGTGCACATTATGAACCTTAGATTGAAATCAGGCCTTAAAAGTATCAAAAAGTTAGCAAGTGGGGTTATAGCAAACCTAGGAACGCCAAGCTGACCATGTTTACCATATTTAAATATCTAATTAACTATAAATTAAGTAAACAAGTTAAATATTAGCACTTATTTCATTTACACCATTATTTTATGTAGCCAAAAATAAAAATAATCCATAAAGCAATGCTTCTTATAATCTTGCACATCTAGAATCAGCAATGCACCTTTTTCATCTGGAACTTGATTGTGGATTTGACTTCATCCACTTTGGTATTCAGGTTCTCATTATGGGTGAGCAGAGAGGGAAATTTTCCAGCCTTATTAAGGCCAGGTCCCAAAATGCGAGGAATCTGCTTAATCAGGGACTCAGAAGCCAGAAAAGCATCATATTTCTTTGCTACAAAAAAAGAAAATTTGGATGACATCACTTAGACCAACTACAGGGGCAAGGCTTTGTCATCAAGTTTGTAAGTCACACATTAAATACACAATTCACAATTTCTTTACACATGTGATAAACGCTAAAATTACAAATCACTAAAAATTACCGATGAAAAAGTTGAACTTTACTTCACTCAAGTGTAGCGATAATTCCCGTCCCCCACCAAAGTTGCTATTTTATTAAGACCTAAATTCACATTTCCACCAATGTACCACCTGGATTCTAATAACAGCATCAAACTAATCTAAAACAACTTCAAACCCACCCAGTTTTTTGACCAGTTTCTTGTTTTTGTTGAGCTTTTTTAGCGCCTCAATATCCATATGTGGAATTTCAGCTGCTTTGGCTTCATCACAATGCTGCTGGTCGCCAAGAACACACACAGAGAACTTTGGACGTGGAGTGGTCTTCAGCCTGTTTTAAAAAAAAAAAAAAAAATTATGCAGGAACATGCAATTTGGCTTTGAGCCAAGTGATGCAGAACTAGTCTTACCCACATGCAAGTAGGCCAACAACAGCACTGTCATATGCCTTAATGGTCGGCTAAAAGAAGAGGGCAATACGAGTCCTCTCTTTAAAGCCTCCCCTCATGTTTTAAGACCCAGGGTGGAGGTCCGTCTGCCATACCAGCCTAGCTGAAGAGGTAGGCAAACTACCCAGAGTGATTCTCATCTACCAATCACACTAGCCTTCCTGCTTCATAGCCATTAAAATAAAATGTATGTTTTATATAAGCTACAAACAAAGGCAGACAGGCTAGGGTACAGGTAGAGAGAAGCTTGGGTGAAACAGTAAAGGTCCGAACCTGACAGTGCCCGAAAAACGCTTGTCCTTTTGGGGATCGTAGTTTTTCAAGCTGATCTGCAGCTCCACTGTCTCTAGAAACCTGCAAAGATCAGATATGATGTTGCACTTATAAAGGCCAATAAGTATACACATGCATACACCCACACACTAACCTATTTTTAATTAATTTTTTACAAAAAAGATTAACAAATCCAGTCCTACACTGCTACAAATCTAGTACTGTAACTGAATATACTGATACTTACAAACCAAAACATAACATTTAAAACCAAAGGAACACACTTCATGATTAACCACATTAGACCAAAATTTAAAATTAAAACGTAGCATCTTGCTACAGGACCTATTTAATTGCCCTCTAAAGAAAAATAAACTTTTGGGTTTTTGTAGATTATTTATTATTATTTTTTATATAAATAAAAATACAACTACCATGTTAAAGCAGCAAGTCCCCTTTAAGCAACAAGGTAAAATTTGAGAGGAAGGGGAAAGAAAAAAAAAAAACCCACACAACTACAAATTCTACAACTTTAAAGGATTCAATCATACTTTCTCCTTTTGGCAACGGAGCCAGACTGGACCTCCCGAACAGCCTCGTACAACGTATCTCTCGACACCTTACTAAAACAAAGAAAAAACAAGAATATATAACAAATACAGCAACAAACCAACTATTTAGATTATTAGGGATACTAATTAAGTACTGCATTGGGGTATGGACAACAGATTGATGTATGATTGAAAGAGATTAACATTGTGAGCACGAAGATGCATGCTAGCCGCTAACGTAGTACGCTAATGCAGTACACATGCAGGTTCGGAAGCCTTACAAACAAATTATTATTAAGGAAGCGGGACAAACAAACCTCAAAAACTTCTTAATAATCAATAATTATTTTCGAATGTACAGTTTTTCGTAATGCTATTTTCTCTGTACCTCATTTCGCCTCCTTCCCCTGTCACGCGAAGCTCGAAAAAGGACCTAGGATAGGAAGTGACGCGTTTTATAGCCGAACGACGTCACTATAGCATGGGTTTCCTCAACAGCCATGTTTGTTGTGGCAATGTATGTTTTACGTTTAATAGTGGATTGTAATTGGTAATGGGTAGCGCTGTCCCGGGTTCCACTCATTGCTTGCAAAATGAAGCTTATCTGTTCATATAAAGCAGTCCTTCTCAAATAGTGGGGCGCAGTGCGGTGCGTGGGGGTGGGGGCGCATAACAAGATATCACAGAGCAAGCGATATTAAGTGTACTGAACAAACCATCAAGAGACAACATGGGGTAATATTTAACAGAGAAAGGCGGAGAGAGACGAAGATAATGAGACCAACAAAAGTCGAAAGCTAAAACGAGGAAATACGAGCGCATGTAGCTTCACTCTAACGTCACTGTAACTGAGGTGGAGACGAAGAAAGACCGGTGTTCTGTCGAGTTGAGCTGCCCCGTCGAGTTAGGCTACCGGTCGCAAAAAATGCCATCGGTAGCGTAAATAGATGGAGGATACTGTCGAGTTATCCTACCTAATAATAATCTTATTATTATTATTATTACAACATAATATGTTATGTGTCTTCTGTGTCTTAAAATGTTGACAGCCGACAGCATGAAGACAAATAAATGAAGGCGTCACTTAAAGACATTACGCCCCAATCACGCTGATAAGCCGCTTGGGTTTTTTAATCGAAAACGTGAAAAAGCAATTATCCCGCTTTATGAAAGCTACTTCAAAAAAGCTGTACGCTGCAAAACGGGTGCTTTGCAGCCATCAGTTCTGACTTCCTCATTTTGATTTTAAAAAAAAAAACCAGCACAATTGTTGTATTCATTTTTGTTTTGTAGGTTAAGTGTTAATATATTGTGCTCCCTAATTAATGTTGCTGATGAATTTGAATTTATTATTATTCATTGATTTTATTTAATTTCATTTTTCAGTATCAAATACCAGTAAGTTCAAAAAGGTTTCTAGTTTAAATAAGCATTTCATTCGTTTCTGTTACAAACTAAAAAACAAAGTTGATAAACTTATTCTTTGTTCTAAGTTGATCTATATTTCTTTCTTTTTTTGTTTTCTTTATTGAAATAAGGATACATTGTTATAAAAGAGGTACTTGTAACAAATTTACCCATCCTATTGTTAAGTTTTAATCTACTGTCAAAGCCTTCTACTGGCAGGATATTTTTATATTAGTGAACAACCTGCTATTTTCTCATCTCATTAGCTTCCACTTAATTCTCTACTAAGGAGGACCAATGTATTTTGCATACCCATAAATGGGTATGTATTGATGGGTCTAATAACCAGGACAGACACAAATCCATTTAATCACAACAGAAGGCAACTTCGGTAAAGACATGTGATGAAAATTACATCTTTTTTGTCAGTTCCAAAATTTTGTAACTGCCCAAAGTTTTAGTCATTGACTGTAAATCACAAAGTTATGTAAAAAGTAAAAACCTTCTATACTTATGTACCAAAGCTTCGATCTCTAAGACTTTTTAGGTACTGGTGCAAGTCTCGTTTAAAAGTTTATTCATTTTGCTCTTTGTGGATTTGAAGGTATCATGTGATATATGCATCAATAGATGTTTTTGCTTTGGAAGCATTAATAAACCAACAATAACTCATTTGCCAAATGTCCATTTGAAGTTTACTGATGAAAGCATATATAAACACAAACTGAATTTCACCGTTTGCATTAGCTCAATCTGCAAACTGTTATGTATAATGACAGTGAAATTTTAGAGCGCAGCAATATAAGTTAAAAATTTAGCTCTACAATTTACTCTATAAAGTACATCTGTGTACAGAACTCACTTAATGCTTAAGGCTGCACTTAAATGCTCTATAAGCACAGTAAAAAATTTCTGTCTGACTTATTTTGGAAGGTATGTAGAGCTCCCATGCAAGGGAAACCATGCAGATATAGGGATAACATGAAAGCTCTGAACTTGGGGCATTTGGTGTGCTGACAGTCCTATACAATATGACAACACAGTTATGAACTACAGTTAACATCAGAAAAGAAGTTCTAAAGAAAGTACTCACAAGGCAAAAAAATTGGTGTTACAAAGGTTGTTTACAGATTGTAAACAAATCTTAAGTTTTTAATATCTATACATTGCTATTAATCTAGCTGTTACACTACTCATACATACACATTCAAAAAGTTAATTTTATTATGCAAATACATTCATATATTTAAAAAATAAAAAAGTTGCAAACAATATGCATCAAGACGAAATTCGCAATAATGCAGCTTGGAGAGATTTCTTCAGAAATGTCTCATTAAAGGAAATACAGCAGGACAGGGTGTGCAGGCATGTTGCATTGACCTGAAAAGGACCACAATCAGATCAGTATACCTTGTTACAGAAGCTATTAAAATTTTTTAAAAATGCAAAATTCAGTAATATCAGTAACAATACCATGGCATGGTGGCCTAGTTGTTAGCACATTCGCCACTCAGTACTGGGGATACCAGGTTTGAATCCCAGTCTGGGGGGGGGGGGTGTTCTCCCCATGCCGGAATGGGTTTCCTCTGGGTTCCTCTCACATTACAAAAACGTGTGTATTTGTGTGTGTGGCTGTGTAAGTGAGTGTGCCCAGCAATATATTGGCACCCGGTCCTAGGCATATCTGCCCAGTGCCCAAAACGTTTTCCCCAGATGGGCATTTGGAACTCCCGCTATCCAGATAGACGATTAAGTGTATAAAAGCGTCTGCTAAATGACTAAATGTAAATGTAAGTGGAAGATAATGAATAAATGAATTAATTAACTAAAAAGGGTCTCAATGGCAAAGAACGTTTTGGGCACTGGACATATACTCTTAAGACGGTGTAGAGGTGGATGTGCTAGCTACTATCCCACCGTGCTATCCACTTTTGGGGATTAGTTTAAAAACTAAACTAATAATATTATATATTCTTAAAATCAGTGCTTTGATTGTAGACCACCAAATATAAATTATTTTAAGTTTATTTTTCAAAACCTATATATAAAACATTTTTTATAAACAATGTTTACTGAACTTACATAAGACTGAAATTTGGTCAAAACTGTTAGCATTATTTTGGCAAACTTCATAGACTGGGAGAAGCAAGAGGACTGAAGACTTAGCTGGTTAATGAACACTGAGAAAACCTCCTCACTGAGCTCAATCTATAAGAAATATTTCAAATAACATAACATCATACAAGTACAAGAATCAATCAAGTACAAAACTGTAATTGCTCTTAGCTCACCTTTGAATCCAGCAACACATGGATGACTGACAACAAACCTTCATTCCATGACTGCACAAGTATCATCCTGTAAAAGGGGAAACAAATATTAATTAACCCATACAAATCAATGCTATTAGTGAGGATTTAAGAGAAATAATGATTAATATGTGGTTGTAAAATATGTAAATACATATATGGCTTTTAGACTTGTAGTGTTGCCCTCTACAATCAAAAACAACACAATGAGAACTTACTGGAATACTAGAACCCGGTGTTGAGGATCAAGACAGTCTTTTACCAGCCGACTTAAAAGCTCCGCCTGAGGAGTACCTAAAATATAAACCATTTAAATAATTACAAATTATTGCACTCAATTGATAATATTGTTTACATCTTGAAAAAATTTATTTCACATATGACTGTATTAACACTTGACTTTACTTAAGTAATGAATAAAGATTTTAACTTAGAAGTGGGTGTATTTAGCCATTTTTATTTATTTATTTATGTTTCCACTTCAGTGGCAGCATGGTGGCTTAGTGGTTAGCACGTTTGCCTCTCAGCACTAGGGATTCCCGGTTCGAATCCCCATCTGGGTGGAGTTTCCATGTTCTCCCCGTGTCTGTGTGGGTTTCCTACAGGTTCTCCGGTTTCCTCCCACAGTCCAAAAACATGGATCAAGTCAAATTGCTCCATGTAGTGTGTGTGTGTGAGTGAGTGTGTGCCCAGCGATAGGTTGGCACCCTGTCCTGGGTGTGTCTGCCCAGCGCCCGAAACATTCTCCCCTGGATGGGCATGGGGAACCCCACCGTGACCCAAATATAGAATAAAAGTGGAAGATAATGAATGTTTACACTTCATTTAGCCAAGCATACATGAAAATGATTTAGGGTGATGTACTTTTTTCAATTACATCAGTGCTTTAGCCCTAATTTTATGGGCAGGATAAATGTTAAATGATAAATATTAAATTTTACAACGAAGAAACCTGTATTTCCCTCCTTAATGACTGGCTCTATAAGAGCCTGACAGGTTGGTTTGGGGTACCGCGAACAGAGTGATGTGACTGCAGTAACTAGACAGCGGGAGGCTGGCTCTGTGAGAGAAATAACCTAAAACAGAAAACACAAACATGTAGTTATTTAAATTGACTCACTCAGAGGAGTCAAAAGCACTTTTTTGTAATTTATTAGTTAAAGTTTAAGATAATTATTATTCCATAAATGTAAATGTACAGAGAAGCACCAAAAGAATAGTGTAGAAATATAAAAAGTTGAGATAAAGAAATGTTTGAAGATGCAGAAAAACTAATTCATGCTTTTATTACCTCAAGGTTAGATCGGGGGGGGGGGGGGGGGGGGGGGGGGGGGGGGGGGGGGGGGGGGGGGGGGGGGGGGGGGGGGGGGGGGGGGGGGGGGGGGGGGGGGGGGGGGGGGGGGGGTTGCACTGGCTACCAGTTAAGTTTCGTATTGAGTACAAAATTTTATTGATAACATATAAAATTCTACATAATCAGGCTCCACAGTATCTGAGTGAGCTGATTCAATTGTACAAGCCAACACGTGAGCTCCGATCTCAAGGTGCTGGTTTACTCTTAGCTCCTAGAATAAATAAAATTACTGCTGGTGGAAGAGCGTTCTCCCACAAGGCTCCTCAACTTTGGAATAGCCTTCCAGTTACTGTTCGTGATTCTGAATCACTATTAATGTTTAAGAATAAATTAAAGACACATTTATTTAATCTTGCGCTTAATTAATCCCCTGTAGATAAAGATGTAGATCTCAGGCTTGGCTGTGCTGGGGGGTAATCTGTGATCAGTGTATGCTGGCGCTTCCCAGCTTCACCCACCTCATCATTGAGGGGGGGGGGGGGGTGTGGCACTGAAATTATGCTGTTCCGGGGCGCCATCTCATCTATGTAGAGCCTGCAGTATCTGCCTCTTTTAGTTGTGCTGCTCTAGTCAGTGATGCCGGAGTCACATACTGCACTGTGTCAATAAATTACTTATTAATTAAATGCCGTGCTTTATTAGCTCTAACTGCCTTCCTTGTCTGTTTTTTTTGAGGTGTGACCGGCTTCCTGGAAATCTTTATCCATGGCTCTGCCGATGAACACTGGATGGAACCTGATTATTAATTGGACTGGCGGTCCTGCAGGACGCCCCCTTAATGGACTCACATATAGTTTTCCAGTTTTTAGTTTTTCCATTTGTTTAATATCTGTACATGGCTGTCCTACATTATTGTTGCTGCCTGGCCGCTCAAGGAGGATGAGTCCCCCACTGAGTCTCGGTCCTCCCAAGGTTTCTTCCTTGAATAACAACATAAAAGGGAGTTTTTTCTTGCCACTGTCGCTTTGGCTTGCTCTTTGGGGGTTTAAAGGCTTTTCATTCTGTAAAGCTGCTTTGTGACAATGTACTGTTGTAAAAAGCGCTATATAAATAAATAACTTGAACTTTGAAAAAATGAAAGGCAAGGGATTAAGAACAATAGTTCAAATCTAAAAGATATCGTTTATTATGCAGTAAACCATAGTGAAAGAGGAGTACCTAAAAGAAAGAAAGCCTTGTTATTTTCTGATAGGATTACTTATATCAAGATGCATTAAACAACCTGTTTGGAAGGTTAAAATGATGCCCAATTGAGGAAAGGTCTCGTAATGGACTAATCAAAAATATTCCACTTTTTTAGTGGGTATAGGATCTCTATCTTACTGCATGATAAGGTTACTTCCAATTCATTGTGAAAAAGTTATATTATGGCTCAAGCTTTGAGACTACCTCACTGTTTTACAGATGAGTTTGTATGTTTTAGGTAAGTCATACTTATAACATTTGTAAAAGTTAATCTTGGTCTTAGCAGTCTGTTAGTCATTGATCTACAATATTTGTTACTTTACACCAGTTTTCTCATTTCAGTCTGGTTTTTTAAGTCTACCTGCTGATGGGTGGTTTGTTTCCGTTGGTATAGTCTCTATATTTCTGCCATTATATATCTTGACCAGTGAACAATCGATTGTGGGTTCTTTGCTACTGAAAACCTTTAAGGTTGTTACTAATATAATTATTTGTAATATTAAATGTAAATGTATTCAATAAATAAATATTTTTAAAAAATGAATAACTTTTTAGCAACTGTCACAAGGTATTTTTTTATTCAGCCAACCTATGGAGAATTTTTCCTGTTTTATATTTTGATCACTAAATAACAATTTTTTTTTCACAATATCCATGATTTGACATTTAGAGAAAATTATTGCTAAATCAGTCTAACATCAAATACTTTTTAGTCACTTTGTCTTATGGCTGTTCCACATAAGGCATTACACAAATCATCTTTACATATCATTATCAGTTATATATTCAGATATTTACCTTCAAATAAGATGACCAATTAAATACTAAGCAATAAATACTAAAAACTCAATTATAGTCATATTTTTTATCTCAAACCTAAATGTTCCCAGTCAAAGTAAAAGAAATGAATTAATTGCTCTTATTGGCCAATATCTTTGAAAATGATGGTAGGCTATAATAAAATTACATGGTTAAATAGATAAAGAAACACAAAGAATTTCCCACCTTGCAAAGTAAGAGATGCTTAATAATGAAAATGGTGGTGCTGTGGCTGAGATCTGGTGATAGAGCAAGCAGGCCATTACAGAAATGAGGTAGGCTCTGCTCAGGTGTTTCTGATAAACACAACACTGCACACAGCATTTCTAGCTGCAAAAAGAATTTGGGTCAATCTAATTTTTTTACTTTAAAGAAATTTTAAAAGAATTGTGTGATATCAAAATACCCAACCTGATTTGAGTGACATTCATGGAACACTTTGAGTGTTGACATACAGCTCTCATCCCACTGCAAAGACCAAAAGAAAAAAAAAGGTCCAGATTGTATTGATTCATCCATTGCTATCTATGACATTCATGACAGGAAATAGTTTTTCATTCTATTTTTTATAAATCTGTTTTCAGATTTATATTATTAAGATTTTTAAAAAATGTCTGGAACAGCTTGGGTTAGGATTTCTTTTAGTTAACTGGGTGAATGTTCTTAGTTTTTTCTTGGTAGGACTTTAGGCATTTGATGGCAGGATGGCTTAGTGGTTAGCATGTTTGCCTCTCAGCACTGGGTACTCCAGTTGCTACGTTCTTCCCGCATCAGCGTGTGTTTCCTCTGGGCTCTCCAGTTTCCACCCACAGTCCAAAAACATGGATTCAAGGTAAATTGAATGCTATTAATTGCCCCATATTGTGTGAGTTTGTTGTGTGTCTTTGTGAGTGTGCCCAGCGATAGATTGGCACCTTATCCTGGGTGTATCTGTACAGCACCTAAAACGTTCTCTCACGGATGGGGATGGGGAACCCCCCTGCAACTATAATGAATGATTAGATAATGAATGTATGAATTTTAGGCATTCTGTCAGGATGTGTTTCATGATGATCAGTGTGGCATAATGTATGTTCTTCTCATAGTAAAATGTGTGTGTTAGTCTTGTGTGTAGATTGAATTGTAGATCAGATATAAAATCACAAACTAACTGATTTGAAATAATAAGATTATACAACATATGTTAAAAACACAAAGCTCAGTACACAAATTTCAAGTATTGTATTATGTGATCCTAAAAAAAGTGCCAAATGGTATTACAATCCTGTAGTGTTGTTTGGCCAAATTTAACAATGTTTCAACTTTAAGAAATATGTTTGGCAAAACCTAAACATCTTAAACTGTTATGGGGTGCATTTTAATGTACATTTTTGAAAGTGAAAAATATATTTTCCCTATAAACTGCATTCTTATAACAACAGTATCTGGTCTGTAAGCTATTGTGTTTACAAATTTGCAGAACAACATACTGTGCACTGAAATCATAGAAATTACAGAGAACTTGTGAACTCCTGAATAATTTCTCATACATGAGAAAAAAAAAAACTTTAGATAATGGCTAAAACATATATATATATATATATATATATATATATATATATATATATATATATATATATATATATATATATATATATATATATATATATATATATATATATATATATATATATATATATATATATATATATATATATATATATATATATATATATATATATCCAAAGTGTTTCTTAAAGAGTTCTTACCTCTATTTGAGAATCTAAAAGGTCTTTTATCAGAGGTACAGCTACCTGAAGACAAGACAAACATACCATTTAATGATAATTATATTACGTGTAGTTAAAAAGAAACCTGGTTAATGGTGGTAAATTTTCAGCTAATGTTAAAAAGTAATTAGTCAAAACAAACACAGTTAAGAGAATTTTAGATAAACTTCACTGAATACAACGGAACTTCAAAATCATAAAAACTATTATTCTAAAGTAGTGTTTTGATTACATTTTAATGCATTTAACCTGAAACCTTTAAAAGTTGTGGTAAACATGTTTACAATTTCAATTTTATTTGGCACAAGAATAACTAAACATAGTCACAAGTTTCTGAGTTTTGTTTTAGAATTTGTTTCTTCTGTTTAAAACAGCTACAGTTATTAAATATCACTTTTATTACAATCAAATTGTTTAAGCATCTGGTCCTCAAACAGTTACAATTTTAAATATCTTAACAAATTTCTCATTTCCTTTATTAAAAAAATGCATTAATAAAACAAAATTATATAGTACTGGTCAAAAGTTTTAGAACAGCCCATTTTAAAGCCAGTTATTTATTACAAATCAAGTTGTTTAATGAAGTGGTAAAATGGAAAAAGGTATAAAAGATTGATGAATCCAAATTTAAAATCTTCAGTCTATTAAACAGGATCTTTCTATGCCATAAAGTAATTGAATAGATGGTTCCATTGTGTGACATCAACTATCAAACTTGGAGGAGAAAGTGTGATGGTCTGGGACTGTTTTACTTGATCATGGGTCTGGGACTTATAGAAACCAAAACAGCTACCACAGCATTCTGCAGAGCCATTCAATACTCTGGTATTCATCTAGTTGGATTGGGATTCATCCTACAACAAGATAATGACCCAAAACATAAGTCCAAGCTATGCCAGAACCACCTAAGAAAAACAAACACACAAGATTTATAAATAACCAACATGTGGCAAAGTCTCCCTACTTAAACCCCATTTAGCTGGTTTGGAATGAACTGGACAGAAGAGTAAAGGCAAAACTAGCTACCTACTAGTACCTACTTATGGAAGGAAACTTCTGCAACAGGTTTGGGAAGAACTTTCTAAAGAATATTATATGTCTATTGTAGGAAGAATGCCGCAACGGTATTCAGCTGTTATGCTTGCAAAAATCGGCTACTTTGTTAAATCAAACATTTAGAATACATCTTTGTCTATAAATTCCATGTTGCTTATTTATTTCAGAGTACAATAAGACATTAAACTGAATAGTTTTCAATACATAACCTGAACAGAGGTGTTTCAAAACTTTTGACTGGTAAAAAAGCTGTATTTCCTTATTATTTTATGTTAATTAACTTAAACCTTTAGCGGCACGGTGGCTTAGTGGTTAGCACGTTCGCCTCTCAGCGCTAGGGATTCCCGGTTCGAATCCCCATCTGGGTGGAGTTTCCATGTTCTCCCCGTGTCTGCGTGGGTTTCCTCCGGGTTCTCCGGTTTCCTCCCACAGTGCAAAAACATGGAATAAGTTAATTGAATTATCAAAAAAAATTGCCCCCTATAGAGTGTGTGTGTGAGTGAGTGTGTGCCCAGCGATGGATTGGCGCCCTGTCCTGGGTCTATCTGCCCAGCGCCCGAGACGTTCTCCCCTGGATGGGCATGGGGAACCCCACCGCGACCCTAATAGAGGATAAGCGGGAGATAATGAACGAATGAATGAACTTAAACCTTTATTCAGCAAACTAAAGAACAAAGAAACATTTAGACTAGAATAACATTTAAATTTTAAAATTAAAGCTTGCAACATATTTAAAAATGTTTGAAAAAGAGGTACAGTATATGTACTACTCACTAAGCCACATAGCTTTTTTATTGCAATTTTAACAATTTGGGGATTTGAAATAGTGGTTGTCCTGAAAATAAAATAGCCAATTCTTAAAACATGGGCAAATGATCTTTCAGTTCATCTCAGATTACTGGCCCAGAAAACACACCGAGGGGAATGTACAAAATTTAAAAGTGACTCCCTCTATTCATACAGATAACATTTCTTGATGCAGCAGTTGACTGTGTTAAATGACAATTTTACAAAGAACTTCCTAACCCATGTGCTTCAATAGAGCATGACAATTTCTAAAATAACACTCCCTTGGGGCTCGATGGTCATTCATATAATTAGAATATAGGTTCTTAGAGTTTGTGGACTGAGAAACAATGCCTTTAACTGACAATTATCCAACAATGTTTGGCTTAAAATTGGCTTATGGTGAAATATATACACACACAAACACTGCTCAAAAAATAAAGGAATACTCAAATAACACATCCTAGATCTGAATGAATGAAATATTCTCATTGAATACTTTGTTCTGTGCAAAGTTGAATGTGCTGACAAAATCATTAATGAAAATCAAATTTATTAACCAATGGAAGCCTGGATTTGGAGTCACACACAAAATTAAAGTGAGAAAACACTACAGGCTGGTCCAATGTGGCTTCCACGTGCCTGCATGACCTCCCTACAACGCCTGGGCATGCTCCTGATGAGGTGGCGGGGGGTCTCCTGAGGGATCTTCTTCCAGACCTGGATAAAAGCATCTGCCAACTCCTGGACAGTCTGTGGTGCAAAGTGACATTGGTGGATGGAGCGAGACATGATGTTCTAGATGTGATCAATTGGATTCAGGTCTGGGGAATGGGCGGGCCAGTCCAGAGCTTCAATGCCTTTATCTTGCAGGAACTGCTGACACACTCCAGCCACATAAGGTCTAGCATTGTCCTGCATTAGGAGGAACCCAGGACCAACCGCACCAGCATATGGTCTCACAAGGCGTTAGACCATCTCATCTCAGCAGTCAGGCTACCTCTGGTGAGCACATGGAGGGTTGTGCGGCTTTCCAAAGAAATGCCACCCCACACCATTACTGACCGACTGCCAAACCGGTCATACTGAAGGATGTTGCAGGCAGCAGATCACTCTCCATGGCATCTCCAGACTCTGTTACATGTGCTCAGTGTGAACCTGCTTTCATCTGTGAAGAGCACAGGGCGCCAGTGGCATAATTTGCAAATGCCAAGCGTCCTGCAGTGTTGGGCTGTGAGCACAACCCCCAACTGTGGACGTCGGGCCCTCATACCATCCTCATGGAGTCAGTTTCTAACCGTTTGTGCAGACACATGCACATTTGTGGCCTGCTAGAGGTCATTTTCCAGGGCTCTGGCAGTGCTCCTCCTGTTCCTCTTTGCACAAAGGTGGAGATAGCGGGCCTGCTGCTGGGTTGGTGCCCTCCTACGGCCTCCTCCACGTCTCGTAGTAGTGCCTCCAGCCTCTGAACACTACGCTAACTTGTGTGGGTTGTAGGTCATGCTACCACGAGTGTGAAAGCACCACCAACATTCAAAGGTGACCAAAACATCAGACAGAAAGCACCGGTACTGAGAAGTGATCTGTGGTCCACCACTCCTTTATTGAATGTGTCTTGCTTATTGGCAATAATTTCTACCCGTTGTCTATTCCATTTGCACAACAGCATGTGAAATTGATTTACCTGACAGATCGATATCAATTCACCTGTGTTAACAACCAATGTTCTGATCTTGCTAAAGTTAAATATGGTGTCCCACAAGGGTCAGTTCTGGGTCCACTCCTATTTGCATTATATATGCTTCCATTGTGATCAATTATTCGTAAACATGGAATCAGTTTCCACTCATATGTAGATGATACACAGTTATATGTTTCAGCTAACCCTAATGATGCTCGTTCAGTCAGTAAGCTCGATGACTGCATCCAAGATATTAAAATATGGATGTCAAAAAACTTCCTACTGCTAAATTCTGATAAAACAGAGTTTCTGATAGTTGGACCCAAGGACAAAATGAACAAAGCTTCTAACACTATGTTAAACCTTGATAACTCTTTAATTAGACCCAGTCCATCTGTAAATAATCTCGGTGCAATATTACTAGAATTGCATTTTTTCACCTTCGTAACATTTCGAAGCTGCGAAATATCCTCTCCCTCCAAGATGCAGAAAAACTAATTAATGCTTTTATTACCTCAAGGTTAGATTATTGTAATTCACTTCTGACAGGATGTTCTAATAAATCATTACATAAATTACAACTTGTGCAAAATGCTGCAGCTAGAGTTTTAACTAAAACCAGAAAGTTTGATCATATCAGTCCTGTGTTATTAAACTTGCACTGGCTACCAGTTAAGTTTCGTATTGAGTACAAAATTTTATTGATAACATACATAACATCTACATAATTAGGCTCCACAGTATCTGAGTGAGCTAAATCAATCGTACAAGCCAACACGTGAGCTCCGATCTCAAGGTGCTTGTCTGCTCTTAGCTCCTAGAATAAATAAAATTACTGCTGGTGGAAGAGCGTTCTCCCACAAGGCTCCTCAACTTTGGAATAGCCTTCCAGTTACTGTTCATGATTCTGAATCACTATTAATCTTTAAAAATAAATTAAAAACACATTTTTTTTAAATTAATTAATCCCCTGTAGATAAAGATGTGGATCTCAGGCTTGGCTGTGTTGGGGGGGTAATATGTGATAAGTGTATGCTGGCGTTTCACCTCTTCACCCACCTCATCATTAATGGGGGGTGGGGGGGGTGTGTGGCGCTGAAATGATGCTGTTCCGGGGCGCCATCTCAACTATGTAGAGTCTGCAGTATCTGCCTCTTTTAGTTATGCTGCTCTAGTCAGTGATGCCGGAGTCACATACTGCACTGTGTCAATAAATTACTTATTAATTAAATCCCGTGCTTTATTATCAGTTCTAACTGCCTTCCTTTGTCTGTTTCTTTTGAGGTGTGACCGGCTTCCTGGAGATCTTCATCCATGGCTCTGCTGACGAATACTGGATGGAACCTGAATATCAATTGGACTGGCGGTCCTGCAGGACACCCTTAATGGACTCACATATAGTTTTCCAGTTGTTAGTTTTACCATTTGTTTAATATCTGTACATAGCTGTCCTACATTGTTGTTGCTGCCTGGCCGCTCAAGGAGGATGAGTCCTCCACTGAGTCTTGGTCCTCCCAAGGTTTCTTCCTTGAATAACAACATAAAAGGGAGTTTTTTCTTGCCACTGTTGCTTTGGCTTGCTCTTTGGGGGTTTAAAGGCTTTTCATTCTGTAAAGCTGCTTTGTGACAATGTACTGTTGTAAAAAGCGCTACATAAATAAATTACTTGAACTTAAACTTGATTGTCAATCAGAGTTGCTTCCTAAGTGGACCGTTTGATTTCACAGAAGTTTGATTTACTTGGAGTTATATTGTGTTGTTTAAGTGTTCCCTTTATTTTTTGAGCACATATATATATATATATATATATATATATATATATATATATATATATATATCNTATATATATATATATATATATATATATATATATATATATATATATCCTTATTGAAATTTGGGAAAATATTCCAACATGACAACAACATGTATAAATGTTAAAATACTTCATTCATTCATTCATTCATTATCTCCCGCTTTTTCCTCTAGTAGGGTCGCGGTGAGGTTCTCCATGCCCATTCAGGGGAGAACGTTTCGGGCTCTGCAGATGGACCCAGGACAGGGTGCTAATCCATCGCTGGGCACACACTCACTCACACACACACACTCTATATGGGGCAATTTGAAGAATTCAATTCACTTGATCCATGTTTTTGGACTGTGGGAGGAAACCAGAGAACCTGGAGGAAACTCACGCGGACACGGGGGGAACATGGAAACTCCACCCTGATGGGGATTCGAACCGGGAGTCCCTAGCGCTGAGAGGCGAACGTGCTAACCACTAAGCCACCATGCCGCCCAATAATGCTATACTTTAGATACTCAAATTTATAGTTTCCATCTTTCATCTTATGGAAACTATAAATTCACCTAACATTCACCTCTGAGTGCTAGGGAGCCAGGTTCAAATCCCTATCTGTTTGGGGTTTTCATGTTCTCCACGTGGATTTTGTCCAGTTTCCTCCTACAGAACAATAACATGGATTTAAAGTAAATTGGCTTATTTTAATTGCCTCTATGTAAATTGCCCCTATACAGTGGGTTGCAAAAGTATTCATACCCCTTGAACTTTTCCATATTTTGTCACATTACAACCACAAACATAAATATATTTCACTGGAATTTAATGTGAAAGACCAACACAAAGTGGTATACAATTGTGAAGTGGAATGAAAGTTATACATGAATCAACAATTTTTTTACAAATAAAAAACTGAAAAGTGCGATGTGCAAAATTATTCAGCCCCCTTTTCCCTGAGTGCAACC
>JAFMOD010000237.1:1091358-1143680 GCA_019802435.1 Corydoras maculifer
TCAGGGGGGCTGAATAATTTTGCACATCGCACTTTTCAGTTTTTTATTTGTAAAAAAATTGTTAATTCATGTATAACTTTCATTCCACTTCACAATTGTATACCACTTTGTGTTGGTCTTTCACATTAAATTCCAGTGAAATATATTTATGTTTGTGGTTGTAATGTGACAAAATATGGAAAAGTTCAAGGGGTATGAATACTTTTGCAACCCACTGTATTATGTGTGTGCATGTGTGTGTGTTACTGTGTGACTGAGTGTTTCCGCAGGGATGGATTGATGCCCTGTCCCCGGAAACCTAGTACAGGATTGAGAGATAATGAAATAATATTCCATCTTACCTTTACATGATCTGGCAAAACAATAGATGAATCTTTACATAAAACTGGCTGCTGCACAAAACAATCTTCATTTGACCCTTTTTCAGGTTTCGAAGATTTTATAACATATTTCTTCTCCATATCCACCACTTTACTTGAAGTGTCATCTTGTAATATCAGATTCAGCTTCCTTTTTTTACTCTGTGGTTCATTTAGAACAGCATTTATAGTTGAATGATAAGGCTCACTCTTTCTCTTCTTAGGAACTGAATCAGCCTGATGGTCCAGGCATAGTTCATTTGCCAAATGTTTATTCAGGTAAATATCCCATTCTCCTTTTTCTGTAGGATCTCTGAACCTCTCACAAAGACTTTGTAGATCTAGTGTGCATTTATCCGTTAGCAATGTGTCATTCATGAAGTCATCAGCCTCAATATCTTTTCGGAGTTGGACAGCTAAAGCAGAAACCCAAGGATTTTGATTAAGCTCCTGCATCAGGCAGTGGAGTAGAACCTGCATGTCCCGTGGAATTTCAGAGTGGATTAGATGCAGAAAACACAGCAGATCATATTTAAACTTGGAAGAAAAGAGAGAGACCAGTGGTTTCCTGCACACAAAAAGTTAGTTTCTTTATTGTAAAACATGGTTCTGGGTACAAAACAAGGTGAAATATACAAAAGAGTCATTCAAAAGAGTAGAGATGAAACATGCAAGCAAATAAATATGTTAAAGCAGGTCGACGGCATATTAGTACAGTAACCAACATACCATTCCTGTCCTGTGGTCTCAGATGTGCTGAAGTAATTCAAAGCAATGGTCTGTCTGATTAGTGACTGTTTTAACCTTCAGAAAATTTTGTTGTAATCAACACAGAACTCTCCCAAAACATGTACATGTATTTTAATATTCATTCATTCATTCATTATCTCCCGCTTATCCTCTATTAGGGTCGCGGTGGGGTTCCCCATGCCCATCCAGGGGAGAACGTCTCGGTCGCTGGGCAGATAGACCCAGGACAGGGCGCCAATCCATCGCTGGGCACACACTCACTCACACAGACACACTCTATATGGGGCAATTTTTGAGAATTCAATTAACTTGATTCATGTTTTTGGACTGTGGGAGGAAACCGGAGAACCCGGAGGAAACCCACGCAAACACGGGGAGAACATGGAAACTCCACCCAGATAGGGATTCGAACCGGGAATCCCCAGCGCTGAGAGGCGAACGTGCTAACCACTAAGCCACCGTGCCGCCCTGTATTTTAATATGATGTACAAAAAGCATCATCATGGCAAAAAAAAAATGTTTCTCAGATTAGATTTACATTTGAACAAAATTATTCATACCCTTCTCAATAATCATTACATTATATTACATTTCTTCTTTCTGTCTTTATTATTATTATTATTATTATTATTATTATTATTATTATTATATATCAAGTGGTTGTATAATGTAAGGTTTTTACCTGTTTTGCAATGTTTGATAATTTGGACAATGGGACAGTCAATAGGAATGTGTTTTAAAGTTAGACCACAGAGGGGGACAGGATGCGGAACCAGTTGGTAAAGTAGTCTGGAATGCAGTGGCCGGATCCTCTGACAAGAAAAAGGACTGATGGTCTCATAAGAAAAAGGAAGGTTGTTTTGCAAGGGACAAAGGACGGTTATCCGGTAGGACACACACACACACACACACACACACACAAAGAAAGTCACACCCTCCTGAAGGACTTGAATGGATGAAGGAGAGGATTCTCTCATCAATCGCGGTTGCCTGCCATTGATGATTTTTTCTGTACACTGTTTTGTTATTATTCAGTAACTCGCATTAAACACTTTTGGAACAAACCCGCTTCTGACCGTTTATTGGAACATAACAGTAAGAAGTGTATTTTGAATTGTTAGTTAAAAATGCTTAATGACTCAGGTATGAATAATTTTGGACGTCACTTTTTGTTTGTATGTAAATAAAAGCTTAACTTCCCCACAATGATAAACTTGCTGGTTGAATTTGAAATCTATTAGATTTCAGCTCAGTACTTAGGGTGTTGGTCTATCAATCTGAAGGTTGTGGGTTCAAATCCCAGGTCCACTGAAGTTACCAATGTGGGTGCTTGAGCAAGACCCTTAACCTTCATTGCTCCAGGGATGCTGTGGCCAACCCTGCACTCGCTTTGTAAATCGCTTTTTCAAAACCGCCTTACAAAGCGAATTATTAACATGGGCGAAAAACATATTTTGGTTTTGTTGCCATCATAAGTGTATATTCTTTAAGAAACTGTAGCGATGCAACAATTGTATTTTGCAGTGTAAACGTACCTTGTGAGGACCTGCGTGTCGTCACTCAAACTGACGTCATCCTGACAGAGCGTTTGCATGAAGATGGTGAGCGTGCACACAGAACCAGTGGCGCGAACTTTAGTTAGCACGCTGTAAGCTCGATCTGCACCTCCGGTCAGTACAGCGTGAGCCAACAAGCGTGAGCGTCCATTAAAGTGCTGCAACAATAATCTCATAACTGCGCTAAAGGCTCAACTGTAACTCCTGTATAGCAACTTTCTTATAATGAAAATAGGCGTGCATATATCTGTTCCAATTCACGCTCTTCTGAATGTACATAAATCTTTCGCCGCGCTGCTGGCTCCTCCCTTCTTATACAGAGAGCACTATGCAACGGTTATAAATCACAGCGCCTCCCTTTGTACAACCTTAGCCTTTACAGAAAAAAATATTGTATCAGGCAACTTTTAGTTTTTTTTACATAGTAATGAAATAGCGTTTTCCTCAGAATCACAGTGCAGTAGTAAACATATTACACACATTAAATAAATATTAAATTCACCCTAAACTTAGAAAGATGTTTACTACTAAGATTAATTAAGGAGTAAAATGTCATGAACTGAAGTAAAGTGACCTATGCCATGTCATTCATTATCTTCCGCTTTATTCTATATTAGGGTCGCGGTGGGGGTCCCCATGCCCATCCAGGGGAGAACGTCTCGGGCGCTGGGCAGATAGACCCAGGACAGGGCGCCAATCCATCGCTGGGCACACACTCACACAGACACACTCTAAACGGGGCAATTTTGATAATTCAATTAACTTGATCCATGTTTTTGGACTGTGGGAGGAAACCGGAGAACCCGGAGGAAACCCACGCAGACACGGGGAGAACATGGAAACGCCACCCAGATAGGGATTCGAACCGGGAATCCCTAGCGCTGAGAGGCGAACGTGCTAACCAATAAGCCACAGTGCCACTAATAAAGGATAAGGTATAAGTTGCCTTGGTTAAAGCTGGTAATTAATCACCAATGAAACTGTTCCACTATTTGTTTTAAAACAATACTATTTGATACTGGATGTATTCATGCATCTATACATGAAGCTTAATGATGTTACCTCTAAGTTACTTTAACCTTAAAATTGTTTTGCAGGCAATTACTTAAAAATTATTTACAATTAATAGGTTATCCAGATCTCACTCCTTGTAACATATTCGGAAATGCTAGCTTTTCACGAACGCTTTTGCTTAACACAAAATACTTTAATTTAAGGAAATAGCCATAGTCTGCATTCACCGTTGCTTGTTATGACAGAAATAGGAGAAGGGTTCAATAATGACTAAAGAAAGTGTATATGTAGATAAGCCTTGTTTAATGCTGTCAGACAGCCTGTAGCAAAAACAAGATATTTACTTTGACAAATATTAGTACACATAAAACCTTATTTCTGCAAAGTAGTTTAAACTTAGATATCCAAGTTTCCTGCCACTGTTTGTACAAATTTTTTGATAAAAAAAAAAAACTGCTACCAACCTTCTACCAGATCATTTTCAAATCTCATAAAACGAAAAGGCCGAACTAGAATGTGCCCTGATTTCTAACATTTAGCGGTTTACAGAAATATCACAAAACACAGGATTCTTTGTGCTGTTTATGCTACATTCCTCTGGAGAATAGTCAGGTTTGCTCTGGTGTTCACTACACATCTGTAATAGTTACTTACTGACAGGCCCATCTGTAAGCTTTTCACATGGGCAAAGATACTATGAATAGACGAAAGTATAAAAGTGTAAGTTCTTTTGATCTCAGGGCATTCCTACAGTTACAAAGCAAACATCAGCTTTACACTGTAAAACCAGTTAGCTTTAAAGTCTTTTGTTTACAAGGTGAATTATGGGGCATATACACCTGCCCCTTAATTATATCTAAATATTTAAAGTATAAAGTAAAATATTTAAATCTAAATATAAAGTGATATTAAACATTAAAATCTACATTGCCTTTACTAAGTTACATTGCATTAATTTCAAGCATGTGCTACAATACTTTATCATGCTACTTAAGTTAGGTGCATGACTAAATTGTAAAACCAAAAGCACCATTTTTAATTCAAGCTCAATACCAATGTTCAAAACCATATGTACAAATTTTACCAAAAAAAAAAAAAAAAAAAAAAAAAAAAGATCAAAAAGGTTTCTCTTAATATTTGGGTCATATATATAAACTTCACAAAGTGAACAAATACTTTATTTTCTCCATTTTCTTTGAGCAAATATCTCCAATAAAACTGATAAAATATTGCATCTTTGTTATACTTGTTAACACCACAATATTTCTCAAAATATCACCCACACAGTTCATGTGAAAAGTAATACTCCAGCAGTAAATTGTGTTGGTTTCACAAGAAAGAAAGATAAGGCCCAAGAGGCAAGAGTGATCACCCTTCAAATGGTCTTGGGGGGGGGGGGGGAACAAACAAAAAAAAAAGTGGTGTAAAGTTCTCCAGTACACAAGTCACCCGGTATAATCAGTTCTTACATGTGCATAAATTACCATCCAAAACTGGCACTCCTTAAGCCTGGATTACATATGAAAATATAAAAAGGGGATATAATTAAAATCTAATTCATCTTGTACAAATGAAGTTACTACGAGTCCTTATGTGAATGACAATACAAAAAGCCTCAAATTCAAGTGTTATGTATTGAAATTTAAACATTCAGTTACAAAATTTAAGTGGACCTCTTCAGGGAAGGCAAAATTCTGACACACACTTTTCCACTAAACGGGGTGTAAACCAAACATTTCTACAAGACTAACTATTCAAGTAATGTTTTGTCCAAAGCACAGACCGTGCTCATATAACATGTTGGTCACATCTGCTGGACTTTGAGGTCTCTTAATTCTCAATGGAGCTCATTCAAGAAATTCAAAGTCGTCATCATCATCAAGTAGGGTTAAGGCTATTAGGTGGATCAAAATTCGCTGGTCTTCACCATTCATACTCTCCAGTAAGTCAATTACACTCTGTAAAATAAGAGATGGGAATGTTAGCGTTCAGTACTTTTGGAAGGTCAAGTTTAAAAAAAAACAAAAAAACAACAAAAAAAACAAACAAACCACTTAAACGTTTATCTGGACCAACAGCGCTCATGTTCTTTTAAAATGTGTCATTTTTTCCTCACTAATCTGAGGCATTACATCATCCAACCTTATGCTTATTTCACATTCACTGCAAAAACTTTTCGGCCTCAGTACACATACAGTTCCATCTACACCAGTTACCATACCAGCCATTCTTTTGCCAGTCAATCGGGATAAGAAAGTTTTATGTTTTAACTTAAAGTTTTTAATTAATTGTTTTAACCATTAAAATTTACCTCTAAAAGGGCCAATTAAATCTGGCCCTTGTAGCTTTAACAAATTTGAAAAAATTTAATTATCTGCAGAAAATGTAAAACATTTTTGGGTGCCAGCTAGAAGCAAAAGTTAACAAATGAAGCAGTCTAAAAGTAAACTAGCAAAAAAAATTAAAAAATTAAACAAAATTACCTTAGGCATGAACTGTCTACGATGAGGTCTGTGTCCAGGTGGCATGTCATGACTAAAGATGCACTCCAAGCCAAAGGGGCAACATCCATCACGCATGAATAGATTGCACTTCATTTTACTGCATGAACAAAATGAGCAATTCGGTCACTTTTAAACACGATTTAAGTCAATTTAGACTTGACATTCATAAAGGAATTAGTCAGCAGTTACAATTGTACACAACTTTGCTTTAACACCATTTCATTCAGAGGTGAAAACTATATTACTTTCACTGAAAATACATTTACATTACATTTGGTCATTTAGCAGACACTTTTATCCAAAGCATCTTACAAGGTGAGCACAGGGTTAATCACAACATCCCTGGAGCAATGAGGGTTAAGGGCCTTGCTCAAGGACCCACATTAGTAACTTAAGTGGACCTGTGATTTGAACCCCAACCTTCAGATTGATAGCCCAACGCTCAGCGTGAACAATGTAAAAGATTCAAAACTTGTCACAATTTTATATTGAATTTTTTTTTTAATTAAGTTCTTAAGAAGAAAATTATTTGAGTGTTACAAAATGGTGACTGTTCTCCCTTCACCAGGTAAAAGTGTTAAGTGCAAGTATGTCCAAATCTCCTTTCGGTCAATGGTTTTGGTAGATGTAGAGTTTAATCTGCTTTTGTTTTTCCTCATGTAGTTGACAGTTTATGATCTCTTATTTCACATCAGAGGATGGAAATTTGCAATTTAAGTGTTTCTGGTTGCTCTCTGCTATTCAGTTTACTTCCTTTGTCAATACCCCAGCATCCTAGTATCCAGCACAGGATATCGCATTTCCATAAATAAAGTGCGTCCAGTTTCCCATTAATGTTATTTAGAGTTGATTTTATTTGTTAAAGACAGGACAATGAGTTGCTGCATATTAGGGCCTTTTGTATCCATAATCTCTCAATATATTCTATTGTCTTTTGGAGTGCATGTGCTTCTGTTGTATAGCTAGGTGTTGGTGAAAGATTTTCTTCATGTTCATTCACTACATTGCTGATACAAAGTTCACGAGAGTAGTGTGAGAGACTTATGTCCTGTGGTGTAGATGTGCTAAAGTCAAAGCAACAGTCTATACACTACCTAATCGCTTGATGACTGTTGTAACCCTCAGAACACTTGATCACTTTTTTTTTTTTTGCAAAATAACTGTATTTATTTAGTAAAACCCTGTTTTTTGTGGTATGGTGTACCCCTTACAAAATAACCAAAGAAAAGTTTCCTTCAAAATGTAGATTATGCATCACATTTCTGAAAGGGGGGGGGGGGAATTTATTAATAATCATTTTTTAAAAAGTGTTTATATATCCTCATTTTCATCTCCAGTGTATATACAGGTGATGCAAAAGTTGTCTTGTTCAGAACACAGACGTGTTTGAAAAATAAAATGTTTACCTGCTTTTTTCTTTGAAAGATGCGATGAGTTCTGTCTTTGCGTCTCCCTCAGACACCCAATATTTACTAGGAATGTAAAAGGTGGATTTAACTCTGCACTGTGGGCAAGCCCTGTTCCAAAAATAAACAGAATTTAGCTCACTGATACCATTTTGAACAATTTCTAAGACTGTCCATACTTACTTTATCACATCTTCCTGGAATTCTTTTGTCTTTCGCCAAGTCATAATGCAGCCTAGACAGAAGGCATGGCAACAGTTGGGCAAGATTCCAAAGCGTCTTTCACGTGCCGTGCTTTTTTCATAGACCTTGTCCATGCAAATTCCACACAACACATCTTTACTTTGATTGTATGCCTCAGAGTGCACATGCTCTGATACTGTTGCACCATCCTCCAACCGATCCTCTAGATTTTTTTCCTTCATTAAATGAAGAATAAACATTAAAATAGGAAATAAAGGGTCAGGGACCCCACAAAATCTCATACACATACCTGGTTGCCAGATGCAGAAGTAGTTGGGTTTGCAGATACAGCAAGCGTTGCTCTGGACAAATCCCCACATCTAGTTGAAGGACGAGACCCATCAGGCTGTCGTTGCAAAGTTTCGGCTGCAAACATTTTTGCAGTCATAAAATGTAGTAAATACCACATGGACAACAAAGCTAGTTAGAGTAAAACAGTGATACCTTGCTGGGGAGGAAAAGCCTCTGCTTCCGATGTTGCATATTCTTCCTCTTCAGCAATGTTGGTAGAAAGGTGTGGCAAAGACTGCTGAATAATTGGTAAACTGGTGATCAAGGGTCCAGATCCTTGTCGAACAGTGTTGGATGCACCCTGCTGTGGGAGGAGCAAAGGCTCAGATCCTCGGCGGACTGTAACATGACCAGGCAAAGCAGCAGAAGGAACTACAGGTGCAGAACCTCTCCTGGCTCCAGATGACCCAGCCTCTGAATGTGGAATATGAAAAAACCTGGAATTTGATAAACAAACATTTGAGTAATTTATTAAAATCAACTAGAACAATTCTGCTATCTAGCTGTAAGAATATTAAAAAAATGCTGGAACTTCAGTTAACTTACCCTGTAACATTATATTACTACATTATATAATTATACTACAGAGTTAGAATTTTACAGCATGAGCCACAAATTCTATCAATATAAACACTGTACAATTGAATTATTTATATTAAAGCATACAATAACCTTGACTTGGTAGTAACTCACCTGCAGTTTTCACCAAACCAACAGCCACCTTTTTGGAAATACCTACAAACTTGAACAGAAGGTATTGGAGGCCATTCATGGAGATAATGACAGTGCTGACCAAACCTGCACGAGCCGTTTATGAACTGCCTGCATGAAAATCACAATTAACAAAAACAAATAAAAATTTGCAGACACAACAGAAACAGAGTTCAATAACACATGTAGTGACAAATGTACACTAAAAGAACAGTCATATTGTAACAGTACTGAGCAACATGAATTTGTTTTGTAGACTGTTTTAAATATGTCAGACAGTATAGATTTTACACATTACCAGTGTATAAAACTTTAAGGCTTCAGCCAGCTGACTGATTAGCTACAACAAATGACAATTCATCCCTATAAGCAAATAAGTACTTCATTTTGCAATATTTAGCAATGTCACTAACTAGGGCTGCAACAACAAATCGATAATAATCGATTATGAAGTGTCGATAACAAATTTCGTTATTGATTCGTTGGGACGCACGATTTCCGCATTACTCTCAATATCGTAACAGCTCACGTCACCTGCAGCGCTTCAAAAACACTGGGAAAAAAAAAATAGTGGGTTGAACAGAACGAGGCGGAATCTGAAAAACAAAGTGATAAATCGTACTAGTAAAACATAGTCAACACAGAAAAGAAGCTTCCGTTTAAACAATCTAAACTGCGGGAGCACTTACCGCGGTCACGCCATCTGCACTTTAGCAATACTCAGTCTCGCTATCTGGATTTTTTTCTTGCGCATTTTTATCCGGTAATATGGCAACCCGAAAGTGAAATACAGTTTCAGCAGCACATTCACTTAAATGTGTTCAGATATAATTTAAATTGCTATTTACAACAAATTGTTTATTCTAAATAGTTGCTCACAGTATATAAATATGCTTAAAATCATAAATATGCCTATTTAAAATGTAATAAAAATAGCACTTCACGCTTCACACAAAGAACGTGTAAACTCTGCGAAAATGCTTTGACCTGCACAGAGCATCACGGTGATGATACACCACCTAAAACTAAACACCTTAGAGAAAATCAGAGTAAGTCACAACATTCCGAATTTTAGTTTTGAAGTAATTCAACGCAACGGTCCACTCTCACTTTGAACCGGCAAAGCAGGGGGGGGGGGGGGGGGGGGGGGGGGGGGGGGGGGGGGGGGGGGGGGGGGGGGGGGGGGGGGGGGGGGGGGGGGGGGGGGGGGGGGGGGGGGGGGGGGGGCACACACACTATGCTACATATTGTGCCAGTCTGTTTGAGATTCGTGTTTAATTGCTCTTTGGGCTAGCAGGATGCCTTAAACTCATACTGTAAGTCAAACCAGACATTTATTGACCTGCTTAATAATTCTACAGTGTAGCTGATTTTGTCCATAAGTCAACTTTATAATTCATAAAGCTAGCAATTTCAAATTTCAGAAGCTAATATAATTCATGACAACTCAGAACCCTTTGATTTACAATTTAGGTGTTACAGGAGCCTCCATTCCACACCAGCAGACTCAGGAAAAGTTTTTCCTGAGGCAATCATCCTCTTGAACACTACACATACATTTTAACCTCTTTTGCACAACCACTTCTCTGCACCTTCTGTATTGTATGCACTTTACATCATACTACGCATGTCATGTTCATATTATATAACTACATTTATACACTTCACCTCTCCATGCACAAGTCACTGTTATTGATGCACTTTATGTAAATAATGTGCATATTGCACTTCTGGTAAGATGCTAACTAAATTTCATTGGCCCTGTACTTGTACTCTGCACAATGACAATAAGGTTGAATGTAATCTAATATCCATCCATTATTTTCCAGTTTATCGTCTACTAGGGTCACAGTGGGGTTCCCCATGTCCATCCAGGGAAGAACATTTCGGGTGCTGGGCAGGTGTACCCAGGACTGGGTCCCAATCCATCACTGGGCACACTCGCACAAAAACACTATATGGGGCAAGTTGGAGAATTCAACTGACCTTGAGGCATGTTTTTGAACTGTGGGAGGACACTGAAGAATCTGGAGGAAACTAACAAGAACATGGGGAGAACATGGAAACACCACCCAGATTGGGATTCAAACCAGGAATCCCTAGCTCTGAGAGGCAAACAACTAAGCCACCCTAATATAATATATGTCTGTTATAATTGATATATTATATAATTTATACATTTATATACACACGTACTTAATTTCAATCCTTTCAATAATCACATTCTCATGTTTTAACCCATGCTGCTATTTGTGTGCAATATACATTTTCTATACTTATACCAAAGTTTCTACACCATGCACAAAAATTTATTTGTACTCCGTGCAAGCAAATGCAACTAAATGTCATTCTGCGTTTAGGAGCAAACCACTTACCAATACTAAAGTAAAAAATTTTTTTTTATAATGCATGACAATCCTGGTTTTGATTTGTGTATTTTAGCTTTATTCTAATATTTATTTTCTTATGACCAGCTGAATGTGAAGTTAAGAATTTTATTAAATGTGTTACAGTTTGCATGTGTAATTAAAAATAAAAGATTAATTTTATGGATGGAAATACTGACATCCAAAACGCATGAAGGGACATCCTCCAAAAAAAAAAACAAACAAAAAAAAACCTCAAACTGAAGATTTATTATGAAACATGGTAAAGTTATAAGTGTTGATTCATCTATTTAAAAACTGTATTTAGATGTTGCAGAGTATTAGCCTTACAGTATATTTAGGTGCTCATTTTCAATCTCAGGACTATAGATGAAAATTTCTGCAATAACTGGAATTAAAAATACAAGAGCACCTCAACAGTCATGCCATTCATTTAAAAATAAGTATTATGCTGGTAGCCAGAATTTGACCATGTGGCATAAGTCGAAATTAAGTCACAATTTTTCTTTACGGAAAAATCTTAGTTTGTAAAATGGATAGCCCAACGTGTAATTATTTCACAAAATTTTAATAACATTAATATTCAGGAAAAATTTGAAAGCAAAATCTTATTTCGTGTTTACATAAAATAACGCGCATTGTTGACGTTTTTGGGTAAAATAAGTCAAGTTAATAATTTCACAATTATTTTGATTACAATAACAAAGTGATCAAAAACTTTGGTGAGAGACCACACCAACAACGTACTGTTACTTTAAAACTTCCAGAAGTAAATAACACTATTTAAAAATTGATTAGGTCATGTGCATTGCGTTTTGCAGCACAAATCACCGTTTATAATAACCACATGAACGTACCTCATGGCTGAGTGCAGCGGAACAACTACGACCCAAGTTCTTGGTTCGGGCCTTAAAGGCTACTACTTTGGTGAAAAATATTTATACCTCAAGACAATCAGGACGGCAGTAGTTCTAACCTGAACTATAGTTTTAAAACAACTATAATTAAACAAGAAGCGATGTACGTAGTAAAGTTTCAGTACCTTTACTCGCACGACTGAACGCACTTCTAAAGAAAAACAAAAAAGGTTACCGTTGATTGCAAGCGATTTCACACAATACCTGCAAACTCGTCCTCCAAACCGGAAGTTTCTTTTCGTTGGCTGTCTACGAGACATTCTACGCGTATCCGTATTACAGAAACCAGAATTAGATGACAAAGTCGCAAAAAGTTATTTCTCCTGTTTATCAAACTCATTGGGGTTCATGCGAGTTGATCAGATAGAAAGCCCCGAGGAGGAAACACGACAACCGGAAGATCCGACCAGCCAATCATATTCAAGAATAATAAAAACCCCCAACCAATAGAAAACGCCAATACAAGTTGGTTACAAAATCAAAACAAAGCAATATGGTATTTAAAATACACGTTCACAAAACGAATAAGTATATCATACTTTAATAGAAAGCATTTTTATTTTTAATATTAACCATTGTGAGCAAATGTACAAAACGTTTTAAGTAAAACACTGCTGAGTTTTGCTAGCATTGGGTAAAAGTACAATAAATATTGCTCGAAAATGTATAGTACACTTAAGCACAAGTAAACTTATTATGCTCTTGTAAAATATGCACTAGAAGCACGTCAAAGACAAACAGCTGCTCGTAGCATAAGGTCTTCCTAAAGATAATTGTATGTTTTATATTAACCATTAACGAATCATAGCGTAAGAAATGGAGTCAGAACCTGAACACAAATGCACGAATAGAATAAGTCTACTGCCAATTGTAGGTATTTAAACCAATACTTGGGAAATTGAGGTAGAGCTCTCCAGGTTGTAGTCGATTAAAACCCCCTTCTGTCTGTATTTTAGCGATTATATGACGCACACAACTTGATTGGACAAACTCCGCTGCCCTGACTGATTTTGAACATAATACCCACCGTAACTATTCTCTAAACACACGCACATGTGTGCATTATAAACTGCACATTAAGCATAAAAACAAAATAGAAAAATTGACAGTCCCAAATACCACCAACGAAGCTACAAATTCGCTTTTTTCAATGTAAGAGCATTTCGATTAATAAAACCGAAACGAAGCATTGAAACAACTACTTTAAGAGTAACGGTAAAGATTTCTGATGGCCGAGGGTCATATAAAGTGAGCTAATTACGTAAATTATTCACTTAAAAAACACAAAGGGCGACGTGATGTTTTGTTGTCCTATAACGTTGAATTGGGAAGATATGCCATATAAAAGGTCATATATTCATACTAATGTTCTTATTAATTCATGCTCTTTTATGTAAACGTTAGTCTCTGACTAAGCAAGCAATCAAACAAATAAACAACAACAAAAAAAATCAGCCTAACTCGTTTAGTAAACAGCCGAACAGGTCTAAAAATACGCAAAAAATTAACACTTAGAACTCCACAATCCTCTCACCGGCAAACAACTTTGCGTTCTCTGGAGTTTTCAGTGACCCGCGATTCCTGCTCCATCTGATACCGTCGTGTTTAAATCGAAACTCAGCTAAGCAGCTGCAGCGTCTATATAGATATATATATATCACTAATCTCACCGCTGTCAATTAAAACAGCTTGAACTTATTGGATGGGTTAAATTGCTAGATCCGCCCACCTTACTGTCGACGCCGAAATCAGTTTTCCTTTGATACCTGAAGTTTTAAGTACAGTATCTCCTACAAAGTGCATGGTATTTTGATTTTAGTATTTTAATAATGAAAAATACATTCCAAATAGTAAGTTTAAATCGTGTGTTCTTATATCATAGATGACTTTCTGGTTTGTAACAAATGCTAGAATTTATGTTTAGATAACTGTTTTTTATTACGTATATAAGTCTGAATATATGGAATGAAAGTCTGAATATATGAAATGAAATTTGAATATATGAAATATAAGTGCGAATATATGGAATGAAATCTGACGTAATTGACGAACTGGCTCCATTTTCTCTATGCGATATTGAGTTGTAAATACTGGATGTGCGTTACGGTTGAGGCGGCAAGAAATCGTTCTTTCAAACATTGTATGACTTCTACTTTCAGTAATATAAGGCAACATTCACTCTATAATCGACTAACAAGCACTGAATGAGCTGCAGCGTCTGATACAGGAGGATGAAAAAGTGACTGCAGAAAGTGTTATATTGTACAGTTACTGTTATTGAAGCATAGTTTTATTTCTGTAGACATTATAAACATTTATATTATTATGTCATTTAGGAAAACTAAATGTTTGAAGAATGTGTCCACCAAAACCTTATTGTATAGCTGGTTTGCAGTGGCTTTTATTAATTGAAGCTTAAAACTGGATTGATTATGATAAAACTTGGGCTCAGAATAGGGACTACATTGGAACACCTACAGAAAATAGATGCATCTTCAGTATAGTTATCATCATGCTGACTGCACAGAACAAAAACACACTCTTAAATGTTCCAAAGTTCTAAAAAATACAGATGACTTACAACTGCTTCTGCACCAGTCTAGTAGGGCAACCACTTTAAAACAAATTTGAAGGGGGAAATTGAGCAGATTAGCCATGTATTCTTGAGGGTTCGTATGAAAAGTAATAAATAAATAAACAGTAACAAAATGTCCATCCGAGATTTTACTGTGTGCAAATAAAATCACACATGGCTTATTCTAGGCTGTTTAAATTGTGCTCCTTAGCTTTACACCATCACAGATTTTAATAGCTTAACAATATTTAATTTGTAAATATTAAATCTGTTTGTACAGAATAGGCAAATGCTTAAAATTCAACTACACAAAATATTCTATATGTAAAATATCACTTTTGGGCTAAAAAGCTATGAGGTCAAAAATGCTGCAGATGATATTAAGTTTAGGGAAAATACATAATATTTGATGTTTATAGGCTGTTAAGGAAAGTTAAATTAGATACATAAAAACCTGTGCTAGTGTGATTAAAGAAATTTATTACCATTTGGTTTGAAGCCTACATAATTAAAAACATCTGATAAATAAATGTTTGTTCAGTGAACATTAATGAATCAAAGCTACATGCAAATATTGGTAATGGTAAATGTGTAGTTTATCAGTAAATACTGATGATTTGTATTAAGTTTGCATAAGAGCAGGGACACAGATGGAGCAAAGGAAATTAGGATGAATATAAAACAATTGAAATGAATGCCAAATTAAAAACATGGCTAAATATATTTTTTAAATTTATCCTAAAATTCCTGTTGAATTTAATGTTTTACTGAACAGTATTGTGAAAAACACCATATGAGGAAAAACCTTTTTTAACCTGCCATAGGCCTGAACTCGTTTTTAAAATCTCACATTTATGCACTACTGGATCAAAAAAAGCTAATTTTCACAAACACCAAACCTCACCTTAAAAATAACTGAAGAAAATTGACCAGTACCCAAAGGAGCCGAAGTGTGAATACATAGTGCTGCGGAAATGTGCTTTGATGTCCTATTTGCATATACTGCTCTTTTAAATCATGATAAAAGAAAAACTTATTCATGTAATTAAACAAACATTCATGTAATTAAAAAATGTAGACTAGGTAATGAATGTAACCAACTGTCCAAGTTAAGTTAAAATATTTGGCTATTCATGCACTTCACATTTTCTCTTCTACCTGATTAGTACATCACACTACAACGTTGTAGAATCAAAAAGTAAAGACTTGATTAATAAAAGTTAAACAATTATTTGAGAATTAATGATAGTATTACATATAGTTTGGAATAAGGTCTGTGCACTAGCCCTGATGGCTAAAGAACACATTTTTAAAATTTACTCAGGTCTTACTAATTTAATGTCTTATTCATGAAAAAAATAAAACTGTGTATAACATACATCAGCATAGTGTTATAGTTAATTATCATGTGGGAATCAAATATGATTTCAAATATGAAATATGTCACCTTACAGTAAAAAAGTCAGTTTTCAACACAGTATTCAAAAATATTCCATCAATGTCAATATAAAAAAATCTATGGCATTTGCAGCAACCTGAACTGCTGTGTGCAATACAATTTTTGAATGTACACTAATAATCTTCAGTCACAGGACTCAGTACATGTCCTTATAAATTTCTTGAAGAAGAGGATGCAGCGAGGTCTCTGATTCAGTCTTTTTAATCATTTGGACAAGCTGAGCATTCTCTGTAACTAGTTGCCGCAGGTCAGCCATTTTCTGCAGCAGTTTGGGGAACAGGTGACCAGAGTCAGGATGGTGAGCCTGGAGGTGTTGGTCTAGAGCTTGGAGGATGCTATCTTGGATCTGCTCAACCTGTTTTACGTTCATCAGTCCAGGACGATCTAGATGAGGTGACAACACAAACAGAAGCTTTAGTGGAACATACTGGGTTCTGTTCCATTATTATAAATATCCATGACTTTTAATATCTTAATAACAGAAATTTCTATATTTTCCATCATTGGATCAATACAAAAGTAATTATTAATGACGTTATTTTAAGATACTAAATAACATTAATGAAGGATTTGTAATACATAAATGCAATAGTGTCACGGTGAGTCAACTAATGTGTCAAACAAAGGGTGTCCTAAAATGTACTGACATTTACATTTTAAATAATTTTTTTATATTAATAGTATATTTTTTGATTTATTTCAGAGTAGTGACAAAGTTTATGTATTAAACAAAACAGCTAACAAATGACTGCAACAACCTTTGGTTTTGCCACAATTTTTTTTCTTTTTTAAATGTCAGTATAATTGTTTGTACTTTTTAAAAATGTATACCGTAATCATAGTTGACTGCTAGTGATTTCTGAATTCAACTCTCATCTCATTATCTTCCACTTAATTCTCTACTAGATTCGCAGGATTCCCCAAGTCCATCCAAAGAGAACGTTTCATGCGCTAGACAGATACACCCAGGAGAGGGCGCCAATCCATCAGTGGGAACGCATTTATTTATATAGGGTGTATTTAGAGCTTTTATTCACTTTGAATCCATGTTTTTGGTCTAGAGGAGCCTGTAGAAAACCCACATAGATACGGAGAGAACGTGAAATCTCCACCAAGATCAGCTTTCGAACCTGGATTCCCAGCATTGAAAGGCTTATGTGCTAACAACTATGCCATTGTAGACCGATTTTGTAAAATTATCATAAAAGTAGCTTGTATCTAAAGCTAATAAATGTGGAGTAGACCGTACATTTCTACTTTAACAGAGAATGAAATGAAAATACCCAGCACAGGGGAAGTACAGTTCTTGAATAAATATATATTTTGTTACTGTCCACTGATATTAGCAACCTACTGGTTTTATTGAAACAATTAACAAACGTGAATTATAAGAAATACAAGTAAACCTTGAGAAAGTGTAGTAAAAAATCAAGTATGCCCAGTTAAATATGCAAGTCTTCTCTGTTGTGGTGAACCCTAATAGGAAGAAGCTGGATGCAAATAAGTTGTTGCAGTTTACCAAATGTACCTGTACCAAGTAAACCTTGAGAAAGTGTAGTTAAAATTAAGCACCTGAACAATTAAACCATAACTTCCTTGCCACTGCTGTGAATGTAAACAAATACAAAACCTGTCACCTGATGCCTCAACATTGCTCTCTAGTTAGTTGCCATACAATCAAACGTCTAACCAATCAGGTACATTTGGTAAACTGCAACAACTTATTTGCATCCAGCTTCTTCCTATTAGGGTTCACCACAACAGAGAAGACTTGCATATTTAACTGGGCATACTTGATTTTTTACTACACTTTCTCAAGGTTTACTTGTATTTCTTATAATTCACGTTTGTTAATTGTTTCAATAAAACCAGTAGGTTGCTAATATCAGTGGACAGTAGCAAAATATATGTTTAAGAACAAGTACTTCCCCTTTGCTGGGTATTTTTATTTCATTCTCACAGGGGTCCATCCTGAAGCAACCCTCCTATTTATCCTTGGGCTTGAGACTGGTGCTGCGAGTGCACTGATATGTTTACACCAATGGCTAGGACAAGCCGATCAGCGTGTTCACACAAAGCTGTTTTCGGCCCACAAGGAATCAAACACTGGACCTTGTCAATATAAGGCCAAAGCCATACCACCAAATTTGTTAGAACTGCAACAAAAATAGATGCCTGATATTTCTTAATTATATGAATCTTAAAGAGACTGCCACTGCTAAACTAATGTGGAAATACAATAACAAAATTTAAAATATTTAAGAGTGGAGGAAAGGTGCAGCTAAGTTTGAGGGTATTGGCATGCAGTATAGACTTGGATTTGTAGCATCAATGGTATGCAATATATAATTGTACATCAGGTCAGAATTGTATAATTGTACATCAGGTCAGAATGTATACTCTGGGCGGTGAGTTTGGCAATTCTTCCATAAGAAAGGAACTCTTTTCAAAGTTTTTGATAAAGCAATAATTTATATTGATATATAGCTAGTTGAGCTTGCTATTTTTCAAATAATGTAATCTTTTTCTCCACTGTTACAAGTCACAAATTGTGCAAATAATTTTTCTATTGTATATCTTTATGCTCAACAAGGGGCTACTAGAAAACAATTTTCCAAATAGTCTTTACAGGGACATTAGACGAATAAAAAGCAAGATACCACAGGATACCATAACATACACAGAAAAAGAGTCAGTATAAAGCAATCAAATCAAATTGCGATGAATGCAAAATTGTTTCACTCTTAAATAAACCCTTCAGGCCTACTGTATCTACCATGCACAATAACAAGATTTTGGAGCATGACTGAGAAGAGTCCAGTGGTTGCATACTTTACAGTACAGTACAGGATTCCTTGTTTCAACAACACTTACAGTTAATCATGAAATGAATAGGAAGAAAGAAATTCCACAAACTGGCTGCAATGGTAAAATTCCATTTTAATAACTGTCAAATATAGTGGGCTCTATAAAGCAATTGAGGGTGTTCCAGGGGCTTAATGTTTAGCATGCCTGTCTTGGGATGAAAATAACGATATTGGTGGAGTTTCCGTCTTCTACATGTGTCCGCATGGGTCTTCTCTGGGTTCTCTGGTTTACTCCCACAGTCTAAAAACATGGATTTAAAGTGAATTGCCTGCTCTCAATTGTCACTACATAGTGTGTATGTGAATGTGTGTACCCACAGATGGATTAATGCCCTGTTCTAGGTATCTGTCCAGCACTTAAAACGTCTACCCAGATTGGGCATTGGAACCCCCCCCCCCACACACACACACACACAGCCCTAGTAAAGGATTAAGCCCAGTCAAGATAATGAGATGAGATATTTTGACTGAATTATCATAATTAACAGTGAATTTACATACTAAGTGAATTAACAAATTTATCAGGGTCTACAAGTTAGAATTATGTAAAACATAAAAGCAGGTTATTTTGGTAAGTGAACAACAATAAACCTACTGTCAGACCAAACCAATCTGCTATGAGCTAAACATTACAACACAGTATATATAAGTCATTTGAGGTTACCCAGTCATCAAATAAAGGAAGACATGTGGAAACAGATCAATAATAAGCTATTGACCATAATACTGCAAGAATTTCCTGAAAATAAGTAACCTATGTTACATGTGCCTCAGTGCTCACCTCCACACAGTATGATGGCTGCCACAAACAGAGCCAGATCACTATCATCCAGTTCCAGAGAATTAAATTTCACAGCAAACTCAAATTTGGGCTCCATAATTTCACTGAAAGGTTTGCGCAAGCTTCGCAAAAACTCCCTGGTCACAAAACCCTTCCCATTGGCTACCAAGAGTCCATCTTTATTCATGAGAGATGGCAACATCGCAAAAATGGCTTCATGAACTCCATATTTCAACAGTGTTACCTGAGATGTGAGAAATAAAGGAAATGTCAGCTGGCCAGAAAAAGTTCAAATCAAATAATATAGAATAATAAATTTAATAGGGTTGTCGTATTGTAAACATTAAACAGGTTGATGGCTACAACTATACGATACCTGGTCATTAAGGAACAGTTCTACAAAGCCAGGGATATTTTTGGCAAATTCTGTGAGCTCTCGAACAGTTTCTACAGTGGTACACTGGCAGCGGTAGAAGACATGGACTTCAATTTCTTTGTTTGGTGGTGGACCATTCAACTGGTTCCAGACCAGGCCATTCTCTGCCTGCCACAGTGAGTCCATATCATGAATCACAAAGGGCTGAAAAAAGTAAAAAAGTGAAAACAAAAGGAGAAGACATATTCAAATCGACACATATTAAACAATAAATAAATTCTAGTATGTTTGTAAATATGGAGCTTTTTTGCAACAGCACATCGACTCAAAGAAGATTTAGCCTCAACCCCTAAAGTAACACTGGCAAGGAAGTACACCTTAGTATTTGTTTGATTCTGCCCAGTACCAGAAACATTCTACCCTGGATGGGCATAAGAGACCCACCACGACCCTAGTAGAGGATTAAGCAGAATATAATGAATGAATTAGGGACAGTCAAATATGTATTAAAACAGTAACCTACAAAGACCAAACTTCACTCATTCCTCTTCATTAGTACTCACTAGTCTCTACTAGACAGATCAATATCAATTCACCTGTGTTAAAAACTAATGTTCTGATCTTGCTAAAGTTAAATATGGTGTTTCGCAAGGGTCAGTTCTAGATCCACTCCTATTTGTCCTATATAGTCAGTAAACTCGAGGACTGCATCCAAAATATTAAAATATGGATGTCAAAAAACTTCCTACTGCTAAATTCTGATAAAACTGAGTTTCTAATAGTTGGACCCATTTTTTTAACCTTCATTACATTTTGAAGCTAAGAAATATCCTCTACCTTCAAGATGCAGAAAAACTAATTCATGCTTTTATTACCTCAAGGTTGGATTATTGTAATTCACTTCTGACAGGATGTTCTAATAAATCATTACATAAATTACAACTTGTGCAAAATGCTGCAGCTAGAGTTTTAACTAAAACCAAAAAGTTTGATCATATCAGTTCTGTGTTAATAAACTTACACTGGCTACCAATTAAGTTTCGTATTGAGTACAAAATTTTATTGATAATATATAAACATCTATATAATCAGGCTCCACAGTATCTGAGAGAGCAAGAAAATGCTCCCCCTGGAGACTCTGTAGTCCTACTGGGGGACTTCAACGCTCACGTGGGCAATGACTGGCAGAAGAACCCGTCAGACCCGTCAACTCTCACCTCCGTCAGAGCTTCAACCTCATTCCGGGGGAGGTGGGGGACATTGAGCCTGAATGGGCCATGTTCCATTCCTCCGTTGTTGAGGCGGCGGACCGGAGCTGTGGTCGAAAGGTAGTTGGTGCCTGTCATGGCGGTAACCCTCGAACACGGTGGTGGTCACCCCGTGTAAGGGATGCCGTCAAATTAAAGAAGGACTCCTATCAGGCATGGTTGGCTTGTGGGACTCCAGAAGCAGCTGACCGGTACCGACAGGCCAAGCAATTTGCGGCTTCGTGCGTCGTGGAAGCAAAAACCCGGGTGTGGGAGGAGTTCGGTGAGACATTGGAAAGTGACTTTCGGTTGGCTCCTAGAAGATTCTGGCAAACTGTCAGGCGACTCAGGAGGGGAAAGCAGTGTGCCACCAACACAGTATATAGTGGAGGGGGTGCACTATTGACTTCGACTGGGGACGTTATTAGGCGGTGGAAGGAATACTTCAAGGACCTTCTCAGTCCCACCGATTTGCCCTCTGAAGAGGAGGCAGAGTCAGAGGACCCGGGAGGAGGCTTGTCCATCACTGTGGCTGAAGTCACTAAGGTAGTCAGAGGGCTCCTTGGTGGCAGGGCTTCTGGGGTGGATGAGATCTGCCCGGGGTTCCTCAAAGCTCTGGATGTTGTGGGGCAGTCTTGGCTGACGCGCCTCTTCAACATTGCATGGTAATCAGGGGCAGTGCCTCTGGACTGGCAGACGGGGTTGGTGGTGCCTCTTTTTAAAAAGGGGGACCGGAAAGTGTGTTATAATTACAGGGGAATTACACTCCTTAGCCTCCCCGGCAAAGTCTATGCAGGGGTACTGGAGAAGAGAGTCCGACTGATAGTCGAATCTTGGATCCAGGAGGAGCAGTGTGGTTTTCGTCCTGGTCGTGGAACACTGGACCAGCTCTTCACTCTCTCCAGGATCCTCGAGGGTTCATGGGAGTTTGTCCAACCAGTCTACATGTGCTTTGTGGATCTGGAGAAGGCAGAATGTGTCTCTCGGGGTATTATGTGGGAGGTGCTTCGTGAGTATGGGGTACATGGCTCCTTACTACGGGCCATTCAGTCCCTGTATTTGCGAAGCAGGAGCTTGGTTCGCATGGCCGGCAGTAAGTCGGACTTGTTTCCAGTGAGGGTTGGACTCCGTCAGGGCTGTCCTTTGTCACCGGTTCTGTTCATCGTTTATATGGACAGAATTTCTAGGCGCAGCCAGGGGATGGAGGGTGTCCGGTTTGGTGATTTGAGGATCACGTCGCTGCTGTTTGCAGATGATGTGGTCTTGTTAGCATCCTCAGGCTGCGAACTTCAGCTCGTACTGGATCGGTTTGCAGCCGAGTGTGAAGCGGCCGGGATGAAAATCAGCACCTCCAAATCTGAGGCCATGGTTCTCAGTCGGAAAAGGGTAGAGAGTCCTCTCTGGGTCAGGGATCAGATCTTGCCTCAAGTGGAGGAGTTCAAGTATCTCGGGGTCTTGTTCACGAGTGATGGTAAGATAAAGCGTGAGCTTGACAGACGGATCAGCGCGGGGTCAGCAGTGATGCAGACCCTATACTGGTCTGTTGTGGTAAAGAAGGAGCTGAACCACAAGCCAAGGCTCTCGATTTACCAGTCAATCTACGTTCCGACCCTCACCTATGGTCATGAGCTCTGGGTAATGCCCGAAAGAGCAAGATCGCGAATACAAGCGGCCGAAATGGGTTTTCTCCGCAGGGTGGCTAGGCTGTCCCTTAGAGACAGGGTGAGAAGCTCGGTCATCCGGGAGAGACTTGGAGTGGAGCCGCTACTCCTCCACATTGAAAGGAGCCAGTTGAGATGGTTCAGGCATCTGGTAAGGAGGCCTCTTGGGCGCCTTCCTAGAGAGGTGTTCCAGGCAAGTCCAGCTGGAAAGAGACCCCGGGGAAGACCCAGGACACGCTGGAGGAATTAGATCTCTCAACTGGTCTGGGAACACCTCAGGGTTCCCCCAGTCGAGCTGGTGGAGGTGGCTGGGGCGAGGGTAGTCTGGGTCTCCCTACTTTGGTTGCTGCCCCCGCGATCCGAACCCTGGACAAGCGGAGGATAATGGATGGATGGGTGTTCAATTAATTCCCTGTAGATAAAGATGTAGAGCTCAGGCTTGGCTGGGTTGGTAATCTGGGATCAGTGTGTACTGGTGTTTCACCTCTTTCTTCACCCACCTCATCATTAATGGGGGTGTGGCACTGAAATGATGCTGTTCCAGGGAGCCCTCTCAACTAGGTAGTATCTGCCTCTTTTATTTATGCTGCTCTATTCAGTGATGCCCGAGTCACATGCTGCACTGTGTCAATCAATTACTTATTACTTAAATGCTGTGCTTTATTATGAGCTCTAACTGCTTTTCTTGTCTGCTTTTTTTAAGGCGTGGCTGGTTTCCTGGAGGAGTAGTCAGATCTTCATCCATGGCTCTGCCGAAGCACTGCAGCTAAGATGATTATTGGATGGAATCTGGATATTAATTGGACTGGCAGTCCTGCAGGACCCCTATATGAACTTACATATAGTTTTCCAGTTGTTAGGAGTTTTACCATTTGTTACCACTATCTGTACATGGCTGTCCTACACTGATGATGCTCGTCGGCCGCTCAAGGAGGATGAGCCCCCACTGAGTCTTGGTCATCCCAAAGTTTATTCCTTAAAATAACAGGGATTTTTTTTTTCTTGCCACGGTTACTTCGGCTTGATCTTTAAAGGCTTTCAAGTCTGTAAAGCTGCTGTTGTAAAAAGCGCTATATAAATAAATTACTTGAACTTACTTGAACTTGAATATGTTCTGATTAAATCAAAATATAAATTGTTTTTGAAAGTATAATTATTGATATTTAATAAAAGTAAAATGCAATCATTCCAAACTAATATTTTTAATGATGTACAGCAATTTACTGACCTTATCTGCGGCAGAACCTTGTTCTTTAATTTTGTTTTCAAGCTGTGGTATAAGTAGCTTGTGTAATTCTTAACTGAACTTGTTACTCAACTGTTGGTTCAAGCGCTCATTCTATCCCAGCTTGATTATTGTAATGCTCTGCTTACTGGTCTTCCAGCTTACACAATCAAGCCTTTACAAATAATTCGAAAATCTGCAGCCTGACTTGTGTTCAACCAGCCCAAGTGAACTCAGGTCAGTCAACTACTAATTTCTCTCCAATGGCCTCCCTGGTTACAGGACCATTTTTGGATCTGACCCCTCTAACCTTCACTCTATATTTTCAACTCGTTCTAGTGACGAATATTAGTAATGTAATTCTCACTCCGTTGTGTTCACTACTGCTAAACGGTGGAAAACCATTTAGGTATGTCGTAATCTTAGCTCTCTCTCTAATACACTGACTTGCAGCTGACTTGGTTACAGATGCCCTTCCTTGCATCAGTAACTTCTTAACCCTTGATACCAACATTGCATTAAGCACATTCTTCTCCACCTTGGCTTCCTGTCTTGACCAGGTCTGTCCAATATCCACCAGGAAAACACACAGCTTTCCGTTCAGTCCCTAACTCACAGAGGTGCTTCGGAAACAACGCACTACTATTCGATCCGCTGAAAGAAAATGCCGTAAGACTGGTCTGTCTTCAGATTTAGAAACAGACCAGTCCTCACTTGCCATGTTCTCGAATGATGTAACTGCTGCCAAGTCGTTGTTCTTCCAGTCCAAGGTAACATGCATCTCAGATGCCCACACTTTATTTAGTACCTTTAACTCTCTACTCACTCCTCCTTCTCCCCCTCCCAAAACCTCTCTGTCAACTCATGTTTTTGCAACCTTCTTCAAAAAAAAGATTGAGGGCATCAGCAAACTCTTTCATACCCATTTCCACAACACTACATCTCACACATCCAGCCAACCAACATTCTCCTTCTCTCCTGTCTCAGAATCTGACATCTGCAAAATTCTTCTTGCCATCAACCTGATTACTTTCCCCCTTGATTCCATCCCATCTCACCTTCTTCAATCCATTGCTTCCTCTATCACACCAGCACTTACAGACATCATCAACTCCTCCCTCACATCTGGTACTTTTCCTGATTCTTTCAAACAGGCTCCAAAAGCCAATGCTCAACCCAAATATGTTCGGGAGCTAGAGACCTGTATCACTTTTACCTTTCCTGTCAAAAACACTTGAATGGGTGGTATCTACACAGGTCCCCAGGTTTCTTAATCAGAACAAACTCTTTGATCCCAATCAGTCTGGTTTTAGGTGTGGTCATTCCACTGAGACAGCAGTGCTCTCTGTGATTGTCTCACTTCAATCTGCCAAAGCTAACTCTTAATCCTCTGTCCTCATTCTGCTAGACCTTTCGGCAGCTTTTGATACAGTATATCATCAGATTCTACAGTTCACTCTATTTGAATTAGGCTTTTCTGATAAAACACTTCAATGGTTTCGATCCTATCTAACAGGAAGGACCTTGAAAGTGTCATGGAATAGGGACATCTCTAACTCTCATTAGGTACTCACTGGTGTTCCTCAGGGCTCTATACTTGGTCTTCTCCTATTTTCACTAAGCCCAGTCATTCAGGCGCATGGTTCCTCTTATTACTGCTATGCTGATGACATTCAGCTTTATTTGTCTTTTGCCACTGACGACACCATGAATTCAAATCGGATATCTGCCTGCCCCCCCGACATATCTGTTTGGATAAAGGCCTGTCATCTCAAATTAAATTTAGCAAAAACAGAGCTTCTCATAATCCCAGCTAAACCCTCAAGCTAGCATTACCTAAGCAGGGCCTGAAATTCATTTTTCAAAATGAGGGGGAACTCTCCCCTTAAATGTGTCACATAAGGGGGATTTCTAAATTTTGGGGGGGATACTACTGGTGAGCTTAAATACAGGTCTTACCTTGTCCTTTTGAGAGTTTTCTTTCATGAATTTAACCAGATGAACAAATTTTGAATTAGCCAGTTCAATTTCTGCAATAATGTAAGCGTATGCAGTTACGACATTGTGAGTAACGTGGAAACCGTGCGACCCAATGTCGTGAGACGGACCATCTGTCTGTCTCACAATCCAAACCGAGCTATTGTTTTGCTGAACGTCTTCGCTGTAATTGTGTTTATTAATGCTAAAATTGCGGGAATCGAAGAAATATTGCGCAATTCCCGCAATCCCGCACTGAAATTCAGGCCCTACCTGAGCTTCCATTAAACGCTCCAAAATCTCTCCGACCGATTCGGTCCGTAACCTTGGTTGCACAATAGACTCCCACCTTAAACTCTCTGATCATGTTATCAAAACTGCCAGATTCCTTATTAACAACATAAGGAAGATCAGACCTTTCTTGATTGAACATGCTACCCAGCTGTTAGTTCAAGCCCTCATTCATCCCGGCTTGATTATTCTAATGCGTTGCTTGCCAGTCTCCAAGGTTCCACAATCAGACCTCTACAACTAATTCAGAACTCGGCAGCCCGACCTGTATTTAACCAGCCCAAGCGAACTCATGTCACTCCACTACTCATTTCTCTCCATTGGCTCCCTGTAGCTGCTTGAATTCAGTACAAGTCACTGACTCTGGCCTACAGGACCATTTCTGGATCTGCCCTCTTACCTTCACTCTATCTTTTCAAAATACACTCCGGATACACTCCGGCTAGTTCACTTCGCTCCAGTGATGATTGCCGCCTGGTGATTCCACCTCACAGAGGAGCTAATGCTCACTCCGTGGCGTTTACCACTGCAAAATGCTGGAACGATCTTCCCAACTCTGTCTGTAAGGCAGTCACTAGCCATTTTAAAGAAACTACTGAAGATGCATCTTTTAACAAATACCTATTGTGGGGGGAGGGGGGTGCAGGATCAGATAACGATCAGGTTTGATAGTGTAGCTGGTTTTCTTCATAGCTACTGACTTGTGATGTTCTCATTTGTCTGCTAAATGACTAAATGTAAATGTAATGTAACTCTGCTACTGTTCTAAAAAACATGAACAAATTTTCCGGATTGAAAATGAATTACAGAAAAATAAATAATGAAAACTAATAAACAGATAAACAAATAACCACAAAGCATTTTGCTATGGAAGGTACAAAAAATTTAAATGACTAAAATCAAGCTTGACTCTAACATGTGTTTTATTTCATGTATTAATGACAACCAAATAAATAACAGTTTGTTTTTTTTTCACCAAATACTAACAGGACCTAACAGGGTCCAGCAATATTACCATTATAACCAAGATAAATCGGAATAGGAATATGTTATTATTCCTTGTTAAACAAAGACAATCGTTAATATAAATATGTTATTTCATAATATATAACAAAAACACACTTGAAAACATTATAAAAACCACCCTATGTCTACTTAATATTAATACTTCATTAATATGTAATACAAATATTTCCGTTATACATACCGGTGTGCAGGTAGTTTTTCCTGTGAGAATGCTTCTGGCCTTCTTCTTAGTCATGTTAAGGTTTTTCAGGTAGGCTGTATTAACGTGTTTTGCCAGTGTTTTTAGATCAGAACCATCTGGACTCAACACACTTTTCTCTCCTGCAAGCATCCCTGCCACTAGCTTCTTCTTCTCTGCCTCAGGCATACGCCCATACCGGATAGCTGAGGATAACAATAAGAATTTAAAAACTTCTCATCTTTTATTATTTAGAAGATAAAATCTCATGAAATAAAGGGCTAAACGTAGTATAAGGATGTACAAAAAAATAGTAATAATAAATAAAAGCCACGCCAGCATACTGCAGGAAACAATTTGCTTGAATTGAATTTGATAAAGATGGTGAGAGAATGTAGTTCTGTCTGACTCCTGTCGGTTTATGTGGAACTAGTCTATCTGTTTCTTTTTCATGACTCTGGCTTGTTTATCAGTGTAGAAATATAAGAAAACATTCCATGTTATCTCAGTATGCACAATTCAGGACTTGGTTGTCCAAGCATTACTTTAAAAAAATACCAAATTAAAATCATGTTTGAATTAAAGTTAAACTAAAACTAAATCAATTTCCTTTATGAAAAGGCTATTTAAACAAATTACATTAAGGATAGGTAAAGTGATTTATCTTCACATGATATTATGAAAAAAAAAAAAAAAAAAAAAACTCACCATCATGAGACATGCCCAGAGCAAGACATTTCTGGAAGCGGCAGTACTGGCACTTATTACGACTCTTCTTTTGGATTTTGCAAGTGCGTTCACATCGATCATACTCTAGCTTCATACGAATGGTGCGTCGAAAAAAACCCTTCAAATTAAATAGTGTGAAAGAACAAAAGCATTCAAATATGTTATATTTAATTATTTGTACATTTAAATGAACAAATTACTATTTTTTAGTAACACCTAATCCAAGCAAAATGTACATTTTATGTAACTACGTAACTCAAGCTTTATAGAACATTCAAATAAACCAATAAAAATAGGTAAATGATGTGACTCAGTTAATGTTGACCACTGCAAAGATGTTGGCTCCAGACCGGCTGGTTTAACTATTCCTAGAACTGCTTACTTCCTGGGATTTTCACATAAATTAGTCTTCAGAGTTTACTCAAGACAAAAACAAAGTGTTTCCAAACAAAAGAAATTCTTGAAAGGAAAAAATGTAACTGGGAATTACTGCATCTGGAGTGATTGCTCATAGACTATTTATCTTAAATCGATTGCTGTATGTTCTTATGTCTTAACAAGGCACAATCTTAAAAAATGTACAAAAAATACACCAGAGTCAGATAAAGATAAAGGAAGCTCAACAGCAGAATAAGTCATTCACTATTGTTTAAAGTTTTTGAGGTGAGGTAAAGTGAGGTGAGGTGAAACAGCATAATTTTTATAGTTTTAACAGTATATTTTTATAGTTAACTGAAAAACGACAAATTACTAACAGGACTCATGTTCATTTAACAATCAAAACCTGCCATCTACTAGCCAACTAACAGAACACAATTTATATAAAACAGCCGCAACAGGCTTAGTGCTCATCGGGAATCGTCTCGGTGTTGGTATTAATCTGTACTTTAAAAATGTATTGTAAAACATATAGATAAGAATGTGAAGCGTTCAGGAAGGGCATTATTATAAATAATGACACAGCTAGACAAATGGCTCAGCCAATTTGATTTAAGGACTGGAACGACATGTTTTATAAATACATATAACCTGTATACAATGATGGTAATTAATGAAAAAAGTATAGGGATGAACTGCATTCAGACAGGGGAAAAAAGTACATATAGTACAACATATTTGAGCAACTCAGATTTGTCTAATTAAGTATTTTTACACACTATGCTTCATAGTGTTCCAAAATGTGTATATCTTGCATTTAGTTGCTCTTTGAGATTCTTAACCTAATACTACGGAGCCCCTAAAGTGACATGGAAGAAAAAAAATATAATGCGAGATCTCGCAATAACTTTGTGAGATCTCGCAAAACTTTTGCAAGATCTAACAATAATTGTATTTATATTTATTGCTAGATCTCGCAAAAGTTAATGTGAGATCTCGCGATATCTCACAAAACTAACGCGGTAACCGTGAAGCTGCCCAGAATATTGAATTTGGTTGCTAATGAGGTCAATCAGGACCGGCAAGTCACAAAACGATTTTTGACAAAAGTGTCCGCTTGCATTAAGTAGTGGCTTCAGGTGTCGCTCGTGTTGGAATTTATTAAACATAAAAAGACATGAATTGCATTAATGTAATTTGTAATGACATTTACTATTTCACATAGTTCAAACAACTGCTGAATGACTGCAGGGAACAGAGGGAATGGTCATTTGCCGGATGAGCGTGTATAATTGTAGGAATGTCCAGTTGCAGGATGAGCATTGCAAAGGGAAGGGATGTCCAATCACAGGGTGAGCTATAGACTTATATGGAAGGTCCATTTACACTCATCCACACACAGATGGACATCCCACCTAAGGATTATATACCGAAGCGGGATCTTTGAGAATTCAGAGCTCTCTCAGCAATCGCAGTCGTCTGCCATTGATGATTTTTCCTGAACACTTGTTTGTCTATTCAGTAAAACGCAAGTTCTTTTGGAACAAAGCCGCCGTCTTATGACCGTTTTTTTTGGAACATAACACTCACTTATACGGGCAAGCACTGATTTGATGTCTTTATATTGCAAGCCAATCACATAATAAAACTCAATAAAACCTTTCCACGGATGAACGTTCTCCATTGTGATCGTTAATTGTTGTTAACCCGGAAACTGACCTGAAAGTACATCAATTTATAATAAACTTTTGCAAGATCTCACAATAAATATAAATAGATCTCGCATTACATATATATTTTCCATCTCCCTTTAGGGGATCCGTATAATAATGTAAACAAAACCAGACAAAAAAAAAAACTGACCTGATTTAACATGTGCTCTAAAACATACTCTATACTGTCTTTGTAATTCCAGAAAAAATGCTTTTTATAAATTGTATTTAATTCAATCTATTATCATTAAATCATAATTGTAATTATATTTAATTAAATAATTGCCCTATATTTCAATGTTCTGTTTCTGAAAGAAGACTTTTTTTATCCGATTCATTAATTATTTTTAAAAAATTGACAGATTAATCAATCATTAAAATAAATAAACTAAATTTAGTTTTTGTTGTAGCAGCACTAAAACGGTAGCCTTTTGTTCATATTCAATGAATATACTAATACAAGATTATAAACTGCTATATCCATGTTCACGTGTTTAAGAGCAGTATGTTTAAATAAATTTAACACTGAGTTGGTAAATAAAGTTTAAATTTCCAAAATAAACACTTATAAACAATAAGTGATTCCAAATGTTGAAAGCTCATTGTTTCTTTTCCAAAGGTTAAATAATTCTTGAGGTCACTGGATATCTGGTACACTGATTAAATTTGTAATACAAAGTGTAATTAATACTTGTAAATGCTAAGACTATGATACTATATATTAGTTAGAATATTTCTTTCAATTTATTTTATGTCACTTTCACATTTCTTTCTACATTGTTACATAATCGCAAATGGTCGCCATTCTAAATTTAAAATAACAAATACCTTGCAGCCCTCACAGGCATGTACACCATAGTGAAAGCCTGAAGCTTTGTCCCCACATATTCGACACTCCACATTCAAACCCAAACCTTCAGTGTCATCTCGGCCCAACTTCAAATGATCAGAGAGCGAAAGAGTAGAGCTATGAATTGTGTCTGTCAAAAACAAAAAATCAAAACAAGATAATACATTTAAGTGTTTATATGAAAAAAAAAATTGGCACAAAGTCATTATAATTTCCCAGGAAAGTTGGTAGTCCACGAATAACATATGCAGGAGAGGACAGGATAATATGGAAAATCTCAGTGGCAATTTGCTAAAATTGCTTGCCAGTTCAACACCAAACAGTGTAAGGCTCTGTTACCATAGATACTCATTAATGGAAGTGTACTGAAGTTTAAAAGTATTCGGACTGAATGACCACTCTATAGTGAGCAAATCATTAGCATTAAAAATCAACAGTGTAGATTAACATGAGGAGTAGGTTGTGTAGACAAAAGGTCCAAAGTTCTCATTAGAATTGAAAGAAAGTTTGATTTATTTAGATTCAATAGAAAACATTCTATTTGTTGTCAACCTAGGATAAGAGTAAACACAAAGTGTGCAAAGAAGTTAAAAATGTGAAGAGGAATGTGTCATGGTTAAGGAAATGTTTTGAATACAGGAGTTGGGCCTCTCTTATAGCTCCATGGCAGAGTAAATGCATATGTTTATGAACTTTCTTTGACAACATGTGATTCTTTCTCTACATTTATCACTCAACCAGCCAGCACATGCGAAACAGCCTGAACATGCGAAAGCATGAATCCAACCTGTGTTATATCAACAGTTCAGGCAAGCCAACTGCATGATGATGTCATGTCAATATCAAACAAATTCTCAGAGGAATGTTTTCAACTGCCTCAACGCAGTTTTGAAGGCAACTATATATGCACCTGTTTGTGTGTGTGTGTGTGTGTGGTGTGTAGGGCTGCAACTAACGATTATTTCGATAATCGATTAATCGGTCGATTATTTTTTCGATTAATCGATGAATCGGATTAGGTAAAAAAAAAAAATCCTTGTTTTTTACATTTACATTTAATCATTTAGCAGACGCTTTTATCCAAAAATGGATGTTTTTCAGTAAAAGTATTCTATAGTATAGTAATATATATATTGTAATTTTATTCAAAATTTTTAAAGTTTTGATCCCTCACTTGACAACAAAAGTCAACTCTAAATAACACATGATACTCAGTTGCCCTCGGTAATGAACCAAATATTGGTGCCGGGACATTTAATGATCCAATGAAGGTTATTTAAAAACCAGGACATTTAAATGGCTAAAGCCGCGTACTTTTATGCCGTGTGCGTGTGCCTGTCAATCCCACCCCCCCCCCCGCTCCCATGCGGTGTGCTGCACTTGATATGCTAACAACCAGGACATTTCCTCACTTTAAAAAATAAACAGGGCCAGGATGGATGTAAATTACGGACATGTCCCGCGAAATACGGACGAATTCGTATAGCGGACGTTAAGACACTTTCTCCATCACTGTTATTATCCAGTTAACAACCAAAAAAAAGCATGGAGCGCTCTGCCGGTCTCATAGTGTGACGTTGATTTACTTCAAAACTAAAGAAGCTCGGGATGTGGTAGTGATTTATCTGCTGTTCAGTTTCATCCTCATCAGTGTTTAGTTTCAGGTGGTGGATCATCACTGTGGTGCTGCGTGCAGGTTACATCATGTTCGCAGAGCTGCATGATCCCCGTTCTTTATTTGTGTGAAGGTGAAGCTCCCGCAGTTTGGATTTAAACGGAAGCTGTTTCTGCGTTGGCTGTGTTTCATTTCTACGATTTATCAACTTGTTTTGCAGACTCCGCCTCGTTCTGTTTAACCCACTATTTTTTTTCCAGCGTTGTTGAAGCGCTGCAGGTGACGTTAGCGGTTACGACTTTGCGAGTAACGCGGAAACCACGCGACCCAACGAATCGATAATGGAAATATCGATACTTTGGATAATCGATTTTTGTTGATTTTATCGATTCGTTGTTGCAGCCCTAGTGGTTTGCTTAATGTGATGTGAAACATACGTATATACAAATGCAAACACATGTGCACATACACATGTGCTTGTGCATGTGTGTGTTTGTGCGTGCGTGTATTTGTGCTTGGGCAAACACACACATGTGCAAGCACAAACAAACATGTACAAGCACAAACATACACACACATACTTTTCTGTTGCTAAATAAGTGACATTGTGTCAACAACAGAAAACAGTCCTACCAATTCATAATGAACTGCAGGCACTGAATAGCTGAAACCTTTCATTCATTCATTATCTTCCGCTTTATCCTCTATTAGGGTCGCGGTGGGGTTCCCCATGCCCATCCGGGGGAGAACATTTCGGGCGCTGGGCAGATACACCCAGGACAGGGCGCCAACCTATCGCTGGTCACACACTCACTTACTCACACAAACACACTCTACATGGGGCAATTTGGAGAACTCGATTGACTTGATCCATGTTTTTGGACTGTGGGAGGAAATAGGAGAACCCGGAGGAAACCCACGCAGACACGGGGAGAACATGGAAACTCCACCCAGTTGGGATTTCGAACAAACACACTCTACATGGGGCAATTTGGAGAACTTGATTGACTTGATACATGTTTTTGGACTGTGGAAGGAAACTGGAGAATCCGGAGTAAACCCACGCGGACACGGGGAGAATATGGAAACTCCACCCAGAAGAAGATTCGAACCTCTCAGAACCCTAGCGCTGAGAGGCGAATGTGCTAACCACTAAGCCACCGTGCCTCCCTAGCTGAAACCTGAAAACATAAAATGCAAAAACTATACTTTTTCTTTTCTGGTCAATGTAAAATAAATGTCATTAAAAAGTACATTAAGACATAAAACTCATACCACAGTACTGGCACAACTTAAGACATTTGACCAAAATCAATCCTTTGAATAAGAACACTTTACCTGTTGATGGACTGGATGGCACAAGAGCACTGTTCTTCTGTACTTCTTCATTTACAACCTTTGTTCCATTTTGAACTTTTGTACTCCCCTCTTCTTTACTAGGAGAAGCTTCATTTCCAACAGACTCCACCTCCTCTCCTGAAGCAGAACCAAACTTTTGCAGCTCTGATGAGGTTGATTCTCCTTCCTGAATCATTAACCAATTTGTATCATCAGGGACCAAATCAATTTCTGATTCTTTTTCATTAAAACCATCCAACGTTGCACCACTCTGCACAACGGTAAGCTCCAGCAGATGCTTGCTTTTTCCTACAGAAGCAGCTCGCTCAACCTCCTCCATGACTTTTCGTCTTACTTCCTCCTGAAGTTCACATTACTTTGTCATGAAGATTAATGGTCATTCTGTCATAAAACAGATGAATATATAAAAATGACTATCAACCATACATTAGTGCATGTATTATCTTATCTACATCAAAAATTCATAAGGTCTGCAGCACAAAGACAGACCAAAAAGTAAGACTTAACTGATTTAAATCAGGTAGATGCTGCAGTACAATAAGAGGTATGCTTATGCCTCAAAATAATTTAAATAAGAGCACCAAGTCACTACTTAACCTCTTAAATTCTATGAAAGTTACAAATGTCTATCTAATTTTTTGCAACATCAACATTACATTTTTGATAATTACTTCTATTTTATTTTGCAATCATTTATGTTTAGTTAAACAATTAATTTTATAATAGTTACAAGTGTTCTGCTGTCAGTTAACATCAATAAATAAAGTAATGAATGAATTTGAAAAAAAAAAAAAAAAAAAACACTTACTAGATCTAAATGTGATGCTTTTTAGAGACCTTGCATTATATTTTTTGTCGAATCATCAACCCATAAGGAGTAGCACATAGCATTCAGTATACTGGTGCAAAGTATAGTGTACTGTAAAATATTGCTAAGACAGTTGTCATTTAGTTGATATTAGCCAATGGATCCGAATCCATTTAGCCAATAGATACAAATGTGAGTAAAAAGGTAAATGAATATTACCACTTGCCTAAAGTAAAACCTCAATTTATCACTGCAGATCATGGTCATCTTGTAATCATAATTGTCCACATTCCATAATTACTTTTATTTTGCTCACATTAACCTTGTTTTTCACTGTTTGTGTGTTAATGATGCCTTTTGTTTGACATCCCTGTATGTAATTCATATTTCTTTTAGCTGATTTCTTACAGTTTAGTCACATTGTCTTCAGTTTTCACACATTTGTTTTTCATTTTGTTGTTCATTTTCTGTTTTTAAGACATGCTGCTTTAAGTTTTCAAAAGAATGAATCATTCTTTGTAAATATTACAGGAAAATACCCACCCCCTTCCCATGACAGAGAATATTTCCCATTGATTGCTAAATCATGCATCCATTGACATTTAAATATTCCTATTCACCTTTTTATTAAAAAAACTGACTACTTTAATAATAATATCCACAAATAAAATACAAACATGAAGTCAAAAAAGCATTCTGTATTTTACAGGCAACAAAGCAACAATAAAAAAATTTAATGTAAAGATGGCCTTTGTAGTTCTACAATTACAGACTGTAATCCATCTGTTGTGGACTGCAGTACATACTGAGTTAGTTCCCTTCATTCTGTTCTTCAAATGGTCAGGAGCCCAATACCACCACATATTTTGGCATTATTCTGAGCTTTTTAAATGAAACTACAGCAGCACAGCTGCACTAAAACTCCCTTAACACATTAGTGCCACTGCAGAACTAACAATTAACAATACACCAACCAAATTATACCTGTTCTGTGATGGTCCTGACCAATAGAGAACAGAAAACTAAACTGCCTTAACTTGTCCAGTCTGTATAACTAATCCCAGGAACGTGACGGTCCGCTCCTGAAACTGTTCTGGAGGAGACGGTTGAGGATGGTCCTGACATGTTGTACATGCTACTCCAGGGACCTCAAGAAGATATGAATGTCATCCAGGTAAACAGCAAATCTGTACAACCAGTCTCAGAGAACACCATTGACCAAGTTTTGAAACACCACCGGTGCATTAGGAAGTCCGAAAGAAACAATGCAATACTGTATGCAATAGGTGGTTGAAAGCCGTCTTCCATTCATCCCCCTCCCTGATTCAGATAAGGTGTTATGTAGGCCAAGTTTAGAAAAGGGCTGGCTTAGTGGTTAGCACGTTCGCCTCTCAGCGATAGGGATTCCCGGTTCGAATCCGCATCAATCCATACATCTGGGTGGAGTTTCCATGTTCTCCCCGTGTCTGCGTGGGTTTCCTCCGGGTTCTCCGGCTTCCTCCCACAGTCCGAAAACATGGATCAAGTCAAATTAATTCTCTAAATTGCCCCATATAGAGTGTGTCTGTGTGAGTGAGTGTGTGCCCAGCGATGGATTGGCGCCCTATCCTGGGTCTATCTGCCCAGCGCCCGAGATGTTCTCCCCTGGATGGGCATGGGGAACCCCACTGCGACCCTAATAGAGGATAAAGCGGGAGGCAATGAATGAATGAAAAAATTTAGAAAAGATTGTGGCCCCTTGAAGGTGATCAAAAGCTGAAGATGTAGCGGATACTTATTTCGGACAGTTAAGTGGTGGCTGGGTGGCTGTGTGAGAAGACCCCATCTCTAAGGGAGAGCCCAGCCACCCTGCGGAGAAAACCCATTTTGGCCGCTTGTATTCACGATCTTGTTCTTTCGGTCATTACCCAAAGCTCATGACCATAGGTGAGGGTTGGAATGTAGATTGACTGGTAAATCAAGAGCCTTGGCTTGAGGCTCAGCTCCTTCTTTACCACAACAGACCAGTATAGGGTCCGCATCACTGCTAACCCCGCACTGAGCCGGGATTGAGAAGGTCCTTGAAGTATTCCTTCCACCGCCTAATAACGTCCCCAGTCGAAGTCAACAGTGCACCCCCTCCACTATATACTGTGTTGGTGGCACACTTCTTTCCCCTCCTGAGTCGCCTGACAGTTTGCCAGAATCTTCTAGGAGCTGACCGAAAGTCACTTTCCAAGGTCTCACCAAACTCCTCCCACGCCCGGGCTTTTGCCTCCACGACGCACAGAGCCGCAAATCGCTTGGACTGTCTGTACCGGTCAGCTGCTTCTGGAGTTCCACAAGCCAACCATGCCTGATAGGACTCCTTCTTCAGCTTGACGGTATCCCTTACACGAGGTGACCACCACCGTGTTCGAGGGTTACCGCCACGACAGGCACCAACTACCTTGCGAACACAGCTCCTGTCCGCCGCCTCAACAACGGAGGAACGGAACATGGCCCATTCAGGCTCAATGTCTCCCACCTCCCCCGGAATGTGGTTGAAGCTCTGACGGAGGTGAGAGTTGAACATCCGTCTGACGGGTTCTTCTGCCAGACGTTCCCAGCAAACCCTCACTATATGTTTAGGTCTGCCTGGTCTGACCGGCATCTTCCCCTGCCATCTGATCCAACTCACCACCAGGTGGTGATCAGTTGATAGCTCAGCTCCTCTCTTCACCAGAGTGTCAAAGACACATGGCCGCAAGTCCAATGACACAACTATAAAGTCGATCATTAAACTGCGGCCTAGGGCATCCTGGCGGCATGTGCACTTATGGACACCCTTGTGCTCGAACATGGTGTTCGTGATGGACAAACCGTGATTTGCACAGAAGTCCAACAACTGAACACCACTCGGGTTCAGATCAGAGGAGTCGTTTCTCTCAATCACACCTCTCCAGGTCTCACTGTCATTGCCCACGTGAGCGTTTAAGTCCCCCAGTAGGACTACAGAGTCTCCAGGGGGAGCAGTTTCCAGTACCCCCCCCCCACAGACTCCAAGTAGGCTGGGTACTTTAAACTGCTATTCGGCGCATAAGCGCAGACAACAGTCAGTACCCGTTCCCCAACCCGAAGGTGTAGGGAAGCTACTCTCTCATCCACCGGGGAAAACCCCAATATGCCGGGGGGCCACGAGAAAGTCCACACCTGCCCAATGCCTCTCGCCATGGGCAACTCCAGAAAAGAACAGAGTCCAGCCCCTCTTAAGGAGATTGGACCCAGAACCCGAGCTGTGCGTTGAGGTGAGCCCGACTATATCTAGCCGGTATCTCTCGACCTCCCGCACCAGCTCAGGCTCCTTCCCCGCCAGTGAAGTTATAAATTATAGTTGAAATATATAAAAATATATAGTTAAAAATTATACCAGTATAATTGCAAACGACATTATTATGGCAAACGACTAAAAACAACAAAGGATTATTTTACATCATAGTGAGAGGGGAAAAATGAATATGTATGTTTTTAGGAGGAGTTTTAAAGTTACTAAACACTTTAGGGCTGCAACAATTATTTTGATAATCGATTAATCTGTCTATTTATTATTTTTTTTGATTAATCGATGAATCGGATAAAAACAAAATTTCCATGTCCTTGCATTAATATTTAATCATTTAGCAGATGCTTTTATCCAAAGGGACTTACAAATGAGAACATCACAAGTCAGTAGTTATGAAGAAAACCAGCTACACTGTAGAATTATTAAGCAGGTGAATAAATGTCTGGTTTTATTTACAGTATGAGTTTAAGGCATCCAAGTAGCCCAAAGAGCGATTAAACACAAATCTCAAACACACACTGACACAATTAGCACCATTGTGTACAATTGTATGTATTTATAAAAGCACATTTAAACACTTAAGCTGTTTGTGGGGAGGGGGGTTAGTAAAATTATTCTATAGTATAATATATAGTATGTTTAAGTGTTTAAACATACTATTATAGTATGTTTAAAGTTAACATTTCCTGTAATGAATGAAAAGCACAATGAAAGAAATAATGTATCGTCTAAACATCCCTCACTTAACAACAAAAGTCAATTCCAAATAACACGATACTCAGCTGCCATCAGTACTAAACCAAATATTGTCTGTTCTGTAGCCAATTGGAAAAAAATTAATTAACAAATTAAGTAATTAACAATCAGTTATTGAAAAAAAAAAAATTAACAAATTAGCCAATTAACAAAAAATGCCTCGTGTGAAATGTCAATTGGACACCTGGACATATGTGGCTGCTTCGCACACCATGCACAAGGCTTCCCGTTTGTCTCGCCCCGTTTTCAAAGCGGGAGAACTCTTTTGTAAATAGTCATACACTTGCGCTTCGGCACGTTGCTTGTGGACTGACACAGAAATAGTGCAACCAAACGAATAGATAATTTTTTTTTGCATATCCAAATGTAAATAAATTTCATAGTACACTAGGCTGCGTGCAAAATGTGTTCACATATTTTGTAATATTCTTCTTTTTATTACAGTCACTTATTAATAAAAGCTTCCACATATTGTGACAAAAGTCTATGAATTTAGTTTTTTTGCTACTATTGCTACTATTGGGCTGAATATGAGATAGTTAATCATAGTCTGGTCTTGGCATTTAGAAAATCACCTGCAAATGAATGAAGACTTGCTGACAAAAAGAAATACTTGAAACAATCTGATGTAATTGTGGCCAGAACAGCAGCAGACATCACTGAGTATGCAGAAAAAACAGTCAGCAGACACATTTGTGAAACTTGCAAAGGGGGCATTTTTCAGTTATCTGGTAATTTCATCGACTAAATGATAATTTAGTCGAAATATACATTACTTACATCATAGATTACTTAAATCATTCCAAATACAACAAAAATGACAACTATTTATTATTCAATCAGTCATTCATTATCTTCTACTTGAACCTCTATTAGGGTTGGGGGGGGGGGTCCCAATGCACATCTAAGGGAGAACGTTTCAGATGCTGGGCAGATACACCCAGGACATGCTGGGCACACTCACTCACACAGACACATACACTAATTCACAATTCAATGAAGCATTAAATTTTACATTGAATCCACATTTTTTGACTGTGGAAGGAAACCAGAGAAACCGGCGGAAACTCGCACAGACCCGGGAGAACATGCAAAGTCCACCCAGATTGGGATTCGAACCTGAATTCTCAGTGCTCAGAGGTGCTAACCATGACCACAATTAGAGCCAGTAAAATAAGCTACTGTTTCTGAAAATTGTACAGCATTAATACAATGATGAAGATTTAGGAAGGTTCATTTTTTATGACCAGTTATTAACAGTAACATCATGCTTATAAGCACAAAATTTGACAAAACATAATGTGGAACAAATACAGTGGCCTCTGGCCTTGTTTTCTTAGCTTTAAACCTTTGATTAAACCTGACACCTGTTTCCATAGACACAAATTAAAATCTTTTGGAAAGATAAACTGAGACGGTCCCCACAAGCCCAGGTATGATGTTATTTCTGGTTGTGAAGCACTATAAAATAATTTAGCACATAGATCTAATTCCATAGCATGTTAATTTTAAAGCTGTTTTTCAAATCTTCTAACTTATTACTGAGGAGAACCAACAAATTACCTTCATTCTAGGGGCTAAATGAAAACCCACACCTTATATTAATTTATAGATCTCAAAAAGATCATTTGGTTAATATGTAGTACTGTATAGGTAAACCATGAGTGCCTTATTGCTTTAAAAACGAATATAAAAACACTATAACAAAAAACAATGTTTAATGAATAAATACATTTGTACTGTTTATATTAATCTGTATTTTCATTTATTGTACACATTTCAAAATAATGTATCGTATATTATGCATTCATACAAATGTGAAGAGGTCAGAGGTGTGCATTACTGTCAATAATGTCACAGCTAAAGAAACGACCCAGCCAATCAGATTGTACCACCAGAACTACCCATTTAATAATGGTGGATAAGGACACCTTTACTTATTTTTTTTTTTTTTACTACTATATTGTTTACTTATATACAACAGCTATAGGGTTGCATTGTAAGACAGCAAACCGTATAATATCCAGAAGCTTACTAGTTAATCATGTAGCATTTGCATAAGTGTGTTAACTGCTTTTTCAAAATTATAAAAAATAAAAATAAAAAAAATAAAAAACAACCAACAACAGAGAATAAGATAAAGAAGACTGAGAGAAAGGACAGCTGTGCCTGCAATTTGGAAGCTTTATTTTTTAGTTCCTATTAGTCAAATAAAGTTAATTTGCTGTATTTGCATTTCTTACATCTTTTTAATTTAAATCATAACATATTTAAAATTCATGTTCACAAAATACATTTACCTTTATAACCAGAATCACTATTTTGAAAACATTAACCATTCACTGCGATCATAAGTGGTGTTTGTTAAAAACAAATCTTGTAAAGAACCAATTACGTAAAAATCAATTACTAACCTCTTCTAAATTTTAATGAAAAATGCTGTTAGCACACTCAACATTTTTAACATGCAAATTAATAACCAGTACATTACTGCTGTGATACCAGATCCCTCCATATTAGATTTACATTTTGTCATTTAGCAGAAACTTTTATCCAAAGCGACTTTGTTTCTTTCCTCAGTTTCTTTTATCAGACCATCAGACTCTTGAACAATTTGACCAAACACTAACACTATGCACATCTTGCACCTTTAGCACACTCTTTGTACATTATAAAGAACTGCCACAACTATAAACTCTTAAGAATATTTTTAAAATCAAGGACATTTTTTTTTACAATAACCTAACTCAGGGTTTACTTTCATACCATACCTGAATGTTTATTGTTTACTGTACTGTGTATCATCCTGTATTTATTGTGATCATTGTGTTTGCACATGTGCACTTTATGTTGGTTGTGTGGTAGCTGTTATATGTAGCACCTTGTTCCTGGGGAACGTTGTCTCGTTCCACATATACTGTACTGTACTTTATATTCTGGAATGACAAATAAAATACTTGAATACTTACAAATGAGAACACCACAAGTCAGTAGTTATAAAGAAAACCAGCTACACTGTAGAATTATTAAACTGATCGTTATCTGATCCTGCAGCCCTGCTCCCCCCCCCCAACAGTTTTTTGTTAAAAAAGATGCATCTTCAGTAGTTTCTTAAAAATGCCAAGTGACTCTGCCTTCCGGACAGTGTTGGGAAGATCGTTCCACCATTTTGCAGTGGTGGACGCCACGGAGTGAGAATTAGCTTCTCGGTGAGGTGGAATCACCAGGCGACAATCATCATTTACATTTACATTTAGTCATTTAGCAGACGCTTTTATCCAAAGCGACTTACAAATGAGAACACCACAAGTCAGAAGCTAAGAAGAAAACCAACTATACTGTAAATTCATCAAAGCTGAATGCTATTCGATGCGGCACATGCCCCCCCCCCCCCTTTTTTTTTTTTAACAACAGGTATTTGTTAAAGAAAAAATCATCACTAGAGCAAAAAGAACGAGCTAGAGTATATTTTGAAAAGATAGAGTGAAGGTAAGGGGGCAGATCTAGAAATGGTCCTCTAGGTCAGATTCAGTGATTTGTACTGAATTCGAGTAGCTATAGGGAGCCAATTGAGAGAAATGAGTAGTGGAGTGGCATGGGTTTGCTTGGGCTGGTTGAATACAAGTCAGGCTGCAGAGTTCTGAATTAGTTGTAGAGGGCTGATTGTGGATGCTGGGAGACCGGCAAACAACGTATTCCAATAATCAAGCCGGGATAGGATGAGGGCTTGAACTAAAAAATCAGGACAAGTGCCAGACATGAGGGAGGAGATGATGATGTGTGTTAGTGCTGGTGTGATAGAGGAGTCAATGGATTGAAGAAGATGAGATGGGACAGAATCAAGGTGCAAAGGGGTAGTCGAGTCGCTGGCAAGAAGAATCTTGCAGATGTCAGATTCTGAGACAGGGGAGAAGGAGAAGGTTGGTTGGCTGGAGGAGAATGTTGGTTGGCTGGATGTGTGAGATGTAGTGTTGAGTAAATAGGAGGTATGAAAGAGTTTGCTGATGCCCTCAATCTTTTCTTCGAAGAAGGTTGCAAAGACATCAGTTGACAGAGAGGTGTTGGGAGGGGGATATAATACATAGATCTCATATCAACAACTTTTAGCTTGACTAAATATGACCTGAATAACTTTTTTGCGATTTTTTTTAATGTCATACTTTGCTATGGTTAAAATTACTTTAAGTATACAGAGATACATCATGACCGAAATTCATAATGATACTAAAGTAGTTCTGACATGACCCTAAAGTATGTTTTGGGTCATTGCCTTGATGTAATATAAAACCACGATCAACTATTCATAAACCAGAGGATATTGCATTAAGCTTTAAATGCTGTCGTAGCCTTTAATGTCCAATGTGCCAATCACCCTGTGACAAATATTTAAATTGTTAATATTCTTTAAATTAATTAAAATAGAACAAACCATAAATCTATATAAAATTCCAGTCATCCAAAAACCTAAATTAATGAAATAATAAAAACAATACTTTGCTAACTCATGAAGTCATCATAACTTTCTAAAAGTACTGTAAAACAAATTTAAGTGTCCAGGCTTTTTCTCAGGTGAAAAATGTACTAATAAATTAATCTTATTGGAAAAATATACCCTTTGCTTAACAAGATTACTCTTATGCAATAACAAAGTTGTTTGTTCTTTGTTCAGATAAGACTGAAAATTCACTACTCAGAGCCAAGGCCAGGCAGCAGACAGAATGGCCTAACCAACTGCCTGCGAACTGCCAGGAGTCATCACCCACAATGCAGTGAGCAAAAAACAAAAAGAGTTAAAAAAATTGTGCCAAAAATATAATTAATATCAATACTAACTCTAGTAATGTAAGAAACACTTTTAGAATAAAAATTGGGTTATTAAACATTAGGTTACTCACATCAAAATCTAGTTTAAGAAATAATTACTGAATGTCTTACTAAACTTACTAAACATCCTCTGTCTCACAGAAACCTGGATTAGGCCACAGGCTTTGCATTAAATGATGCCTCTCCACCTGGTTATAGTTATTCTCATAAATCACATCTTAGTGGAGTGGAGGAGGTGAAGGAGGATACAATCTATAAAGAAAACATAGATGTAACACTTAATAATACGAACGAGCCAAAATTAGCTTATGACTCTATTCTCGATTCCATGTGCATCACTCAAAGGACGGTTGGTGAAACACATCGCAGTAAACATGCATTAGACTTAATTTTATCACATGGTATTTATAACTGAGGTCATCTCTGATCATTATTTAATAACCTACGATTTAAAAATTAATATTGATCCAGTCATTAAACCACAATACAATATGAAGCGCACAATCATTCCCTTTACTGCTGTGTCATTCCTACAATATTTACCTGAATCAAACATCAAACCAGCATCAGGACCAGATGAAATTGAAAACACAGCTGAATACATTAAACATGCATTTTTTGCAAACTTAGACAGTGTAGCTCCACTTAAACTAAAAATAATTAAAGATAAAAGACTTGTTCCATGGTACAATAATCAAAAAACGCTCCCTAAAACAAACCTCTAGAACCATGGCGTGTAAATGGAGACAAACTAAAATATTATGAATTTCTTTACTGATAAAATTGAAAACGTAAGACTTAAATCATGTAATGCATTTTTAACTGTCTCATTAATTACACTATCAAAAACAACATCCTGTCTGTTAGACCCAATGCCTACAAATCTTGTTAAAAACCTCCAAAATATTACAGAGCCTTTTAAAAAAATTATAAATTCCTCACTTAAAAATAGGTTATGACCCCAAAAATCTGAAGTGTGTGGCCAATAAACCATTACTTAAACCTAGTTTGGATCCTCTAGTACTGTCTAACTATAGACCCAATATTAAACCTTCTTCTGTCTCTAAAATCTTCAAAACAATGTTGTTCAACCAGCTAAATCGCCATCTTCTAGCTAATAACATTCATGAAGTTTATCAGTCAGGCTTTAGGTCTCACCATAGCAATGAGACGGCCTTACATAAAGTAGTTAATGACTTATTACTGTCCTCTAATAATAACCAAACCTCTTTTCTGGTCTTCTTAGATCTTTGTGCAGCCCTTGACACTATAGATCATCTATTCACCCATCCATTCTCTTCTATTCTATATTAGGGTCTCAGGAGGGTTCCCCATGCCCATCCAGGGGAGAACGTTTCGGGCGCTGGGCAGGACAGGGCGCCAATCTATCGCTGGGCACACACTCACTCACACAGACACACACACATACACACTCTACTAAATGGGGCAATTTGGAGAACTCAATTGACTTGATCCATGTTTTTGGACTGTGGGAGGAAACCGGAGAACCCGGAGGAAACCCACGCGGACACAGAGAACATGGAAACTCCACCCAGATTGGGATTCGAACCGGGAATCCCTAGCGCTGAGTGGCGAACGTGCTAACCACTAAGCCACCGTGCCGCCCCACTATAGATCATAACATCTTAATTGATAGATCAGAAAACACTGTGGGCAATACAGGATCTGTACTCTAGTGGTTTTTAAATCCTATTGGACTAATCGAAATCAGTTCACCTGTGTTTACAATTAATGTTCTGATATTGCTAAAGTTAACTATGGTGTTCAGCAAGGGTAAGTTCTCGGCCCACTCCTAGTTTCTCTATATATGCTTCATTTGGGATCAGTTTTTCATAAAAATAGAATTTGTTTCCACTTTTATATAAATGATACAGCTACACAGTTCAGCTAACCATAATGATCTTTATTCAGTCAGTAAGATGAAGGACTGCATCCAAGATATTAAAATGTTGATGTTAAAACACTTCCTAATGCTAAATTCTTATAAAACTGAGGTACTAATAGTTCAACCCAAGGACAAAAACAAAGCTTGACACTGTGTTAAGCCTCGATAACTCCTTGATCAGACCGAGTTCATCTCAGTCCTGTGTTACACTTACACTGGCTACCAGTAATACAATATTCAATTGTACAATATTTTATTGATGACATAAAATTCTACATCATAAGGCTCCACAGTATCTCACTGAGCTTCAACTGTATAAGGCAACATTGTGAGCTCAGACCTCAAGGTGCTGGTTTGCTTTCAGCTCCTAGAATAAATAAAAATACTGCTGGTGGATGAGCGTTCTCTCACAACCTCAACTTTGAAATAGGCTTTCAGTTACTGTTCACGATTCAGAGCCACTATCAATCTTTAAAAGTATATTAGAACACATTAATTTAATTTTGTGTTTAATTAATTCCTGGTAGATAAAGGAGTAGATCTCTGACTCGGCTCTTTATCCATGGCTCTGCTGAAGAACTGTGGCTACAACAAATACTGGATGGAACCTGGATTTTTATTGGACTGGCAGTCTTGCAGCATGCCCTCTATGGACTTTTCAATAAGTTTTCCAATTGTTAAATACAGACACCTGATCACTAAATAATCTGTACATGCCTACACTGTTGATGCTGTCCAGGCACTCAAGGAGGATGAGTCCCCAACTGAGCCATGGCCCTCCCAAAGTTTATTCCTTAAAAAAAAAAAAAACATAACAGTTTTTTCTTACCACTGTCACTTCGGCTTGCTCTTTTTGGGTTTTAAAGATTTAAAACACTGTAAAGCTGCTTTATAACAATGTACTATTGTAAAAAGCACTCTATAAATAAAATTAGGTTGGCATGGGGAACCTCTCATGACACTAGTAGAGTATTAAGCCGATGATAATGAGTTAAATCCATCAGACCTTTGTTCCTTTTGTACCATTTTAGATTAATCACTGGAACTGTGAGCAAGCTATGACCAATTAATGGATGTTGAATTTCAGAACCACACAGACTTTGTGTTAACTTTCTCCTCACTAGAGATATCATAGTTTTAAAAAATGTTAAACTTGGACCTTGACATGCTGAAAGAATAAAACTGGTTGAAAATGTACTGATTAAAATGCAAATACTGATGAAAAAATAAATAACACTTGAAATCATATCTATTTTTGAAGCCACAAAAACAACTACAGAAAGCTATTGCTAGCTAAAAAAAAAAGCTAGTGTCACTGAAAAGAACCAGCAGATCTAACCGTAACGTTCGATCAAAGGCACAAAATCTCTGGCAATTAACTTATAAACCTAATAGACATAATTTTTTTTTAAATATTCATATGTGTTTAATTATACTGAGAATTTAATACATCTTGAAAACTACACGTTTAACTTGACACACACAAACACAATTCCATTTTCTGCGCTCCTACCTGCTGTTGCACGTTGAGTAGGATGGATCAACTTTCTGTTTTTGCTATCGATAACTAGTTCCAAGTAACCATATCAGATCTCATTACCAGGTGATATGCAGTTAAATAAGCAGAATTACTGTCTGCCATCACATTGCGTTATGTCCGGTTATCCGCTTCATCCTCCTAAACCCAGCCCTTTGAGCTCTAGCTAAGCTAATGTGCGGCGCCCTTTCAATGCTATATACTTGCTTCGTTTTCTATGGTAACGGCTTCCTTTGTACTTATTCTCCGTGTATTATAATACATTGTTGGTGGAGGTTACACAAAGCTGAAGTACACGATCAAACTTTTATCCCTGTTTTGCTTTGATTGCTCAAACGACTGACAGCAAAAGCGCACACGCGCGCAGCACGTCAGGCATGGCGTGAGTGATACGTGCAGGGAGGGGCGTGTTTTCGTGACGTAAGGAAAATACACATGTACACCCCTACCCCCCATCAACGGCTTAAAAGTCAGACGTCGGACTGCAAATCGAGAGCGGTGTTCTAAATCGCTCACCATTAAAGGTATAGTACACTATTACTAAACATGATGTAGTGAAGGCGGTAACGAATGAATGAACTCAACGCGCCTCATCCAAAGTACCAGAGTATAGTATTCATTCATTCATTATCTCCCGCTTATCCTCTATTAGGGCCTCTGTCCTGGGTCTATCTGCCCAGCGCCCGAGACGTTCTCCCCTGGATGGGCATGGGGAACCCCACCGCGACCCTAATAGAGGATAAGCGGAAGATAATGAATGAATGAATATATATATATATATATATATATATATATATATATATATATATATATATATATATATATATATATATATATATATATATATATATATATATATATATATATATATATATATATATATATATATATATATATATATATATATATATATATATATATATAACTTGCGTGTTAGATGGTAGAATAATATAATACATATTTTAATACTTATCGTGATTACGTTATTGCACAATAAAGTTGTTTTACTGAGTGAGGAGTTAAACAGACAGATTATACAGTTTGATAGCCACAAGTAAGAATGACTTCCTGTGGCGCTCTGTGGTGCATTTTGGTGGAATGAATCTTAAACTGAATGTGCTCCTGTGTCTGACCAGTGGGTGGAATGCATTGTCCATGATGTCCTTCAGCTTAAACAGCATCCTTCTCTCTGACACTCCCTACAGCGAGTGAAGTTTTACACCCACATCACCGGCCTTACGGATAAGTTTGTTCAGTCTGATGGCATCTGCCACCTTCAACCTGCTACCCCAGCATGCAACAGCATAAAGGATAGCACTTATATATTATATGTATATTTGGGCATATGTGGTGGTGGTGCTGGTGCTGTGGAGGGAGAGGGGGGGGAATTCAGAGATGTGTTCAATAGGCTGGCCACCTGAGAACATGGACTTAATTCCCTATGAGGCTGTGCATCAGGCAGGCCTCTTTCTTTTTGGATTAGGTGGGAGGGCAGAACGGTAATAAATCAAGTTAATAAATAGGTAATATCGAGGTTTAACACAGTAATAGAATGTTTATTCTTTGTTTTTTTTTGTCCTTGGGTCCAACTATTAGTACCTAAGTTTTATCTGAATTTAGCAGTAGGAAGTTTTTTGACATCTACATTTTAATATCTTTGATGTAGTCCTCCAGCTTACTGGCTGAACGAATATCATTAGGGTTAGCTGAAATGTATAACTGTGCATCATCTGCATAAGAGTGCAAACTAATTCCATGTTAACGAATAATTGATTGCAATGGGGCGGCACGGTGGCTTAGTGGTTAGCTTAGTGGGTGTATCTGCCCTGCGCCCGAGACGCTCTCCTCTGGATGGGCATGGGGAACCCCACCGCGACCCTAATAGAGGATAAAGCGGAAGATAATGAATGAATAAATGAATGATTCCAATGAAAGCATACATAGGGCAACTAGGAGTGGTCCGAGAAATGACCCTTGCGGAACACCATAATTAACTTTAGCAAGAACAGAATATTGATTAGTGTTAGTTGCTTGCAGAAACAACAGCTGACTAACCTATTTTTCAGCAATCATGCCTGGTGCTGATCCAAAAGGATGTCTCCTCCAGTGGTCAGTTAAATAAAGGCCAGATATAGTGTTGAGCTGTGAGCATAAAATGATAAGGAGATAGCAGAGCGTGCAGACGCAGAGGCTCGACTCTCTTCCTACTTTAGCAGCTTTTTACTTTTTTAGTTTTATATTTGTGTGTCCACAAAATAACAGCAGAGCACAGCTCATCTGCATAGGATATCAGCACAAAGACTACATATTTTACTCAGAAAATATCCCTCTGGAGATCCTACGCTCTCCAGACACTAGGGGAGTATACACACTCCCAGTGAAGCAATGCAGGCAGCGCGGAGACAGGAAGCAGAGGGGTTAGTGCGCCAGACTGCGCACTAGGCTACAGGCTAATGCACACAGACCAGCTATCCCGAGTCTCTTTCTCGCTAACATCAGATCTTTGAACAACAAGATGGTTATCAGGCTACAAATAACTTCACATGTTATGAGACACTAGGGGAGTATACACACTCCCAGTGAAGCAATGCAGGCAGCGCGGAGACAGGAAGCAGAAGAGGGGTTAGTGCGCCAGACTGCGCACTAGGCTACAGGCTAATGCACACAGACCAGCTATCCCGAGTCTCTTTCTCGCTAACATCAGATCTTTGAACAACAAGATGGTTATCAGGCTACAAATAACTTCACATGTTATGAGCAGCTGTGTTCTTATTATGACAGAAACCTGACTGAACTGCTTCGTTCCACTAGCCAAGCGCTCTGTTTACAGAGGGGACAAGACTGAGGACGATCAGAGGTGGAGGTCTGTGCATACACATTCATAACAGCTTGTATATGAATACTAGCCTACTGGATAAACACTGCTCCCCCACTCTAGAATATATAACACTGAAATGCAGACCACCCTACCTTCCGAGGGAATTCACGACTGCGTCAATTATGGTAGTGTATGTTGCAATGATAAGCTAATGCTAAGAAGCTCCTCACAAGCTTATGCTAATAAGCTCCTCACATCATATCACCTGAAGGTGGACCGGAATTAGTGCTACACCACCATCAAGATAATTCTGGATAAAGTGAATGCCAACAAAGCAGTGGGTCCAGATGGAATCTCCGGATGAGTATTAAAGGCCTGCGCTGGGCAGCCTGACAGAGGTACTTCACAACATATTTAACTTCTTTCTAGCTGTGGTCCCAATCCACCTTTATTCCAGTTCTTAAAAAGGCATTTGTGAAAAAAAACTCAATGACTATAGACCTGTAGCTTTGACAACAACAATGAAATGTTTTAAAATTAAAAAACACATTTATTTAATCTTGCGTTTAATTAATCCCCTGTAGATGAAGATGCAGATCTAAGGCTTGGCTGTGTTGGGGGGGGTAATCTGTGATCAGTGTATGCTGGCGTTTCACCTCTTCACCCACCTCATCGTTAATGGGGGGGTGTAGCGCTGAAATGATGCTGTTCCGGGGCGCCCTCTCAACTATGTAGAGTCTGCAGTATCTGCCTCTTTTAGTTATGCTGCTCTAGTCAGTGATGCCGGAGTCACATACTGCACTGTGTCAGTAAATTACTTATTAATTAAATGCCGTGCTTTATTATTAGCTCTAACTGCCTTCCTTGTCTGTTTCTTTTGAGGTGTGACCGGCTTCCTGGAGATCTTCATCCATGGCTCTGCTGACGAATACTGGATGGAACCTGAATATCAATTGGACTGGCGGTCCTGCAGGACACCCATAATGGACTTACATATAGTTTTCCAGTTGTTAGTTTTACCATTTGTTTAATATCTGTACATGGCTGTCCTACATTGTTGTTGCTGCCTGGCCGCTCAAGGAGGATGAGTCCCCCACTGAGTCTTGGTCCTCCCAAGGTTTCTTTCTTGAATAACAACATAAAAGGGAGTTTTTTTCTTGCCACTGTCAGGCTTGCTCTTTGGGGGTTTAAAGGCTTTTCATTCTGAAAAGCTGCTTTGTAACAAAGTACTGTTGTAAAAAGCGCTATATAAATAAATAACTTAATTTAAATTGACTTGACGTGAGTGACTGGTGTTTTTCACACCAGAGCCATCATCTCCTCAGATTTGGATGAACATCAGTTTGTCCAATGAGTATGCAGTTACTATGGCACTACACACTGCATTAACATGCCTGGAACAGCCAAAAACACAATAAATGAGCAGGAATCCTGTAAAATGTTCAGAAAACAACAACAAAAAAAATATAAAAACGAGGGGCATGCACAAAAACACACAACTTGTAAAAAGCATGAAATACACAAAACAAGCCTGAAAAACATCTAAAAAACACAATAAATGAGCAGGAAACCTGTAAAATGTACAGAAAACGTCAAAAAATATGAAAAACGGACAAAAATGTGGAGAATGCACAAAAACAAACAACATGTAAAAAGCATGAAATACACAAAATAAGCCTGAAAAACGTCTAAAAAACACAATAAATGAGCAGGAAACCTGTAAAATGTACAGAAAACGTGCAAAAAATATGAAAAACGGACAAAAACGTGGGGAATGCACAAAAACACACAACATGTAAAAAGCATGAAATACACAAAATAAGCCCGAAAAACGTCTAAAAAACACATTAAATAAACAGGAACCCTGTAAAATGAACAGAAAACGTGCAAAATGCATGAAAAACGAACCAAAACGTGGGGAATGCACA
>JAFMOD010000238.1:9526-41100 GCA_019802435.1 Corydoras maculifer
TCCATGTTTTTGGACTGTGGGAGGAAACCGGAGAACCCGGAGGAAACCCACGCAGACACGGGGAGAACATGGAAACTCCACCCAGATGGGGATTCGAACCGGGAATCCCTAGCGCTGAGAGGCGAACGTGCTAACCACTAAGCCACCGTGCCGCCTATTTAAGTATAAAAGGATGTTAAGCATTTAGTATCACATTTAGATGTTCTTCAGAATAATGTTGCTGGAATATATAGACATTAGAGCACAAGAGCAAAAAAAGAACATACCTTTTAGCTCAGATTACACTGTTGATCTAATATAACATAGTTGTAATGGAAAGAAAATTAATTAATTTCAAAATAATAAATACAGTTTCATAAGTGGTTTTAGAAATTTGTGTTTTTGACATCGAAGCACCACAAGCAACTGCATAATTGAAATAAGCTGATGTATGCATTGATTCGGTAATTTTGTATAGGTCCTGGAATTTCTTATTTTAATCAGTAAAGAGAAAAAACTGTAAAAGATAAATATAAAGTACCATTTTCATAAGTAATTAAAGATGAATAAGTGATTTTTTTAAGTATAAAGGCAAGATCAGTAGATCCATACATAATCAGTGCAGTTCCTCTCTTTTCCTTGCTCTCTTGCTCTCTCTCTTTCCCTCTCTCTCAAACATACACACCAACACAGACACACAAACACTGAACCCCTTTATTAGCTGGTTTCCGACAGACCCTTGTTAAAGGTTGTCTAATCTGTTGTGGTGCCTGTCTGATATCAGAGTTGTGTATCAGTATCTGAGGTGGCTTTGTTTTGCCTTTGCATGTGTATGTGTGTGTGTGTGTGTGTGTGTGTGTGTAAAGAGGAAGCCGGGGTGATGTAAATTATATTTTGTCTCTCCTCGGTAAAGGGCTGGATGTCTGTGAGGTGTTTTTGATTGCCGGCCCTTTGATGTGTGGACGGAAGTGTTTGGGACAGAGGAGGAAAGGCAGCAGAGGGAGGGGCCATAGGGGACAACACCGGCAATTTGGGCTACAGGTGTGCCCGCTGTTTTTCTGGAGAGACGCCAGCTTCAAAAAAAAAAAAAAAAAGAAAAGAAATGAAAAGAAAAAAAACAGAAAGAGAGGAGAGGTAAAAAAGTGGCATCCCCTGTGATGAAAGAGAGTCTCAGTTTAATTGAATAGCAGGCAGAGAGACACAACAAATACTGAGCAGAGAACTTTCTAGAGGCTTTTTGATCACTGCGTCACCTGTCGAAGCAGGGTTAGGGGCAAATAGAGTCTGAAGCTCTTGCCAAAATCAAATCTGATATCTACCTATATATAAGCATATGAGTCTATTTAATAATAAATGAATTGAGCATTTAACTGGGATTGTAGTTCATTGCAACAATCCCTGAAAAACCTAAAGAAATGTATTGAATCTTTTATTCATGATGTCCACTTTGAAATGTTTCTTGCTTACTTAAACTTTGGTGAGCATGACAAATATTATTTTATTAAATTACTCATTCATTATCTTCCGCTTTATCCTACAGCAGGGTCGCGGGGGGTTTCCCATGCCCATCCAGGGGAGAACGTATCGGGCGCTGGGCAAATACACCCAGGACAGGGCGCCAATCTATCACTGGGAACACACTCACTCGCATAGACACGCACACAAACACACTCTATATGGGGCAATATGGAGAATTCAATTGACCTTGATCTACGTTTTTGGACTGTGGGAGGAAACCGGAGAACCCGGAGGAAACCCACGTGGACACGGGGAGAACATGGAAACTCCACCCAGATTGGGATTCGAACCGGGAATCCCTAGAGCTGAGAGGCGAATGTGCTAACCACTAAGCCACCGTGCCCAATATTATTTTATTAATTACTATTAATTAGTTTTGCATTCAGTATTAATATAACATAGACAAAAATATTGAGGCACACTATTTAATCATTTAACTGGTGGTTTATTCTGTCTTATTGTCACAGCATCCAATGTGTGTGCTTTTAAATTTGTGGGAAAAAAGTTTGTTTTGCAAGATTTGTTGTTTTACTGGCAAGATACACCCAGCACAGGGTGCCAATCTATCACTGGGCACAATCACTCATAGACACACACGCAAAAAGCCTCCATATGGTGCTATTTAGAGCAATCAATTTACCTTCAGGCGGCACGGTGGCTTAGTGGTTAGCACGTTCGCCTCTCAGCGCTAGGGATTTCCGGTTTGAATCCCAATCTGAGTGGAGTTTCCATGTTCTTCCCGTGTCCGCTTGGGTTTCCTCCAGGTTCTCCGGTTTCCTCCCACAGTCCAAAAACATGGATCAAGTCAATTGAGTTCTCCAAATTCCCCCATATAGAGTGTGTATGTGTGTGTCTGTGTGAGTGAGTGTGTGCCCAGCAATGGATTGGCGCCCTGTCCTGGGTGTATCTGCCCAGCGCCCGAAACGTTCTCCCCTGGATGGGCATGGGGAACCCCGCCGCCCCTGATATAGGATAAAGCAGAAAATAATGAATAAATGAATGATTTTGCCTTCAATACAAATTTTTTGACTGTGGGACAAAACCTGAGAATGCAGAGAAAACCCATGCTGACATGGGACAACATGGAAACTCCACCCAGATTGTGATTTGAGTCTGGATTCTTAATGGCAAAAAGTTCAATGCCCTCTGTCATTCCCAGATTTTAACACCAAAAGATCATTTCCATATCAAGAAAAGCTAATAAATATTCTGCATTTGAAATAAAACGTAAAAGTAGTTATCCATTGCATGATAAAGAGAGCTGTTGATGTGTTTGTAGACACATCAACAGACACAAGTAGACACCTGAGGGCGCTTTATCTGTCATCAGAGCAACACCACAGTACTGAAATCATGCGCCTCATCTAAACTGAACAATCATATGAGGAAAGAAGTGGGCTGGAGTATTTGCTGATGCTGGCAATATTGTTTTTGAGAAATGATTGTGATATGTAATGGTTAATCACAGGACATCACAGGATTTACTCAGTCACAACAGAAGGACTAAGATAAAGGAAAAATGTAGAACTGGGCTGTTGGTTCATGTCTGGTCATTTTCAAATTTTTTTTATAAGAAAGGGTTTCTGTAAATATTGAGGATTACATAATTTATAGGAAAACACATATTACGCAGGGGGTGCAGGAAGTTGTAACTGCTGGAAAAAGCTTGTTTCTGTTCTCTGTTCAGATTGGTGCTCTGAGGTCAATGTAGCTTAAGCTGCTCTTCCGAGTTCCATATGGTACTCCAACATGTTTAATTGATAAATAAGGATTTGGTAATACTTTGGTTATATATTTGTTATATATTTAGGATAAAAAAAATAAGCACTGCTATTCAAGACCTTTATTTTCTTTAAATTAATCACATTAGAATATTTTTGGTAACACTTTACTGGTATTCATAATGCATTATAAGTGCATTCATAAAGCTTTATGAAGTATTTGTAATGCTTTATAATACTTGTCATAAGCCTTTGTTAATGTCCACAGATGTATATAACCACACTTATAAAGTGTTATAAGAACACCCAATAAGGCTGCATAAGACAAAATGGCAAAATGCATTATGAATGATAAATTTTAACTGTTTATCGAGATATTATAGGGACCAGTAACATAAATCTGTTAAAAAGTTTGTGATTAACGAACGCTTTTCCTGAAAAAGACTTTATAAGTGCTCATAACTGTTTATAAAAAACTTATAAGCTTTCTTTACGGGCATAAAGTAAAGTGTTGTCATTGATTACCTCTTTGATAGAGAGTGCATACATGGTAGTACATAATGAATTATAAAAACTTTTAAATGCTCTTTACAGACATTGGATGTGTAAAGATCCAAATAATCAAATGTTTAAATAAGTTCATATTATAATGCATTATACTTTGTGTGATTATAAACATCTATGTACATTAAAAAAATTAGCTTATTACGAATGTCATAAAGTGTTATAAATACTTTAGTCTCTCTGTTTTATAACACTGGTGTATTAGATTTGTAAGTGTCATTAGTACAGTGTCAGTTAATTTGCAAATTAATTGCAGAAATAAATTTTGATTTGTTACATGCACATACAGGGGAGAACGTTTTACGCGCTGGACAGGGTGCCAATATATCTCCTGGCACACTCACTCAGACACACACAAACACACACTATATGGGGCAATCTTTGGCAAACTTATAATATATGTTTATTTATGCATCATTCCTTTAATACTTAAATGAAAAAATGTTGTTGATTGACATTCTAATTTTAATAGCAGTTACATGTTAGCTTTGCCTTTATTTATCTAATTTCTAATATTAAGTGAAATAGTTAATTTATATATATATACAATAATATTTTACATTTACATTTCTTTGACTTACAAATCGAAGAATGGAGAGAGAATTTTTTTTATTAATTAAAGAAACTTTAATTTATCAAGATATATTTTACAGTATGTGTTGTCATTTTTTGTTAATGGCTTTTTTTAATTATAATATTATTAATATTACAATTATTACGAATGTAAATATCTATATTTATGTCTATTATTTATATACTATTATTGGGATTTGAGTGTAAATTATATTGAGTGGATCCGCTGAGGTTTAGATCAATATTTTATGTATAATAAATACATTTAATCTGTAAATTTGAAAGAATTTTATCTAATATAGAACTTGCTGTTTCTAATTGGAGGATATTATGTCAAGTGTATTTAAAGCTGAAGAAAACTATTCAATCTACAGTTCCTCCATAATCCTTCCAGCACTCTTACCAAAACACAGACATACTCTAGGCTTAAAGCTCGAACAGCAACAGGGCAGCAAATCCCAGCTAGCTTTAAAGCTTAGCAGCAAGACTGCAAGTGCAGGACTCATTTTTAGGGTGTAGGCGTAGGGCAGTTCCCGTGTGTCATTCTGGGGGATTTATCAGTGAGTGAGGCGTGTCTTCCCCTATCTGTATCTACCAGCAGGATGGAAAAGACTCACCCACTCATCACCATATATGGGCACATAGGGAAATCTTCTTAATTATGATGACCAGTTTCTAGAACGTTCTGTAAATCACCAGCTCAGGGCCAGTTTCTGGTTTCGGTTTTCTCTGTGCTCCTCGGATTTTGGATTTTGAATGTAATATAACGTAAAAGACAACACTTTGGTACAGACCATTATTTCCTGACATAGAATTTCACAAAATTTATTCTGAAATTTAAGAAGAACAATACTTTTGGGATGGTACCCTTCTAAATACGGATTTAAAATATCAATGAACTTTTTGTTCTGACAGTGTAAAGAATAACTGTAAACTAAAGTTTATTACTTTATTATTGTAATAAGTAAAAAGTTGACTTTAAAGTTTTCTATAATAGTAACTATTGTTTGTTACTCTGCTGTAATTAATGAAGTCTGCACTGTCAGGGTTTTAATAGGAGCCTATTCATATTTCCCAAAGTACAGTTTACATAATACACATTATCTAATATATGATATATTTATATGTAATATACTACTTGTAGCTATATGTATTTATGTTTATATATATATATATATATATATATATATATATATATATATATATATATATATATATATATATATATATATATATATATATATATATATACAGTGTATATATATATGAGGAAATTTTAGTACTACAAAGTTTAATACAAAAATATGTAGACCTCTATTGAAATAACACAGAGCCACAGTGATTTACTCCATATTTCACTTCTGCCAGATTTCTACCCAACAGACACCTCTCTTCTTTTTTATGACAGAATCAAACTGCAGCCATCTGGCTGTATTTTTATAAACTGCTACTAATGCAACATGAGGCCTGTAACAAACAAAGTAAGCACTCCCACACCATCCTGGGTTCATAGGCACCAATGATAAGGCATTGTTACTGTGATTAACAGGGGGTAGAGCATGCCAACCCATTCTTTTCCGGAGCACAGAAAATGTGCTTTACATGGGTTCTGGTCACAGATGGCTGTGACATTATTGAAAAACTTGGACAACCATTTTTTAAATGGTTAAAAAATGTATGCTCAATAAATTATGAAGTGAGATTTTGCACTAATAAATGCCATCTGCTTCCTAAATATATATTTTAAATGTATTTAGTCACAAAAAGGATCCGTGCAGCACACTGGAATTCTTGAGGAACCTATACATTGATGTCAAAAATTAAATCACCAAAACTGAACATATTGTTTCAGAATTGCCCAAAAGGTTATTCAGTCATAGTACTTGGTGGGACGGGAAATAAAATTTTCTGGTCACAATGCTGGTTTCTGGGTCAGTAGTTAGTCGTCTGTAAAGAGGCAATGTCTCTCTCTAGCCATCATCTGTTGATAAGGTGGTGACTGATAGACAGCTGACACTGACATCGGCCTGTGAGTGATCTAACCTTCAAACTGTTTTTGGCTTGAGTCTGGAAACAAACCACATCTCTTTTTTTTTTCTCTGAGTCGCAGCTAAATCAGGCAGATGGGATGATAATTACACATAATCCAGCCAACAAAACAAGGGAGTTGTGAAACACAGGTGTGAGTCATTTTATGCCTAATGACACCAGGAAAAATAAAACTTACTGTCTGACCTCAAATATGAATATCTACGCTTCGGCTGGAAAAATTCTATTGCGGCTTAAGACCACGATGCAAATCATGAAGCTGATATTTATTTAGATAAATATTATTAATAGTAATAATTCTTGGTAGAACTTCATGGAGCTATGTTCCTGGACATCAGAGTTTGATTAGTGTGAAATGCTTAATGTTCAGTGACAAATAAACACCAGCACTTCTGAGATTAACAGCACTCCCTTCTCTGTCCAGCCTTCAAAACAAATACTTAACTAATGTTAATGTGCATACAGAACAACTAATTCCAAAACAATGCCAAACCCTGCCAACAGATACAACATGTTACGCAGGACCAATGTGACTTTGTGCAATTAATAAAATAACAACAACATCATATTGATAACCCCCCCTTGACTTTTCCTTTCACAGGCAGTACATTTTTAAACTTTTAAACAACACATTATTTGTCTGACGAACACAACTTTAGCAATGAAGTTAAAACATTGAAGAGTGTTTAGTTCATTAAAGATAAAATAAGCTATGCATTCGTTATCAGCTTGAGTGTTAAACAGCTATAACGCAGAACAGAGGTATTTTTGGGCATAGCATCCATAGCCACAGCCTCCACTGTTTAATAAATTGCCTGGTGTTTAAAATATACATTAAAAAAAAATAAATAAAAATAAAAAAAATATATATAAATATGAAATTTTGGAAAGAAACACTTTCTATGAATCCAGTATTCATAATGCATTATATGGGCATTTATAAAGTATTCATAATGCTTTATAGCATTTTTCATAAGCATTTGATAATGTACATATATGTTTATAATCATAGTTAAATGATTTGACATGAGGTTTTATTACACAAAGTGAGATGATCATCAAATTAACTTATTTAAACTTATTTAAACTTCTTTGGATATCTAGCCATTCTTACTTTAAAAACAAAATGATTACACTTTACTTAACATCTTTAAAAAGCATTTATAAGCTTTTACAAGTCATTATGTACTACTGTGTATGCAGTTTCTTTCAAAGATGTAATTATTGACAACACTTTATACATGTAAAAAGAGCTTATAAGCTTTTATAATTTTATAAATTATCATTATGAGAACTTATAAAGTCATTTTTATGAAAATCGTTCGTCAACAAAAACCTTATAAGGCTTTATGTTGCTGGTCTTTATAATAAGTTGATGAACAGTTAAAATAATTAATTTATAATACAGTATGCAACTTTGGTTTATAATGACTTATAGCAAGTGTGATGTACAAATACTTATGACAAGTATTATAAAGCATTATAAATGCACTTATAATGCATTATGAATACCAGATATAGGTAAAGAGTTACTGAAATGTTTGATGAAAAGCACTGAAAGATATAGGGACAGTCTTAATAGTGGAACAAAAACTTAAATTACACTAATTATTTAAATTTGATTAAAATTTTTTCTTTTTGAAAATGTCAATTTGACTAGAACATTTTGACAGAAACATCTGTTTTTACTACAATTTGTTACTTACATGTCATGTACAATAATGTTTTTGAATGACACTGAATCTAAAAGAGAGCAATTCCATGCGGACACAGGGAGAACATGGTAATTCCACCCAGATTGGGATTTAAACCTGGATATCCAGCACTAAGAGGCAGACGTGCTAACATGGTTGCTTAGTGTTTAGCACCAACGCCTCTCAGTCCTTGGGATTCTAGATTCGAATCTAAATCAGGGTGGAGTTTCCATGTTCTCCCCATGTCCAAGTGGTTTTCCTCCGTGATCTCCGGTTTCCTTGCACAGTCTCAAAACATGGATTCAAGGTCAATTAAATGCTCTAAATCGCCCTATATATATGCATTAGATCATTATCATGTCTTGTAGAGCAGAACATGTCTTAACTGTTCAGAGGATTAAGACACATCAACTTTGAGTAGAATTGTGGATGTTATTTGAGGTAGAATAATTATTTTGAAAAATGTACTCATAAATTATATTATTAACATTGCTGCACTAATAATGAGAGTGAGATTAATTAAAGCCTAATTAAGCATGAAAGATATAATCTTTAAAATCCCAACTTTATCAAAGACCAATAATTCTATTTTTTTTTAATGATTTATTTATTTATGTGTTAAGCAGCTCCAGTATCTACAGGTTAAAAAGCACAGCTTCAGCAGCTAACCATAGCAGCAATTATGAGTTAATTGCTTCTCTTTCATGTTTAAACATTCATTTTCCATTGGAAGTGTGACATTGTTCATCTATAATCCCTGTCTGGAAAGCAGACATGATTTACTAGTCAGGTCTTACCACACCAGATTCAGATTCTTAAATAACACTGAATCACATCTGAACCTTGAAGCATATACAGGCAAGTGTAAATAACTTAAACCTTAATGGGAATTACTCTGCAATTAGTATTATGATCGTTTATGCCCTCAGTGACCCGAAACAAAAGGGCATTTACTGCAGTATCAAAGTAGTTGATCAATATATTTATATATGTGTATCTGCCCAGTGCCCTGAAATGTTCTCTCCTGGATGGGCATTGGGATGGATGGCCAAGCGACCACAGTAGAGGATAAAGAATTAGATAATGGAGGGATGTATATATATATCTGTTTCCATGTTCTCAACGTGTCTGCGTGGGTTTCCTCTGGGTTCTCCGGTTTACTCCCACAGTTTAACAACATAGATCAAGTCAACTGAGTTCTCCAAATTGCCCCATATAGGGTGTATGTGTGCATGTCTGAGTGAGTGTGTGCCCAGTGATAGATTGGCGCCCCGTCCTGGGTGTGTCTGCAGAGCGCCTGAAACGTTCTCCCTCCCCTGGATGGGCATGGGGAATATATATATATATATATATATATATACATATATGCACACACACGATTATTGATTAAAGTTCTTGCAATACATGTGTAATCACACTATAAAGGCCATTTGATTTTCATCACGAATATTATTTTATGTGATGTTGGATCTTTATTATAAAATAATTATAAAAACAATTGCTTTATGATTACCTGTAATTTAAAGATAATATACAGCCCTATATAATTAACTTTTAATAAATTGACAACAAGGGCAGATCTGAGAAGCTCAACTATGGACTTTAACTTGACAAGTCTTATATTGTTCTCTATATTCAGCCTATGTAAAATAATATATATTTTTAATATGTATTACCATATCAACAGCTTGAAATTTAGTGCTGCTTATAATAGGAAAATATATTATTTGGGTGTTCCACCATTCTCAGCAAAGCAGTGGCACTATTGTGTTGCACTATTAAAATAGTATCAGACAGAACAGTGGTTCTGGAGTATTTTAAAAATAGTTTTCACTGTGCATTTTGTTACACAGCTTCCATATTGCTACACAACAGAAGCTGAAAGTCAGAGAAAGTAGCTTATGTGTATATACATTCATACAAAACAGTATACTCAATAACTCATATGTTTTTAATTATTTGAAGTGAGACTTGCTTGCAATTGGGTTCAAACTTTGGCATGATGAAATAAAAATTGAAATATGTTTTTATAACTATTATTCATAGATTTAATGGCCTATTTTTGGATTATTATCCTTTTGCTTGATGTACCAACAGCTTAAGCTCTTGGATCGATTACATCTAAATACTTTGGTATGCAAAGTTAATGGAAGTCAAGTAAATGGAAGTTTTCCAGATTATCACCCCTCAAACACTAAGCTGGCATAGTAGCTATAGTAGCTGACTTTGTGCTGCAATTGTCACAAGCACCTATGATCAGCTCTGTACTGCCTAAAGTGCCTGTGATCAGTCTGTTAGCAATTCAGGTGCTTGAAGTAAGCCCTTAAATACCCCTAGTACCCTTATTAAACCAGTAATGCATAAACTGTGGTGGTCATAACAATATATCAAAAGGAACAGATGGACTACAGTCTATAATTGTGCAGCTAAAAAAATAATAATAATATGGAAATTGGAACTAATTAAATGGGGATAGAGAGTAAAAACTATATGGTGCATTTATCTGGCTGAAATAGAAAATGAGTTTTGCAGCTTTCAAAGTAAATAGTAATAGTAAAACTCTATAAAAACTGGGACCTAAGCGATTCTGTACCTATGGTAAACACTGTGTGTACAATGATTGACATGACATTCCATTTTAGAAATATATTATTTCAGAACAACAGTTCAGTTCCAATTATTTTGTTCATGTTAGTGTGACAAAAAGAATAAAACATAAAACATGAATATATGAATACATTTTTGATAGCAACACTACTAGAGAAAGTCCTTTTTGTAGTTTTTAGACCCGAGCAGTAAGTAAATTTATGTGAATTGCCACTGCATGCTTTGTCCCTTCTTCCTTCACCTCTTGATCACCTGACTATGTTTAAGCACCGTGATGTCTCTGTGACTCACTGCGTATGGCTAAAAACAAGTTTGGGGAGTGGAACCAGCAGACCCATTCAGAGAAGGTGGGACTTTCCAACAAGCCTGTTTTCCTCTGCAAAGAGAGAGCCACACAAATACACTCTCAAAACAATTGTGTGCAGATGCCCTTTCGAACTACTAAGTCTTTCATTAGAAAACATTTTAAAAAAAATCAATAATAATACATATATACTTATATACATACACAAGGCGTATGTAGCGTAGTAGCATAGTGGTTGAAATAATGGGCTAGCAATCTGAAAGTTCAAGGCTCAAAGTTCACTGACGTCCACCAAAGCTGTCAGTGTAGGCCCTTGAGCAAGGCCCCTAATGTTTATTGCTCCAGGGGTGCTATACCAATCCTATGTTCTGACCCTAGGCGTCAAGTTGAGATACTTGCCAGTCACTTTGGTAAAAGCGTCTGCTTAATGACCTCATGTAATGTGTAAATACAAATAAAACCAAGAGAGTCTAAAATCAAAATGAGACTCCAAAAAAAGAGACACAGAGAATATAGCTCAAATAACAGGCATAAATGTTGAAGTGATGGTGTAACACTGTGAGAAAAAACAGCACACTAAACAAGGTTGACGCGATATAACATGGGCTCTAACAATAAATGCTAAACCTGACACATGAGAGAAAAATGAAAACTTAAAACAGAGAATTATACAGGGAAGGGAACAGGTGACGGGAAAAATAGGAGACAGATATCAACAATAACTAGACAATAAATAACAAACTAAGGTCAAACAATAAAATGGCCTAAGGTGAAACAATTAAGCAGTCTTGAAAATATTTTACATAAATTACATAGATTTACAAATTGTTCATTCATTATCGCGGCACGGTGGCTTAGTGGTTAGCACGTTCGCCTTTCAGCACTGGGGATTTCGGGTTCGAATTCCCATCTGGGTGGAGTTTCCATGTTCTGCGTGGGTGTCTGCGTGGGTTTCCTCCGGGTTCTCTGGTTTCCTCCCACAGTCCAAAAACATGGATCAAGTCAATTGAATTCTCAAAATTGCCTGTGTGAGTGAGTGTGTGCCCAGCGATGGATTGGCGCCCTGTCCTGGGTCTATCTGCCCAGTGCCCGAAATGTTCTTCCCTGGATGGGCATGGGGAACCCTACCGCGACCCTAATAGAGGATAAAGCGGGAGATAATGAATGAATAAATGAATGTTCATTCATTATCTTCTGCTTAATTCTCTACCAGGGTTACATACTCTCTCACACAGGCACACACTATATTTTTATTTTAGAGCATTCAATTTACTTTAAATTTACTTTAGACTGTAGGAGGAAATGAGAGACTACTCAATTTCCGCACCTGGAACATTGTTGCATTGTTTGATTGACAACAATTAAAAAAACATTATAAAAACACTATTAATACATTATATTTTATGTTTTATTGTCATACTTTTCTGACTGTTGAAAAAAATACTGGTATGGCTACCATGCTGATTTTTACCATGCTGTTGATTAATGAGTTGTAAAAATATTTCACATAAGGTTTTTTCATTTGCTCTACTTCACTGCAAAAAAGTTTAATCTTAAGTCAGAAAATCTTTTAAAAATGTCGGTTGACAAACATTTTAAGAAGTCCTGTTGAGAAGTAAATGTACTCACTTTAATGACAGATAATTTTATTTGATTTGTGTACATTTTTTCTTGATTTGTGTTTGTTTTCATAGATTTTTTGCAGTGTGAAGGCTTTTAAATCATGCTTTTAAATCATGTAAACCTATAAAAAGTATAATTTTTAACCATAATTGTATACATATTTGTACATAATACAGTAATACAGTAATACATAATTGTATTACTGATATGCACTTTAATATAAGTATTTTTAAATGCTGTGTGGCACTAATTAAAGTAAACACTTAATGTTTTAGTGTATCAATATTCAATCACCTAGCTTTGAAAATCCCCCAAATCATTATTTTTTTCATTTAAAGTTCAAAAAGAATGTACTTGCCAGAATGTATGCGCAATCACCTAAAGATTAAGAGAAACGTTTTTAAATGTCATATTACTTCAAAAGAGGAAATATTTACCTGATTAAAAACTGCATGGCTTTTATTTGCTCATTGGTAGAACTTGGCTTTGGTACATAACCTCAGACTGACATCAGATTTATAGGGCAAGCCTTTTTGTTTTCGTTGAAGCCTAGAATATTTGGCTGTCTTCCACTCTGTCTGTTATACCCCAAGGTAAAGCAGTGGGTAATACCATGAGCCTTTCTGAATTTTCATCTAATGACAGTTTATCAAAGCACTTCCGAACTATAGAGTGAAAAATATTTGCATTATGCAAAAGGCTGTACACTAAATGGCAGAATCAGCATTATTTCTTATTCATGTAATCCTGTTGTGGGTGCGGAGCATGAGGGTTGGAGGTGGAGGGAATGATGTTAGCTCAGTAAATGGTTTTTGACTATATATCCCTCTGAGCTTGCTTTTAATTACATGTGCTGTCACCAGTCAGATGTATTGCATAAGCATGATGCATAATGTAAAGCATAAGCATTTCATTGTATTTTTTTTTTATAAACAACAATTCTTTCTTATTAACAACATTAAAGTGAAAGTTTTGTTTTTATTTATGTATCTTTTACTGTATGTATGCTTAGGTAGAGTTGTGCTGTGTGCCCAAAGCAGCTTATTTTAGGTTTCAAATATCACTATTTAATGTAAAACGTTTTGCCTCTTCAAAACCTAATAGTAAATAACGGTTTTAAAAATTATTTAAATTTTTATAACAGCTTCACCGAAAGCGTTATTAATAAAATAGATATTTAAATTGTTTTATTACTTTAGAACATTACATTTTAATTGAACACTTGATATTTAGTTTAGTTAGCAATACCTTCTTACATACATGGGTTTATGGATAGACAATAATATCTTAATCCAATCCTGTATATAAGGTATTTAAATTATTTTGTAAAATATATTAGGTAATTTTTCCAAAGCATCTCAACTTGATGGTTGGGGTCAGAAAAAAAACGTCATACAGGAGGAGGGTTAAGGGCCTTACTCAAGGACTAACTACTGAGCTACCACATCACTATGAGTGCAAGGTCTCAGGTTCACATTAGTCTGACATTGTAATACAACTGTTAAGCAGGACAGAGGAATCATTCCAAAAAACAAGTTCCAAGAACTGTAAGCAACATTTATTGATTCATTCAATCATTCATTCATTATCTTCCACTTAATCCAGTTGGGGGGGTGGGAGGGGTTGAGGCAAATGCTAGTGCTAATCACTAATATACATTATGCTGCCAGGATACAACATAAACAAATTAAAATTTGGTAGTGGTTAGCACGTTCGCCTCTCAGCACTAGGGATTCCCGGTTCGAAACCCCATCTGGGTGGAGTTTCCGTGTTCTCCCCGTGTCTGCGTGGGTTTCCTCCAGGTTTTCCGGTTTCCTCCCACAGTCCAAAAACATGGATCAAGTCAATTGAGTTCTCCAAATTGCCCCATATAAAGTGTGTATGCGTGCGTGTCTGTGTGAGTAAGTGTGTGCCCAGCGATAGATTGACGCCCTGTCCTGGGTGTATCTGCCCAGCGCCTGAAACGTTCTTCCCTCGATGGGCATGGGGAACCACACCGCGACCCTAATAGAGGATAAAGCAGAAGATAATGAATGATTCATAACTCTTCATTCATAAAGGCTGTTGAGAAGAAGGTAAATAACAGCAAGCAGTACTTTAAGATGTAAAAGCTCTGTGGCTTCTTTTCACAAATTACGTTAAAATTTGTAAACTTCTGTCCTTTCTGTGCATTCAAGGAACAGAACAGTCATAGACGAACAAAACTGCAATTTCTAAACTTTAAACACAACAGCTTCTATGACATGTTTCAACATGATTAGCAGCTTAAGTCTTTAAATGGGTTAAAGGGTGATTGGTTGAATATGTACCTTTCACGGACAAAATTCACATAAATTTATAAAAAACATATTGAGACTCAAGTACCGGTAAATGATGAAGCATAGGCTGTGCCCCCATGCTGACCTAGTCTTGAACCTGGATGGGTCCTTCTTTAAAACTTTATTGGACAAATCCTGCACTGTCCTAGGCGGAGGTAGCTCCTGGTCTGTATACGTCTCTTCCATGTCACCATGACCTCACAGGCTCATGTACACGTCACCGCTCTTCCTTTGTTTTGGGAATTCCCTATAGGGGATTTCCCGTTGGAGCAGACTATGGATTAAACTCTGCATCATGCCTGTTCATGTGGTGTGTGGCAGGCCGTAAATACCTGTCAGTAAACCCATTATCAATTTTATAAGCCCCATTGCCACCCTTTCCATAGATTAAGATCCGGTTTAAATGAATTGGCATTGACCTCGTCAGGCCTGGAAAATGGTCAGCATGAGGAATATCTCTTTGAATTCGTTTTAGTAGATTATACAAAATGACATCCGGAAGAAGAGACACTTAGCTTAATCTCAGCAAGCAATGAGTCATTGTGTCCCAAGGAAAAGAACAGATCAAGGCATGTCATTTATGTCATGAAAACTAAACAGACTTCAATAATTATTGGTTATTAAATCGAACATGTTTTATCCACAGAAAGATGGTTTAGTAGAGAGATTTAATCACAAATTTGTGACATTTATATGTAAATTTGTTACAGATGATGCTAGAATTCTAGAGCCCCTATTATTTGCAGCGGGGATCACACAGCACTTGAGGGCTACGTGGTGATAAGTGTGGACTGAGGCCAAAAGAGGAATGTCCCATCCCTTGCATCGACAAACTGCTTGATTGGTTAGATGATGCTTATTTTAATTCAATGCTGGATTTGACAACTGGAACTGTCATGTCCACCCTGTTTGAATTACACCAATTTGTGAAACTTCCATGTGTGGTTTGTTTGGTGCTACATTTTTCAACAAGTGGTGGAGAGAGCTGTACAGCAGCCACAAGCTCCCAGAATGAAAGCAAGCATCACCAGAGCAAAAGAGTGCCTGGCAATCAAATAATTGGCCATCACCCTCCACTACTACTTACTAGGCAGAGCTTGCACCCTCTGTTCAGATCATGACCCACCGTGGCTCCTCTTCATGAATGGCACTTCAAATCAAGTTTGATGTGTTCCATAGACAGGTGACACAGATATTCGCGGCTGAATTCCTCTCCTGCCATGTGTGTGGGTGTGGGTGTGTGTGTTGGGGGAAGTCAGACTAGACTAGTTGGTAACAAGCCAGGCTCAACCAGTGGGTGAATGTGGCAAATGGGTGTGTTGGGGTGGAGCATGTGAAACAGAGTCAAGGTTGGGTGGCAGATCAGGTAAATTGTAACACCTGCCATTCATTTACATGTGTAATTATTTCTTCTACTGTGTGTAGTGAAAAGAAGCCGGAATTTGGTTTTATGAAACCAGTAAATTAAACCTTTATTGGACCTTTTATTGTAAATAAACTAATTTTATTTAGTTTGCTGGTGTCAAAATGACCATACCACTTATTTTTTTCATACAAATAATTTTTGATGTGAAAGTGATTATCTATATCAAGAACTCATATCTAAAAAATAAACTCTTTATTTACCCACTTTTGCCATAATAGCACATTTAATTCTTCACTATAACTATTCACAAAATAAAGAGCTCTTTTTTGTCTGTGTTTTTCTACTTTCCTCGTCGTCTGGTATGTATATTTCTGACTGCACGCTTAAAACCAGACTGAAGTGGACATGCGCTACTTCAGATCTTGTATCCCAAACTTCTCAACACGCTAGATTTCAGCCCACTCTCTTCCTGCTGTACAGGGCTGGTAAGCATTTCTTCCGAAACACATGGGAAAAAGGGATTTCTGTCCCCTTCCTGGGCCTTGTTTGGTCTCTACCTGTTGCTTTCTCTCTACATCGTGGTGGGTGGTCTGTGCTCCTCCCAGCTTCCTGGCGACACGCTTCTGGGGGCAGTTACATGACTTCCTCCTCCCCCTCACTTCCCGTGGAGCCCCTCTTGAAAGCAGTGTAAAGCACCCACACAAACACATATGAGGAGATGTTTCTTCCTCCAGCATTTGGGGTTAACCACTAAGCCCTTCGTATGCCCAGACTTGCCCCTCACCCAAGCCTGCCACCCCAAAGACCTACACACATGTGCAGATTTAATGCTTTCATGTTCCAACTCCAGACTTCTCCAAAGCCCTGGCCCTCTTTCCACTCTCACCCAGGACATTAATAATGTTTGGCACAAGTGTAGCATGGTGACAAGCGCAGAGGAAACGTCCTGATGCGCTACAGACGTTCGTTTAGACGACGGACAGAAAATCCAAAGCGTGCGGTCAAGTGACGTGTTTGACCGAGGAAATGTGTTTGAGCAGCTTCAGAGCCAGATGAAAGTGCCATGTGTCACATCCCAAACATTTAAACGTCCCAAACAGGATGTTTGAAAGCAGACCGATTTGAAATTAGTTTGTAAACACGTGTAAACATCAATAAAACAGATCAGACAGCAAGAACAAGTCCTGGGTGAATAAGGGCAGGTCAAAGTGTGTGAGGAATCACTCAGTTCTGCTGATGGAAACTCTAGAAGGTATTAAAGTTTCATTTAAAAAAAGTTGATCCCACTACAAGATGCTATTTAATTCATTTCAAAGACAGGCAAGACATTACTTTTTGTGTAAAATTTGTATGTTCACTTCATGTCTGCATGTATACACAGTTCAAATAGTCATCAAATTTAAAAGACATGCTACAGGATGAATTCAATGCGGTAAAATGCCTTCAGGTGTGATATGTGATTGTGTTCATTTGGGTTTGACCTGGAATATACAAAAGTCCTGTCAGGGGTGTTTTCCTCTGCCTATTGCTCTTGGATTTGAACATACATGAATGAATAAATAAATTAATTAATTGTACCCAGTAGATTTGTCACAAAATTTCTATTTAAATTTAAAAGAGTGTGTCAGGAATTGACGATGTTGGATTACCCTTAAAAAGTAAAGTACACAGGTTAGCTACTACACCAAAATAGTGGCTGTTCTCACAATAGGACATTACTAAAAAAAAGGAATCTCTTTGGCTCGTGGACCAAAGTAGGGATGGGCCAGTCCAGAACAGCCTGTGGTCCATCTTAACGCAATTAGGAGACATAAGGACACCTAAGAAGGTGACTGTACTTTGGTAGAATGTACATTTCTCAGCATTCAGAAAACGATGATTATCTATTAAGCAAATGAGAAGCTGTAGTACCTGTTTGATATGGCTGTGAAAGTTTGAGGAGAAAATCTTAAAATAAGTATCCATATAGACAATACATCATCTACTAGTAAACCACTTTAAACCACTTTTAAGCATTTGAAGTGTGAGCAGTGTAAGCAATTGGGAGTTAATTTCACCCAAACTGTGATGCATATTGTATTCTGACTCATTTCTGTCAGAAATACCATTAATTTCTTTATCAATTTAAGTTTTTAAGTTTTATTCACTACACCTGTCAGTGGTTATGATGTTTTACTTGGTCGTTGTTTTTTACCAGAATATCTTTAAAATCTAACAGTTAAAATGTCAAGCTTTAATTGCTTTAGTTTTAATGACAAAATAAAGTACATGGAGATTAAAACTGCTGTCTAAGAATAAAAAGGAATACGACATGGGATAAGTGGGGGATAAGGCTTGTGGTTAATGAACCAGCTTTGTGACCTGAACGTTCCCGGTTTGATTACGGGTCCCACCAAGTATTATGGCCAAAGTGCCCTTGGATAAGGCACCTAACATAATTGCTCCCCAGGTGCCGTGTACAAGGCTACCTATTGCTTTGGGCACGTGTTCTCCCTTCCCTTGTGTATATGTGTGTGTTTCACTGCACAGACTTTTTAAATTAAGTCTAAACGTGTACACTTAAATGTGTAAGCACATTTAACACAAAATCAAAAAGAATCACTTAAATGATAACTTTAAGTGAGGTAAAATACATTTATTTCAAAAGGTTTAATTAAATAAAATCTGATAAAATAAATCTAAAAAACCTCATGGCAAATGTTCATCCCACATAAAAAAAAAAATACTAAAACAATACAATACTTTGGATGCTCACATGACACTACAAACCAAACCATATCTCAGTTGGTACACAATACTTAGTACTATGCATTTTTTTATTGGTCAAAAATTTGCTACTAAAACCATTTGTCAAAATTGGAAATCAATCTCTTAACTATAAAAAAATGCCTTATATGATTTTCTTCCTGTTAAAATAAAAAAATTGGATTTGAATATGTTATTTTTTTATTAGTTGAATATTTTAAAACCCTCTAAATAAAAAAAATCTAAATTAAAACAAGTTCTTAGATACGTGTCTTCAGGTTTTATTTTTTCTTCAAATAAAATGTGATGTTTTACAGTATGTGGAGCCCGGGTGTAATGGGCGAAGTTTGCAAATGGGAGGAAGGCCAAGTATCTCAAAGTATAAAAAACACAAAGTTTTCATACACTGCGACATTTTACAGTATCTAGGGCTTTTTACACAGAGTACGTTCACCTCCTGTGGTTGGCCCACTCTCTCTCCCCATTTGCTTGCCTCCGGCCTCTTTCACTGTTACACAGGAGGAGAGATAATTAGCAACATCACTCCCAGACAGGTGTTTCTATTTACCTGATCTGCTTCCTTCACCCGCCTTCCGTCTGCAGACTCCAACCATCATGCACTTGCTTCACAATATAATTCATAAATTCACAGGTTTAACCTTAAATACTTCTACATGTACATAGATGTCTATTTTTAAACAATTTGAAATGTCAGAGTTATTTGAAGTACATTTTGGAGTAGAAATCAAAGGTAAGGTTCCCTAAAGCAGGGGTTCTCAACTGGTCTTAGCCGAGGACCCACATTATCTTATGGTATCTTAAGTAGCAAGCCACTTACAAACCAAACAATTTTATTTTTGAAAAACAGCCCTTTAGAAACACACTTAAACACACATATGCAAGTGTATAAAAAATAAAATAAAAAAACGGCAAAATTTGCACTTAAATGTAGCTAGCAAATGCATGACTTTCTCTGTCGCTCGAAGTACAAAATAAGATAAGCATTAATTAAAATAAATGAATTAATAAATAAATGAATTAATAAATAATAATAATTATATATATATATATATATATATATATATATATATATATATATATATATATATATATATATATATATATATATATATATATATATATATATATATATATATATTTATTTATTTATTTTTCCTTTATTAAAATATAAAGTTAATTAAACAACTTGTAACTTATAGTAATGATGCTGGAGACATGGTTTATGACTTAGCCTGTAGTGTAACTTTTGTGCAGTGGTATTATAGCAAAGGATGCCTTTGAACATTTCCTTTTTCTCTCAGTAATATTTCTTTGATGACAGTAATTGATTACGAAGCAGTAGCACTTCTAAGAACCTTAATCAACCTGTTGAAAAGGGGAATGAAGACTGTGAGAACTTTAATAACTCGATTCACAAGCCACAAGAAGCTTTAGGGTGGTGCACACTCACCTGCATTCATTCTATAAGCCCCAGCAGATTAAATAATATCAGAATGTGTCATACAATGGTTACCAATAAAAACCCCTTTATAAATCCCAAAGCTTTACACAATATACCAATAAAAGTATGGAGACATATGACCACATTCCAATCCATGGCATTCACATGGAATCATTCCATGTGCTAATAGATTACTAACATTCATTCATTCATTCATTATCTCCCGCTTATCCTCTATTAGGGTCGCGGTGGGGTTCCCCATGCCCATCCAGGGGAGAACGTCTCGGGCGCTGGGCAGACAGACCCAGGACAGGGCACCAATCCATCGCTGGGCACACACTCACTCACACAGACACACTCTATAGGGGGCAATTTTTTGAGAATTCAATTAACTTGTTCCATGTTTTTGGACGGTGGGAGGAAACCGGAGAACCCGGAGGAAACCCACGCAGACACAGGGAGAACATGGAAACTCCACCCAGATGGGGATTCGAACCGGGAATCCCTAGCGCTGAGAGGCGAACGTGCTAACCACTAAGCCACCGTGCCGCCCTAGATTACTAACAGAATTCAAATATCTTGCATAAGTCTCAGTATTGTGTCTATTAAAAATAAAATCACAGACCATTGTCTTATTCATTCTACACTGAAGGTATGATTTCATGACCAAATTAAACCCATAGAAATGCTCCTTAATAAATATTTGCAAAAAAAATTCAGAATCTTCCCAATTTTTTTGTAGCAGTATTGTAACCCCATGCGAGAAATAACAGTAAGCTGAAATGTATAATGTTTTGGTTGTCCCCATACCCCCTTACTTGTCCAGCTAATCCTACACTAGTTGTTGCGTGGCATTCACATGCCCATCCAGTCGAGAACGTTTTGAGCGCTGGGCAGATACACCCAAGACAGGGTGCCAACTTATTGCTGAGCACACACTCATCTCACACGCACAGACAGACACACAGACTATGTGAGGCAATTTAGAGCAGCCAATTTACCTTAAATCCATGTTTTTGCATTGTGGGAGGAAACAGCAGAACCAGGAGTAAACCCACACGAACAAGGGGAGAACATGGTTACTCCACCAACATCGGGATTTAAACTTGGATCTCCAGTGCTGAGAGGTGAACATGTTAACCACTAAGCCACCATGCCACCCTACTGTAAACAACCAGTAATATTTATTGCTAGACATTTCGCTACCATGTCTGGGCTTGAGATTTGGGTTTCTTCATTTGGTGTTTCATTTTCATAAAAAAAAACTTTACCAAAAGAAGATAATAAAAACTACACACTAAAATACAATAACTTTATCATCAACGCATGTTTTCCCTGCTCACAATAGCGCTAACCACTTTTGGTGACCGTTCACTGGTGTTGCTGCTTTAACCAAGTAGAGGTGGTGAGACATTTTGAGCCACTTCTTGGTGGTTTGTAAAGTATTTAAACCTATGCAGGGTTTCAAAGAATAAGTATGCCAAATGATGTGGTAATCAAAAGTAATAGTGTGGATTTGTATACAGAACACACACACATACACACATGTTTTAATATTTTAGGTTTTTTTTGTGTGGGGAGTGTCATTTGACACCTTTTTTAAATGAAGCTTTAGCACAGCTAACATAACATGCGACTGAATAGGTTAATGAGCTAATTGTAAAATGAATGTACTCATACAATTTATTACCTCCCAATAAACCTCAATCATACAATGGATTTTTAACAAAAAGTACAAATGCTTCATCAGCAGTTCAACTGTCTGTAAGTGAGTGAGTGTGGGAAACAGAAAGAACGAGTCAGACTCTTTGTAGATTTGGTGTAAATGTGATATCATGAGTCCAGTTCCGTATTTTTCACACGCACAGGCCTTGTTTCGTCGGGGACAAGTCTGGTGCAATCACAACACCCGTTTCTTTCCTAATCCTTCGATTTCTCTGTGACTGCTTCCATTGTCTTTTCACAACAAACTAAATTGGGTATGTTAGCTCAAAAGATTTATGTACTTAAATCAGATAAATATTTACTATGACATATGCTTGCTGACATGTGACCATGGTAATACTGGCATGGGAACAGAAATCTTTTACAATACGTGGGACATGTAATCACAAGGAATAGTTTTTTTTTTTTGTCTTGATAATTTCCTGGCCTTGTAAATTTTCTGGGTTAGTATTGCACATTTGTAACCTTTCATCATAATTACACTCTCAATAACTGCTAATCATTATTTTCATATATGTTTAGTTCATTTTAGACTATATAACCATCACCTTCATTACCTTGGGCCAATAAAAGATGAAGTGAAAATGTCAGAAAGTGAATGTTAAGCCGAGTGCTGTTGGTACACACAGGAAAGCTTAGCTTGATTGTGGTTAAATCAAGGAAGTGAAAGTCTTTTGTCAACGAAACATTTATACGGGAATGTTGTTTTGCTGAATTGTGCTTCGGTCCAAACTTCATTGCTTAAAAGGAAAATTATTAGAAACTTTACTCGTCCTCTGTGTGTGTCAGTGTGTGTTTTACCGCATGTTCTTACATAGTTTTTTTTTTTTTTTTTTAAAGTTTCTCTGAGCATTGCAATGTGACTGGGATGCCAATTTCAGAGGAGTTGAGCATCTATCTTAAATGGTTTCCTTTTGTACATTATCCTTTTTATTGCAAGACAAGTATTGCCTTTATAGTTTTTAGAAATGACCTCATAACTTCATTCATTCAATTTTAAACACATTATGTTTCGCTAAATCCTCTAATAGGATCGCAGGGGGTTTCCCATGCCCATCCAGGGGAGAACATTTCAGGTGCCAGAACAGGGCGCCAATCTATTGCTGGACACATTCAGCGCTGAGAGTGAAATGTACTAACCACTAAGCGACCATACTGGTCCTCATAAATTGATGTTGGAATATTAGGTACTTAAAAAATATAGGGTAAATAGGGAAGAGGCATTCGGGAGGATCAGGAAAAATTAACAGTACATGGCGATGGGATTCATCGTCATGTGCAATAAATTAAATCACCCAATTCTAACCCTGTTTAAGTTTAATAAAATCCCACAAACACACTATAAAATGTTTAGGAAATAAGTGACAGATAACTGCAAGCTGTTATAACTATAAAATGCCACCAGAATTTACAGCAGTTTCTAAGATTTATGATGGCAATTTGTGATTATGAGGATACTTTTGGTCAGATTTTTTTTTGTTGAGAATTGACGTTGAAAATAATTTTGTAATAGAGAAATTGCAAATGGCCCTTATTTTCATTTTTATAATTTTTCTACAACTTTATCATGCCTGAGTAGCAACATTTCAATATAACCCTTCTATTTCTAAAGAGCACACACCTTCAGACATGTTATAAATATCCCATTAGTCATTTTCAGTTTTGGATAAAGACAAGATCGTCACTCGTAACCGCACGTGCTATTTTTTATCACCACGTCCTCTTTTTTCTTGGATTGATCATACTCCTAAGATTTTTATGTCAGAACAACATAATCAGTGATGCATCAAAGTCACATTGACTGCATTCGTAATGGGATAATGCTGCGTATATGTACATGTGTATGCACAGTTACACAATTGTAATGATTACTGCAGGATGAACTCAGCACAATTAATCGGCTTTAACAACAAGACCTGGCCATGTGTCAGCTTTCGGTATGGGGGTGTATGTGGTTGTGCATTTTGGGGGATTTCTTAAGTGGAGGTGGTGGGGAGCTTACCCATCTGTCACACCCTTTCACACTGACTCACTTTAAATTTTTTAAACTTCACCTAAAACAACTGAAATGTACAACCATTAGGCAAGGCTTTAACTCTTAGATAGAGCTGTATAAAAGGACAGCAACAGAAAGTCTTGCTAGTTCTTCCTCAGTAAAATAAGATATCTAGTTTTGTAAACGAACTAAACAACTATAAAACTGTGTAAACCTATACAATGCTGAAATATTGGTGTGTTCAATGAAGGACTCTATAGCTTGGACCTTAATTTTATATTTTAAGTTTATAGACAATGAAATAAAGAAAATTTCAAAAAGTGCACCCTATCTACAGTGAAACAGGTTGGAGGATTCATACAGGGCAGTCGTAGGCTTGCGACCTGAAGGTCCCTGGTTCAGGGTGGCTTTCATCAAACAAAACATTTACTAAAACCCAACTGAAAAACTATTTTGAAAAAGTGAAGTGCTGCCTAGTGGGGTAGAAACACTTTTACACTGATCTGTGAGGGTCATAATCTCTACAATGTAATACAGCTTGATATGCAAGTTTTTTTGTAAATACTACTTCCTTATTAGTCAAGTCCTGGGGAATGAGATTGTTACACTACCTTTCAACCAATCTTTTAAATGCCCACTCCACCCTGTCTATGTGAACCCACTCCTGACGATATACATCCAGTAAACCTGAATCACCAAATTCCAAGATTTTATTGGTGTACAGTTCAAACGGATGTGTGGAAAGGCTTGAGAGGCAAGTGGAAGGGAAGCTGAAGTTGCGTGTCGTTGATGAGTGAAAACTTTCTCAGGATTACGGAAAGGTTTTCCCAGCAGCTGATACTCAGCATTGAGAAATCTCTGAAATTCAGCCCCCTCTTTTTGCTACCGATAAGCTCTTACCCAACCATGTTATGGTGCCACAAGTGCAATTCCAAAAGATATAGCCCCCTATTCCTTACAACGCAAGCTAAGATCTTCACCTACTCAATCATGAAGCATCCGATCCTAGGATTCTAATGACGCCACGCACCCCTACATCCAATCCAAATTACATGCAACGAGAAAGATTCTGGTTTCTATAAACAAGTAGAGGAATAAACACATTCTTTTCTAATTGTTTTCAGGTGCTGGAGCAGGTGGCTGTCGTTTATCTCAGGCAGCTGAAAGAACAGCTGATTGTGACGTTATGCTTTAGGGGAAACTAATATGATTGAAAAAACAGGGAAAACTGGTAATTACTGTTCTTGACTTGTTCAGTATGAAGTATCAGAATTAAAGAATGGGAATCAATACGTTTGTTCTGCATTGAATTAAATAGCAATCAATCTATATATTCTGCTGTCGTAACACTTATATTACTCCCAGTGGTCTGATTGATTTACAGGGAATTTTATATTCAGTCCATTCTGTTTTTCAGTCAGGCTCCTATTACTCATTTATTTAAGCTTTTCACATTATCTCTGAAATCAATCCAATGGAATTGTATTTGTTTTATTACATTTAACAAAAAATAATGATTCAAAGCAGCTTTACCAAAATTTTAAAATGCTTTATTTACAGATATGTTTTACTGTCCCAAATGATTACCTGTGCAGTTATACATCCATGTGTTTATCTTTTATTTATATGTACTTTGAAGTGATTCAGAGCTGCGATGACGCACAAGTTTGTGAATAAGACACCGGAAGCCGGAGAACCTGGAGAAAACCGGCCAATAGAACGGGAAAACATTAAAAATCCACTCTGATTGTTAAAATCGAACATGCTTACCACCATGCCATGTCTCGTGCTATAATAGTTCTTTAAATAAAACATGACCCCCACTTACATCTGATTGCCATTCTATTGATCAAAAACCCTTAACTCTATAGAAATGTCATATTTAAATGATTTGCTTTATAACTTATATGGTTTACATAATTTTATTACCAACAGATTTGTATCAAAAATATTTAAGTACTAGAGGACGGGTTTGATATGTTTAATTATTTTCATCTACTTCTGAATTTTACAGTATTTGCTCTGTGTTGTAAATACATGTGCAAAAGGAAAAATGGAACAAAAGGAAACAAAAATGATAAAATACTGAGACATTGCAGTTTCTGCAGAAATGTGATGCGAGAGACTGGGAATTGCCTATGAATTGTGGGATGGGAAGTGTTCATTGTTTATGTGTCTTGTTCAGAATTTTAAAGAGAGTTACAGTGCCTTGCAAAAGTATTCACTCCCTTGGATTTTTCCCTATTTTACTACATTACAACCTGTATGTATTTTTTAATCTGAAATGAATGTGATGCATCTGCACAAAATAGTCTGCATTTTAGAAGTAAAATGAGAAAAAAAATATGTATATAAAGAATATGAAAATAAAAAAATGGCATGTGCATATGTATTCACCCCCTTTGTTTCGAAGCCCCTAAAAAGTTCTGGTGCAACCAATTACCTTCAGAAGTCACATGCTTAGTGAAATGAAGGCCACCTGTGTGCAAACTAAGTGTCACATGATATGTCAGTATATACACACCTTTTCTGAAAGGCACCAGAGTCTGCAACACAATTAAGCTAACCAAACAACACCATGAAGACCAAGGAGCTCTCCAAGCAAGTCAGGGATAAAGTTGTAGAGAAGTATAAGTCAGGGTTGGGTTATAAAAAAATATCCAAATCTCTGATGATCCCCCGGAGCACCATCAAATCCATCATCATCAAATGGAAAGAACATGGTACCACAACAAACTTGCCAAGAGAGGGCCGCCCACCAAAACAGCCTGGTCAAGGAGGGCATTAATCAGAGAGGCAGCACAAAGACCAAAGGTAACCCTGAAGGAGCTGCAGAGTTCCCAAGCAGAGACTGGAGTATCTGTCCATATGACTACAATAAGCCGTACACTCCATAGAGCTGGGCTTTATGGAAGAGTGGCCAGGCAAACTTACAGGCAAAAATAGGAAGGCTCGTTTCGAGTTTGCAAAAAGGCATGTGGGAGACTCCCAAACTGTATGAAGGAGGGTACTATGGTCAGATGAGACCAAAATTGAACTTTTTGGCCACCAAGGAAAACGCTATGTCTGGCGCAAACCCAACACATCTCATCACCCCAAGAACACCATCTCCACAGTGAAACATGGTGGTGGAAGTATCATGCTGTGGGGATGTTTCTCAGCAGCAGGGACTGGAAAACTGGTCCGAGTTGAGGGGAAGATGGATGGTGCTGAATACAGGGATATTCTTGAGCAAAACCTGTTTATGTCTGTGAGTGATCTGAGACTAGGGTGGAGATTTACCTTCCAACAGGACAATTACCCAAAGCATACTGCCAAAGCAACACTTGAGTGGTTTAAGAGGAAACGTGTAAACATATTGGAATGGCGTAGTCAAAGCCCAGACCTTAATTCAATTGAGAATCTGTGGTCAGAATTGAAGATTGCTGTTCACCAACGGAAACCATCTAACTTGAAGGAGCTGGAGCAGTTTTGCCATGAGGAATGGGCAAAAATTCCAGTGGCAAGATATGGCAAGCTCATAGAGACTTATCCAAAGCGACTTGCAGCTGTAATTGCTGCAAAAGGTTGCTCTACAAAGTACTGACTTACGGGGGTGAATAGTTATGCACACTGATGTTTTCAGTTATTTTGTCCTATTTGTTGTTTGCTTCACAATAAAAAAAATGTTAAATGTTGAAAGTTGTAGGCATGGTCTGTAAATATATTCCATTTGAATTCCAGGTTGTGAGGTAACAAAATGTGAAAAATGTAAAGGGGTTGAATACTTTCGCAAGACAATGTAAGTCCGAGCGTTGGTGACAGACAAAAAGTAGCTTTTGTGTCTATTCTCTGTTTGCATTTTTTTCTTTCCAGCCAAATGTTATGTCTAATAAAATCTAGATTTCGGTACTTTAATTCTGGCAAAACCCCGTCCCTACTCTTCCCTATGACCTGTCATGGGACATCCCAGTTTTCCTCTTTTCAATATTTTTCAATTACACCATTTAACTTCAATTAAATCCTTTAAGAGGAAAATTAAACTAAAACTGATTTTATATTAGAATTACAAATGTGTCTAATTTGACTTTCTGCATCTTGTAGTGAAAGTGGCATAATTAGTGGCTGGACGCTGTACTCCAGTGATTTGAAGTAGGGACAGGGTATTTTTACAAAAGCTGACGCATTGCATCGAAGGGTTAAGAGGATCAGGATTTGATGTAAGTGCACACTTGTACCCTCTGTGACTATTGAGGGAATGACCCTGTGCTTTGGCCTGAATAGTGGTTAGTAGTCGGTTCGCTAAGATGTCATGCTTAATACAGCACGGTTGACAAATCACTTAAATTGTTTCATGCTGCAAAGTTTACACCAAGTGAACACCGTTAGGAGGCCTATCTAGTCTACTTTAGTGAAGCTCTAAAAGGACAATGCTTATTGGCTGAGAGGAGCAGAGACAGGATATGAAAAAACAGTGTTAGGGTTTGTTGTTCTGCTTGGACAAGTGCATTGCGAATTATAGATAGTGGCATAATGTTACCGGCCATTAAGCAGACATTTTAATACAAAACGATTTACAAATGCATTTTACAAATCAATACACAGGTCAAATCTGGCTTTCAAATCTAATTTAACCATATCTCCTTTTTATTATTATGCGCTCAACTGCTTTCAGAAGAGATGTATTTTATGTTAAATGACATAAAAAAAAAGGAATGATTATTCCATTTGGACCAGCACTGATTTAGTCACGCATCTATTTTTGTCTATGTCATGTTGTATTAATGATACTCATGTCAATAAACTGTTTCATTTACCTAGCTTCCTGGACCCATTATTATTATTTATTATTATTACAGTTATTAGTGCGCCACAAAATGAGCTCGACAGCATACATGACAGAAGTTGTGTCCCTTGAGCACTCATTGCTTCAGGGATGTTGTATTGCTGTATGGTTAACTCTGTGTTCTGATCACAACCAACTTGTGCATAAATTTAGAACATTTTAGCATTCGCAAACTTATAAGCAGTGCTGTATAAAAACATTTTTCTATAACACTTATATAATCACTTCAGTTTGTTACTCTTTGGTGGTTCTCTTGTAACACTGTCTTGAGAAAATGTATTAATGTAAAAGATGCTGCAATGAATCAACTTTATCAAGTAGAAATGTTTTAGTAAATGTAAAGCAGGAACAGAAGTTATTTAATTTGCAGTTACTTACAAATGAATAAATTGCTTTAAAACCAATAAAATGTTAATTTGGCAGTTCTTGTAGGCTTAACATTTAGTCTATTATTTAAGTGTGTTTTCTTGGTGTATTTTTTTTTATTACTAAATACTATACCTCAGCTTGAAAATCAATAGTTGCACTATTAAATACTTATGTCCTACCTAGTGCTTATTTAAAAAAAAAATTGATAAATGTGTTGGTATAACCGTTTAAGCTTTTTTTTGGCTTCTTGCTCAAAAGCCACAACTTTTGCTAGCGTAAAAAGTAATTGCATGTTTTTGCTGTTATGTAAAATTCATATTAAATGGTGAAACATGTAGTGTGTGGCAGTTCATTAAAAAAGGGAAGTTTAAGATGTCCATAATTTTTCTCTTATTCCTGTAGGTAAGTCTTTCATAACCTTAACACACGCCAACAACTAATAACCACACAAAAAAAATAAATAAATAAAATAAAAAAAAGGCTCTAGCTAGCTACACCGGCCAGTTATTTACTTTTTCTCTTCATACTAAACTTCTCTTTTTCTCAATGTGAAATTTGTGTTAATGTTTCTTTAAAAAAAATAATAAATTAGGCAAGTTGTGTGTTAGCCACTCATTCTTTTTTGTCCACTTATATTCAAGACAATGTCCATTATTTTAAGCTTGTACAAAACATGTACTGGACTGCACAAATAAATAAAAGTTTATTACACTTAAAAGACTTTTAAGAAAACTGATCTGTAACATTATTCTTGGTGTGCAATTGAAATTTTAAAGAATTAAATGCTTAAAATGCTTTCATGAAATAACAATTCCTTCTAAAATAAAATAAAAAATAATGTAGTAATTTATGTGGTAAACAATGTAGTAATTTGATAAATTGCTTAAATTAAGGAACTTTGCTCTAGTAAGAGTCATAATCTAAATATCTTCTTAAGTATTCATAACAAAGTCTGAAGTTCCCACATCCAAAACCAAAAAAAAAAAAAACTGCATTAAATAGAGAAGAAATAGTAGTATATGGAAATTTTTGCATTTATTATTAAATCAGTGAATTTAATACAGACCCTTTTCAAAAAACTTGAATAATACCCATCTTCTAAACAGTATAAGGGAGAAACAGAATCCAAACTGCTTGTGGGCCAGTGTGAAATCTCCACAGTCAGTCATGACTTTGGATGCAATGTCCGGTGCAGCTGTTGGTAAACTCTGCTTTCTTAAATCCAAGGTCACTGCAACAGTCTACCAAAATGTTTTAGAGGACTTCATGATTCCTTCTTCTGAGGATCTGTATGGAGGTGCAGATTTTATCTTTCATCAGGACCTGGCGCCTGCCCATGCCGCCAGAAGCACCAAAACCTGGTTTGAAGTCATCACAGTGCTTGACTGGCCAGCCAACTCACGAAACCTAAACCCGATTGAGAATCAATTGGGTATTCGCAAGAGGAAAATGAGGGGCACCAGACCCAAAAACAAAGAGAAGAGCAACAACACAAGTCAGTAAGTTAAGGAGGAACCAGCTGAAGTGCAGTATTAAAGGATTAGGAAAAGTAATGAAAAACATTAACAAAAGGGTTGTGTTTTTATAGAGTTTTTCTGTAATTAATAACCAACACTAATGTATTAATGTAATTTTTTATTTTTGTGACAAGATTTTGTGACAGTGTTTATGTAGCTGCGAGACATTTTGAGATAAATAAACAATGACATGTCGACATATCAAACATGTCTACACTTTTGATTTTATCATGCAAATGCAGGAAAACTAGTTTAGTCTGAAGTGAAAAAACTGCATTGGTTTGTATAAAACAGTAGCACATACCCATCTGAACAGGTTATCCAACTATGAGCCAGAACTTATTGGAAAATATTGACCTTGTGCTTGAACACACAGCCTGTTTTTTAAAAAAAAAAACAATCAAATGTGTGATATTTGTAGTACAGAAAAATTAATCTCATTGCTCTAAAATAATTTTTATACAAATACAATTTACATTTTGAATAAGCATGTTTGAAATAAGGTGAACTTTTTAAGATGTCACATGTCGAAAGCTGTAAGTGGACCTAGAACTCATGTACCATTTACATGTTCCTCATTGTGGCTTTAAGAATTGTAGGTGTTTCATCATGGCTTGGT
>JAFMOD010000238.1:41233-52733 GCA_019802435.1 Corydoras maculifer
ATCAAATGTGTGATATTTGTAGTACAGAAAAATTAATCTCATTGCTCTAAAATAATTTTTATACAAATACAATTTACATTTTGAATAAGCATGTTTGAAATAAGGTGAACTTTTTAAGATGTCACATGTCGAAAGCTGTAAGTGGACCTAGAACTCATGTACCATTTACATGTTCCTCATTGTGGCTTTAAGAATTGTAGGTGTTTCATCATGGCTTGGTTTTTGAGAGGAAACAAACATCACTGTTCCGAAACTTCTGCTTTTCATTCTTTACTAACTATGGGGTTAAATTGCTACAGATTTAATGTACACCCATATGAAATATTTGGACACAGATCTGAGTACTTCTGTTTTAATTAATGTCAACATTTTTAATTCCAAGACAAAAACATCACATGTTACAGGAATTTATTTTATAATAAAAACTGCATGTATTTTTAGCTTGAAGAAATTGGGTAGAACTTAAACTAAAACCAGTATTCATAATGCATTATTGACACATTTATAAAGCTTTATAAAGAATTCATAATGCTATGTAATACATGTCATTGGACTTTATGTAAAGTGCAATCATCATGTTTTAAGACTGTCCAAAAATGTAGAGAAATCTACAAATAAGTCTAGGTGTAATAAGGTATAAAGTGATATGAATACTTTTTAAAGCTTTATAATTGCCCTTATAGGTAGCGGCACAGTGGCTTAGTGGTTAGCATGTTCTCCTCTCAGCACTAGGGATTCTCAGTTCGAATCCCCATATGGGTGGAGTTTCCCTGTTCCCCCCGTGTCCGCGTGGGTTTCCTCCAGGTTCTCCGGTTTCCTCACACAGTTCAAAAACATGGATCAAGTCAATTCAGCTCTCCAAATTGCCCCATATAGAGTGTGTCTGTGTAAGTAAGTGTGTGCCCAGTAATAGATTGGCGCCCTGTCCTGGGTGTATCTGCCCAGCGCCCGAAACATTCTCCCCTGGATGGGCATGGGGAACCCCACCGCGACCCTAATAGAGGATTAAGCGGAAGATAATGAATGAATAAATGAAATGCCCTTATAATGCATTATAAATTCCAGATTTATAGAAAGTGTTTCCAAAATATGTTCTTAAATAGATTTTTTTAGATAATTCTTAACTTTTAAACAGATAGGTTTTGTATATTTGAAATTCAAGTTCAAGTAATTTCTTTATATAATGCCTTTTACATTGTTACAAAGCAGCTTTACAGTGTTAAAAACCTTTAATATGCCTGTTTATAAGCCTATATATGCCTTTAATAAATCGAGTTGTGTAATATTGTTTAAAAAGCTTTAAGCATATATGTTTAATTTGTAAATATATTTTTGTTCCAAAATATCTATCCACTCTGCATGAAGATTAGCCTGGACCTTGAACTTGTTTGGAATGAATTATGAACTTGAAGCTTAGAGTGATGTCCCATCCAGCATTGTTTTTTTTGTAGGACAATAGATGTAATTTGGTGGCAGCAGGTTGGAGGTGTGAACTTCTCATACATGACTGTTCCCCTGGGCCCAGGAGTTGTGATCACTGTAGCGTGTTGTACTGGGTTGTTGCTGAGGGGTATTGGGTTTCTGCGGTGAGAAAGACTCTCTCTTCTCGTCTCACCCTCCTTTCAGTCTTGCCCTCTTTCCATCCGCTTCATACCATAGGTTAGTCTTAGCGTAAGAAAAAGAGATGAGGACAAATGGCTATAGGGTTACGCTAATGATTTGGACCCAGTTTAAATTTCCTTTCTTGGTTTCCCAGCTCTAATTAAGCACTGCATTTTAATGCCTGCCAGTGAAATGAGATGAAAACTAACACTGGCAGCCTCTTGGCTTACAAGCCATGCTTTCAAACGAGGGTGCTAGTGGCATGTGAGCCAAACACTGGACATGATAAGGATGAGCGCTCATACTCTGCCCAAAGCCCCTACAGTACAAATTGATCTAACACTGAGTAGTTCAGCAGTTCACTTAAGCCTTTTTACACCATGAAACTCCTGCTGCTTCCTGCTGAGCATGCATTAGGGTGATTATGCCATACGTCATCTTTGGCATACTGAGGTAGACATGGCATAATTGGTAATCTTTGGGCTCAACGGGGTAACTGCAATCTGTTAAACCTCATACCACCCCTGCTCCTCAATGTCAATCGGTTCCTGTCTAGCTCTTCAACCTGCCAGTACCTCACACCCACTCCGCCACATCGTGCATAAAAAATTCAAACCTATCGCTTACACATAATGACAACCAAATTGCTCGGGCTGGAAAGGTAAGACAGAAAGAGAGTGTGACACTGAGGGTAACAGGTGTTGGAGTGGATGAGTGTGGAAAGTGCCTTGATCGATTTTTTAGTTTTTCACTTCTTTTGCCCACATTCAGTCTAGCCTTCTAAAACTACCTGTTTAAAGAGTTTTGGTATTTCTCCTGCTTTGCAAAAGTTGACTTAAGTGTAATTTATCTCTACAAATGAGACCAAACAAATATAAATGGCACATTTGCCAAATAGGTCCCTGACTGCAAGTGTACTAGAGGTGTACAAAGACATCACAATCACTAATTAATTGACTGTATTCTTTACATTTGACATGTTATAATGATGAAAATTTCATTAATATAACATAATTTTATCTATTCACAGGCTGAGACAATTCTGGCCACAGTATGCACAGCAGGATAGGACACTGTACCTTACCAAAAAAGAGGCCTAACACTGTCCCAACTATCTTTTAGTACTCTAAGCACCACCTACTTATCTAGTAATTTTGCAACTACAACCTGCTGTACTTTTTCTTGCTAAATTTGCATAGCACCAGAGCACACTAATGTATTAAACGTTGTTCTAATTAGTAAATTTTGATGAACATCTTTACATTCGCCTTTGAGTGCAGATGATCCTGGTCTGAATTTTAATCTGGGTGGAGCTCTCATGTTCTCCCTGTGTCTGTGTGGGTTTTATGCCCTGTCCTGGGTGTATCTGCCAACTGCCTGCCAAATGCCCCCCTTCCCTCCCGGGACCCTAGTAGAGGATTAAGCGAAAGACTATTAATTAATTAATTAATTAAAGTAAATGTAATGGTGATGGTAACCTTAACCCTAACTTTTGGGCTTTTAATTGACCCTGTCCGGCTTGTGGTCCGATTTGGTTCTGGTTCATAATCAGTTTAAATTAATATTTTGTAAGTAAATTATCAAGGGGGTGGCACGGTGGCTTAGTGGTTAGCACGTTTGCCTCTCAGTGCTAGGGATTCCGGGTTCGAATCCCCATCTGGGTGGAGTTTCCATGTTCTCCCCGTGTCTGCATGGGTTTCCTCCGGGTTCTCCGGTTTCCTCCCACAGTCCAAAAACATGGATCAAGGTCAATTGAATTCTCCAAATTGCCCCATATAGAGTGTGTGTCTGTGTATGTGAGTGTGTGCCCAGCTATAGATTGGCGCCCTTTCCTGGGTATATCTGCCCAGCGCCCGAAACGTTCTCCCCTGGATGGGCATGGGAAACCCCCCCGCGACCCTAATATAGGATAAAGAGGAAGATAATGAATGAATGAAAAATGAAACTATCAAGGTTTTGTTTTGAGTGTATTGCTTCCTAAATAATGAAGTTGAGAAAAAGGAAAAGGTATAAATGTAATGTTCTGCTAATTAATTTGCGCCTATGTTTACTTACTAATGAAAAAAGCTTTTGAGGAAGGTTAATAAGGCTACACCAAGATTCTTGCTTCTCCTTTCTCTCCTGTTTTTCTCCCCTTCATCATCCTCTCTTTCTTTTCTCAGCATGTGCTTGCGGCAGTGAGTAACTGCTTGCTGGAGGCCTGAAAGTTAGTCACATCTGAGCCATCACTTCCCCCTGGCTGCTGCAAAATAACAAAAAGGGAAGTGCTTTCTTCCTCTGTGCGACCCTCTCCTTCTCCTTTCCCTGTGTTCAGGCCTAAACAATGCTTTGTCCATATGCAGGCCTCCTTTTAATACACATCAAAGGGGCTGCGTGTAATACGAGAGAGCTGAGGCTCCGTCGGCAGCAGCCACACGCGCTCAATGCGCTTCTTTATCGTGAAGGGTAAATGACTTCAAAGTGGCACGCCTCAGTCTTCACTGAGTCATTGAGAGAGACGGGTTGAGAGATTTCTCATGAGATACAGAAGGTGGCATCACAAAGATACCATTTAACATCTCGCGTATGTGTATATGTGAATCGGTATGTGTGACTGAAGAGAAGATGTGAACTCTTGCAGTGGTACAATTAAGAGAGAGCTAGAGGGAGAAATAGAAAGAGGGGGCGCTATTAATGGAAAGCCCCCAAATTACCCAGTTGCAACAGGATGTTCATCAACAATGGTAAAGAGAATGGTTCTTCATCTGAAAAAACATGGGTTGGGAATTATTGTGGGAAAATTGCTGATCTTTTCTTTGTTTCTCTCTAAAATTATGAATACAGTAAAATAAATAAGTTAAAAACTATTACTACAACTAAAACTTATAAGCCCACTGCTCTCCAAATATTTCCCAGTGTTTCTCCATACGATTTCATGTATTTGATTTACATTTTGGTCCTACTAAGTTTTAGAGGTGGGCATTGGTGACACAATGAGCAGCAGGATGTTCATCAACAATGGTAAACAGAATGGTTCTTCATTTGAGAAATGTGGGGTGAAAATTATTCTGGGAAAATCGATGATCTTCTTTTTGTTTCTCTATAAAATTATGAATACAGTACAATCAAGTTAAAAACTTATTTAAAAAACTAAAACCAATAAGCCCACTGCTCTCCAAATAGTTCTCAGCATTTCTCCACAGGCTTCTATGAATTACTTTCTGGTTCTACTAAGTCTCAAAGGTGGGCATTGGTGACCTGAGCAGCAGGTAACTGGAAGCAAATGTGTGTAAAAATTAATAACACCATCTATTTTGCCTATTGTGCTTACACACCAAGGAATTTGCCTTCCAAATTTTGACCTATGCCTGCAGTGAAACACACACATATACACACAATGATTGAAGTGAGCACACATGCCCGGAGCAGTGGGCAACCTTGCATACGGCGATAGGGCGCCTGGGAGAAATTGGGGTAAGGTGCATTTGGGATAGCTACTTCAGTAATAGTCCTTAGTGGGACTGGAAATAAACCTTCAGGGCGCAAGGTAGGTTCTTTAGCCTCAAGCCTATGACTGCACCAATGACTAAGTGAAGGATTCAAAATATTAGATTTAAATTTATTTACATATGTGTGCATTTTATTGTATAGTTAAGTGCTGTATAATGTGTTATTGAACATTTACATAAATAACAATGAACACAAATAAATGACCTATGGATCATTGTAATGCATTTTTTAATTTATTCATCATCATCATTATCATCAACATCTTTGTCATCAGAATGCTTTATTGATCCCCGGGGTGAAATTGATTAAAGTTCCTTAAGAGGTATAATGTATAATATATTTAGTATATTTAGTATATATTTTGTGGTATAGTGTAATGTAATTCATTCATTCAGTTTAATCCTCTACTAGGGTAGCAGGAGGGGGTTCCCATATGCCCATACGGGGAAGAATGTTTCAGAAGCTGGGCAGATACACCCAGGACGACACTCATACAGACACAAACACAAACACACACTACATGGGGCAATATAAAGCATTCAATTTTCCTTTAATCAATGAATTTGGACTGTGGGAGGAAACCAGAGAACCTAGAGTTAACCCACAGGGATAACATGGAAACTACACCCAGATTAGGATTCATACCTGGAATCCCCAGCGCTGAGAGGCTAACGATAAGCGTACTAAACACTAAGCCACCGTGCCACTTCAAGGTAAATTGAATGCTCCAAATTGCCCCATATAGTGTGTGTTTGTAGGTGTGTCTGTGTGAGTAAGTGTGCCCAGTGATAGATTGATGCCCAGCGTCCAAAACATTCTCCCCTGAATGGGCATGGAGAACCCCATCATGACCCTAATAGAGGATTAAGCAGAACACAATAAATGACTCAATGAATGACTATTCATTCATTCATTATCTCCCGCTTTATCCTCTAGTAGGGTAGCGGTTGAATGACTATTATTAAATATATTTCTATATAATAATTTATCCTGTATAAAAACTGCTATACAAGAATTATACAAAACAGGTTAAGGTTTCTTTAAAGTTCTTGAAACTCACGGTAAGCCTAAGCCTGAGGTGCTAATGAGAGAACACCAACAACAATGCACCACCCCCACACACATAGCTTTTCCTTTTCTGGCACCTTCCTGAAAAACTCATCAAAGGCCTGGAGTAACAACTGAGACCCTGACTGTAGCACTCAGGGTCTCCAACAGGCTGCCTCTTGTCACTCAGATTCCTAGCATTTTACGCAGCTCCTGTCAAAACACAGGCCCAACCCGGTCATTGGCGTCTTACCTCGAGCCGACATTACACAGCCCAGCAATGTTCCCTTAAAATAACCCTTCGACCCTCAGAGTGCTGCCGCTAATCCTCCACACGAGCCTGGCAGCAGGGCCTGAATAAGCACAGCCGTTTAGCCCGTGCTACAGAAACAGTAAGGGGGGGCAACATCATCCAGGATGGAGTTCCACACTCATGATAAGTGTCCAGCAGATGTCTGGAGGGACTGTAAAAATAAAAGGAGATATGAAAATTATTCAAATCCAGACCATTTTGATGAGAAAGCTTTAAACAGTTGCAGTCAAATGAAGTTATTATCCCTATTTTTTTTTTTCCCATAGAATAACTGATAAGGTATAAATATTGGTTCTTATATACTCCAAAAATCCCAAATACCCCAAAACGTATACATTTTATAATAAAAAAAATAAATATAAATATGAATATAAAAATAAGGGCGGCACGGTGGCTTAGTGGTTAGCACGTTCACCTCTCAGCGCTAGGGATTTCCGGTTCGAATCCCCATCTGGGTGGAGTTTCCATGTTCTCCCCGTGTCTGCGTGGGTTTCCTCCGGGTTCTCCGGTTTCCTCCCACAGTCCAAAAACATGGATCAAGTCGATTGAATTCTTCAAATTGCCCCCTATAGAGTGTGTTTGTGTAAGTGAGTGTGTGCCCAGCGATGGATTGGCGCCCTGTCCTGGGTCTATCTGCCCAGCGCCCGAGACGTTCTCCCCTGGATGGGCATGGGGAACCCCACCGCGACCCTAATAGAGGATAAGCGGGAGATAATGAATGAATGAATGAATGAATGAATATAAAAATAAATTAAATTTGTTATTTGTTATTATGTTATTTTTAATTAATTAAAAAATAACATAACAAATAAATTAACAGTATTATATATAATATATATAACAGTATTATATATATATATATATATATATATATATATATATATATATATATATATATATATATATATATATATATATATATATATATATATATATATATATATATATATTATATATATATAATTATATAATTATATATATATATATAATTGTTTTTAGTTTCAATAATTTATTTGACTTAACAATGTCTAAGTGTCATACTGCATTTCAAAAACATGAAAGTTGAAAATGTAAATTTTACAAAAAAATAATAATAAATAAATAAATAAATAATAATAATAATAATAATAATAATAATAATAATAATAATAATAATAATAATAATAATAATAATAATAATGGCGGCACGGTGGCTTAGTGGTTAGCACGTTCGCCTCTCAGTGCTAGGGATTCCCGGTTCGAATCCCCATCTGGGTGGAGTTTCCATGTTCTCCCCGTGTCTGCGTGGGTTTCCTCCGGGTTCTCTGGTTTCCTCCCACAGTCCAAAAACATGGATCAAGTTAATTGAATTCTCCAAATTGCCCCATGTAGAGTGTGTCTGTGTGAGTGAGTGTGTGCCCAGCGATGGATTGGCGCCCTGTCCTGGGTCTGTCTGCCCAGCGCCCGAGACGTTCTCCCCTGGATGGGCATTGGGGAACCCCACTGCGACCCTAATAGAGGATAAGCGGGAGATAATGAATGAATGAATGAATGAATAATAATAATAATAATAATAATAATAATAATTAATAAATCTGATTCCTGTATACTGGTAAAAAAGAATGGCCAGCTTTAGATATGGCTCATCCACTTCTTGTCCAGATTTTCTTACGATTCATCTATTAAGAGCATGGATAGCCTTTACCATCCTGGTGACCAAAATTAAGATAAGCATCTTAATGAATAACTGAGTGATCTGTTTATTAAATGTGCAGTAGTTATATTCTAGTGGTCGGCTTAATGGTACCACAATCTTTAGTGTTTCCCAGTGAATGACTTCTGTTATTGTACACATTCACACATATCTTTTCACTTAAAAAAACACAATCTTTATTCAGAGGAGCTCTTTTACTCTTTATTATAGCTATAAGACAGAAAGGTTGATGTTACAACTGGGACTTTTTACTGTATTTATGTGCAATTTTCTTTGTTGAAGTCTGTTGCATTGTACATTTTTTCCAGTACCATTGGCTCAACCTCATTTTACAAAACCAAAATCTTATCTCATTATCTTTCACTTAATCCTGTGCTAGGTTCGCAGTGGGTTCCCCATTACCATCCAGGGGAGAACTTTTTGGGCGCTGGGCAGTTACACCCAATATAGAATGCTGGGCATATTCACTCACACAGTTAAACATACACACTAAATAGGGGCAATTTCAACAGGAAATATTTAGAGCCTGGATCCCCAGTGCTGATGGGAAGATGCCACCATGCCACCCAAAATCAATATCTTTTAAATGTATTTATTACCTTTTAGGCTGTCAGCATGATGACATAAGCAAACTATTGTGTGTGATGTGTGTGTGAGTGAGTGTGTGTCAGCGATAGAGCAGCACCCCGTTCTGGGTGTATATGCCCAGCGCCCATTCTCCCCTGGATGGATATGGGGAACCATCCACAACCCTAGTAGAGGATTAAGCAGAAGATAATAGATGGCGGAAGAAAAGAACAAGAAAGAAATGTTTCTTTAAATATATTTTTATTATCATTTTGCAGTTGTGTCCAGTTAAGTAACGTCTTTATGTATAGTTCTAACTTTCTTAGCACAGAGAAATGTTTTCTATTTTAAAATTTAGAAATGTCATTAGCAGTAGGACAGACAATGACCTTGATTTTAATTAAGAGGGTTTCAGCAAGAATATTTATTTACAAACTAATTATTATTTAAATACAATTAGGTAAAAAAAAAAAGGATTAGTGGAATTTCGCTAAAAATAGTCACAAATCAGAGATGTTAACTATGATTAAAAGACAAAATAAAAGTAATGTTTCAGCTCTGAGTAGTTGTTTTACCATGCTGTGTCGCTCTGTAAGTAAGTACACTGTTTACCTTGCTTGGCCAAGCACTCGTAAATAAGGCGGATTGAAGGGCAGAGATGAAAGCTCATTTCTGTCTTCAGTTCCCCGCTAGGCTCTTATTAAAAGGCTTTTACATGTAAACAGCCCAGATAGGTGAGCTTGTAAAACACAAGTCACACAGCCTTGCCTTTCTTTGGCTTTCGATGTTTTTTTCTTCTTTTTCATTTTCTTTCTTCCTTCTCTTTTTTGCTTTGCTGCCGTGACTTTCGGAGTGTTGTAATGTTTGCTTTTCAGGACTCTGGGTTAATGCATGGCCACTGTGCTCCTCATCAACATGACGCATTTCAGAACTCAATGAAAGAACTCTATAAAACCTGCTTTTATGACTCAGCTAAATATACATTGATAAAAAAAACACTGGTCCTATGCTTTGTTCAAATGTACAGCACACAAATTAAATTGGTCCTTCTTGCACCAATGCCCTGTGGGGACCCTACGGAGCTTAGCATCCTGATAACACACGGTTTTATCTTTTATCCAGGAAAAAAACATTGCAAAATTTTAGATTACTATGTCAATTTTTTTATACTATTGATAACCTTTGCTACTGTAAACTATCCTTAAGTGTTAGTTTTCATAATCTGGAGAGGCCAGCCTTTAAGGTAAACACACCATGTTATTTCTGCTATTATTCTATGGTCCAGATGATATATTACAGGTCCTTCGTAATACTTAACAGTTGGGCTTCAGCTTTTATAATTTTTTTCCCCCAAAGTCATTCAATCTCTACTCTACTACTCTACCAATTCAGTATGTTTTGAAATACTATTTGAAACAGTTTATTTGTCACGTAACTATTTTTATTTTAATATCTTTTTTTATGCCCAGGCATAGATTGGCACCCTGTCCTGGGTGTATTTGGCCAGCACCCGAGATGTTCTCCCCTGGTTGGGCATGGGGAACCACTCCGCAACCCTAATAGAGGATAAAGTGGAAGATAATGGATGGATGGATATCTTTTTTCTTTGTTAAAGGTTCAAAGGGGTTGGAAATGCCTTAGATAATTAAGGTTGAAATAATTATCCTACTCAATTTTTAAATAAATACATAATTTTTTTTTTAAATAAATAAATGTTTGGTCCTCGAAGTTTGAGAATATGGGGGGAAAAAGCGCCCATCAGTATTTTCCAAAGTCCAATCCAGCTGCTAAGCCACACACATTACAATACAAGTTCTATTTCTGTCACAGGGGATTACATTTTTCAACATTTAAGAACCAATTATCTCATAATTTTCATTTATTTTGCTTGAAAATTTCTAAAAAAAATGTATAACCTATATAACAAAATAGTTCCCTTCTATACTAGACTATATTTATGGGGACTTCTTAAGAGGACCAATCCATTTGAAAAGTGTTTTGAAAATTATATACCTTGCAGGATGTCTTTTTGTTTGCTTATTAACTGCCAGTAAGAATTATGAAGTGTGCTAAACCATGCAGCAGAAGCTATAGTGGCATCTTTGATTTTCTTGTAATTCGGTTTAAGATTAACTCTTTATGTTGCTTCAGTGTTTCTTGGATAACAAACACAATTTTGTTGGAGATAATAGCACATATTAGTGCTTAGCATGTTCGCATCCCAGCGTTGGGGATCCAGGTTCGAATCCCAATCTGGGTGGAGTTTTTATGTTCTACTGTGTCCACGTGGGTTTCCTCCAGGTCCAAAAAATACATTCTAGGTAAATCAAATGCTCTAAGTTGCCCCATATAGTGTGTGTTTGTGTGTGTGCCTGTGTCAGTGAGTGTAACTTTAACTATTCTAACAGAACAATTCTAATGTTGTAGACACTGATGTGTGTAGGTTGATTAATAAAATTAGGTGGATAGAATGATTTATCCTAAGAAAAATTCTTAAAAGTACATTTGTAAGTTATTTTCCAAGCATTCTGTAACTTAGTTGTCATTTAATAAAGTTCCAAAATTTTAATTTAAAGAGTCGTTATAGGTGAGTTAAAACAAATGCTCGTTTTCCATGATCAGTTTCCGTTGATTTGTAACGTTACCCTTTCACTCAGTACCTCACTTGGTTATGTCTTGCAGCAGTCCTTTCGGGACTCTGTAGATTTGATAAAGAAATTAGCTGTGATCTGAGAACAGGTTTACTGAGGTGCAGAGAGGGCAAAAAACAAAGCGAAACAAAAAAAAAA
>JAFMOD010000238.1:70298-82173 GCA_019802435.1 Corydoras maculifer
ATACACACGTAGGTGGTGGAGCCTGGAGATGCGTCATGTTAAGCCCCTGTAGATTACATCGATGTCGGTTGGGTTTAATCAAGGAAGGCCTTGTGCTAGACAAATTTGTGGCACCTTCCTTAATTTATTTCCAGCAGCATGTCCTTGACGTGTCTCTTGCACTAATGAAACACTTGACACCCACCGAAGGCCAATGAATCCGACTCATCACTCTCCTCCCAGTGCTGAAGGACCTCTAAAGCTGTCGCACTGACCATTGGGAAGATTCTGGAAAAGCGGCACACCAACTGAGTGGCACTGGAAAGCGCTGGCAGCAGAGAAAAGCGAATAGAAAACAAAAAGGGAGATGTGACAGAACTGAAAGATTTCCCCAGGGTGCACTGTTTGCCTTGATGTCCTCCTCAGGAGGGTAGACCCCTCCCCAGCATGCACTCAGTATGAGTCAGGGGGTTTGAGCTTTATAACCCCAGTCCCTTCTGTTAAGGGCTAATCAGAGCTCAGACTGCCATGAAGCTCCTTTATTTAATTAAGGGTAATTAGTGGCTGTCAAATCGTAGACAGACAGACAGTGTAGGGGATTGAAGACTTAATGCTCAGCAAGTGTCCGAATTTAGCCAAGTATGAATAAAAACAGACTGTGTTTTTATTGTTTGAAATGAAACGTAAACACCATGGCGTAATCTGAAAGTTTTCATTTGCCAGTATTGCAAGACAGTTGCAATACATGTATACATATAATTTAGTGTATACAAACACAAAATACAAGCAGGTTTTTATTTCTCGTCATACTGGACTGTGTGTTTGGCTTTAAATAAAGTTTGTTATTGTATAAATTAGACAATTGCTCATTTTAACTGCTTTATAAGACTGGATACATTGATCAGCTCCAACTATTTGCCACATACCATTGATAAATATCAATGCTAGTTAATATCACATTCAGTTCAAATGTTATCAAATCTTAGTGTGTATAGAATGGGTTATCCCAGCGTCTTAAATGGGTTATCCCACTTTAAACTTACTATTATTGTTAAAAAAGTATAAACGAAAGAAAATAGGCAAAAAAGTGACAAAAGATTTATTATGGATGAATCTCAGTTTAAAACTAAACAGTGCCCCATCCTTGTTATAATGGATAGTTTTAAACATTTTGGATATTTTCAGAAAGGTTTGCATTCACACAAAGATGTCATGTGAACCGATTTTATTCAGATTCTCAAAAATGCATTAGAATTTCAGATTATCACATGTTTGTAGAAAAAGAATGAATCACAGAGACATGTCACAAAAAATCTTTTTAAAAAGTTCCAACATTCTGGCATTAAGAATTTTGCCCTATTTATAAAAAATGGTGCAGTCAATCACAATTATTGTTTAGATTAAATCAAATCACAAATCATATAATTCTGTGGAAATTATTATGAAATCAAAAGAAAAACACTGCGCTATTAGTACTTATTAGCACTACGTCAAATTTTTTTATAACAAAGTGAATTCTTTGACAAAACCTATTCTCCATCAATCCGATTCCAGCTGTCTCTTTTTGTTGCCAGATCAGGTTTGCAGATTGATTTACTTGTTTTCTTTATGCAGTTACCTTCACAAATTTAATTTGACTGGCATCAAACAAAAATATTAGCATTATTATCTTACCCAATACAGATTTCATTATTAAAATTTAATCATGTGTTAATATTGGCTTTCTTTTAGCTCTTCCATATGTAAATCTCATTTCTTTAGGCAATTTCACCACTCCACTACATTTCTCATTTGTTTTGTAGTAATTTTTTGTTCTTTTGTTTTAATGTCTTCCTTGGTTTATGAGTATGCTTCACTTTAACAACCTTCCCATTCTGTTTGTACTTGGTCCTAAGACACAGCTGACCAACAATTCCATAATGATTTATCTTCTTGAAGAAGTTTTATAATCCTCTCCTTTGTTTTAACTGACATTTTTCATGTTCAATCCATGATACATTTCAATCTGCTTGGTACAACAGCTCACCAAGGTGAGAGACATTTTATAGACATTTTGCCATCACAGGCCTAGGAGCAATTTAGTATAGACAAGTCATATCATGTCTTTTTTTTTTGAGAATATACAAACCAATGGAAAACATGCTAACTTTACTTATAATAATAATAATAATAATAATAATAATAATAATAATAATAATAACTTTCTGCCTAGAAACTTATTTATTCATTCATTCATTATCTTCCATTTAAGCCTCTACTAGGGTCACGGTGGGGTTCCTCATGAACATCCATGTTTTGGGCACTGGGAAGATACACCCAGGACAGGGCGCCAATCTATCTCTGGGCAGACTCACTCACACAGACCACTAAGCCACTGTGTTGCCCTGTCTTAAACTGAATTTGAATAATTTTTGCTGTGAGGCAACAGTTTTAATGTGCCATCAAATTTATATAGTATGTGTGCTTTTATTCTTGGTTTGGTCACTGCACTGGTGTGCTAGTCTTTGTCCACTGGTACGGAATGAATATGCACTGAGGCTTGTAATCTAGAATTCCAGTGCTTGTGCACATATACTGGTGTGCTTGCATTGATAAACACAAGCCAGTGCGTGTGCGCTCAACCTCACACTGACAGCTGGGATCCAAATGAAACATTAGTCATGGCTGTATGTCGACCTGCATCCTTCACAGTGGTAGGATTTAGGTGCTGTACATGAGATACACGCTCACAAGACGTAGGTCATTGCTGACACAGGCACGGTTTTGTCAGTTGCTCTGAAGATTTCAAGCGTCCAAATGCCGGGCAAGAGAGTCACAAAGACCCCCTGCTGAGAGGCAAGCTCATCCGCACACAGAGAACACGGAATCGCCGGCCATTCTTAGTAACAGCTGTTGTCAAGACAGGTGTCTCGAGCCTCAGAGATAAAAAGAGCCTCAGGAATTCCTGCTCAGAGCTTTCTTTCGTCTCCTTGTGTTTGTCTCTCTGTTCACCTTGAGCTCAGTTTCAGCTTTTACTGCCTCTAAAAGTGGCACAGCTCCCCAGTGACCTTTAACCTGCCAGTGAGGAATAGAGGCTCAGTCAGGGGTCAGGTAGTCAGGCTCTTTTGTCTGACACTTTGTGTGTCTATGCGCGAGGAGTCAGTTGTAGAACAATTGTCATTCCCCTTGCAATTTCAAATATGAACTTAAACAAAGACAGAATTCACTAAATATCCTTATTCATTTTATATATATATATATATATATATATATATATATATATATATATATATATATATATATATATATATATATATATTATTTATGGTATAAACTGGAGTATACAATGCAATGTGACAATAGTGTCAAAGGTTTGGGGAATGACTTGTCCTGCATCTACTTGTTTCTACTTAATAGTGTAAATTTCCAATTAAATCATTTAAAAAATATTATATGAAAAGAAAAACATCTATTGTAGCCATGTTTACTTAGAGGTAGGGACATAATTAAAACTTGAAATTGTTGGTGTATAAATACTGTTACTTAGGATTTTTTTTACTAATGCAGGTAAAAATAGTAGTTGTCCAAACATTAAACTACTTTGGTACTGACACTTGTTACAAATAAACCATCACATTAGACATGATGAATGTAAATAAATAGAGATGATTTTTAAAAGGGCGGCACGGTGGCTTAATGATTAGCACATTCGCCTCTCAGCACTGGGGATTCCCGGTTCGAATCCCCATATGGGTGGAGTTTCAATGTTCTCCCCATGTACATGTGGGTTTCCTCCGAGTTCTCCGGTTTCCTCTCACATTTGAAAAACATGGATCAAGTCAATTGAGTTCTCTAAATTGCCCCATGTAGAGTGTGTTTGTGTGAGTGAGTGTGCGCCCAGCAATAGGTTGGCACCCTGTCCTGGATGTGTCTGCCCAGCGCCCGAGACGTTCTCCCCTGGATGGGCATGGGGAACCCCACCGCGACCCTAATAGAGGATAAAGCGGAAGATAATGAATGAATGAATGAATGAATGAATGTTTTTTAAAAGAAAATTATGGTGACATACAGGAGCTACTGTATCTTGTTAGAGCTTCTATAATAAGCTAACTCTGAACTCACAATCCACTTGTCTATCAATCTATTTAAATATGCATATATACTGGTAATAATTATTCATCACGAAACACAAAAAATCCCACAATAAACAAATTTGAAAATAAAAAAGAGTTAAAAACTCTTGCAGACATAGCACTCATTCAGCAAAACTCCTATTTACTTTCTTAAAAGTACATTTACTGCTTCCTAAAACAACTTAAACCATGGGCCATTTGATCTGAGCAAAACATATAGATTTCATTTTGTTTTTTTTACAGCTCTGACATTTAAGGAGCCAGCTGAGTGCCAAGAGCTGTAAGAACACAACACATGCACACTATTGGAAAATTAAATATAAGCAATCTTATGGTAAAGCATTAAAGTGCACTTTGTGACTAAATGCAAAAAGATGCTGGGAGCTTGAAGTACAAAGTACATATAGTGTATTAATATATGTGTTTGGGTTTTACTAACTGGTTAAAATGATAAATTACATTTTATTATTCATCCATTCATCCATCCATTATCTTCCGCTTTATCCTCTATTAACGTCGCGGTGGGGTTCCCCATACCCGTCCAGGGGAGAACGTTTCGGGCGCTGGGCAGAAACACCCAGGACAGGGCACCAATCTATCGCTGGGCACACACTCACACACACAAACACAATCTATATGGGGCAATTTGGAGAATTCAAGTGACCTTGATCAATGTTTTTGGACTGTGAGAGGAAACCGGAGAACCCAGAGGAAACCCATGTGGACACAGGGAGAACATGGAAACTCCACCCAGATTGGGATTCGAACCGGGAAGTCCTAGCGCTGAGAGGTGGACGTGCTAACCTCTAAGCCACCGTGCCGCCCATACATATATTTAATTATTATTAATTTTATTTTTTTAAAATCATGGTTATGTTGTACTTTTCAATTCTCCTGAATAAGATACAGTATAGACTTTCTGCCCTAAGGCTTTTAATTTTGACATTCATCATATCCAAGCAAACTATTGGTGTATGTAAACAAGCAAGTGGCCCTGAGGGTGCATTTAAGCAAGCAAATGGCCCTGTGGGTACAGCTAAGCAATGAATTGGCCCTAAAGATGTACCCAACCATGCTTGTGGTCTATGGGGTGTTCTAATTCCACTTCAGAGGCCCTTGCACACCTACAGCCACCTCAAGCAGACCCAGCACACCTGTGAGTAAAAGCAAGTAGAGCAATAGATAAGCGATCACAGTGTCGAATGCTGAGTTCAAGTCAACAAACTGCATTCGTTTGCATGTGTTACTGTTCAGATGTTTGAGCACAGGGTGCAGACTGCATCCTTTCTGCTCTTTTTGGAACGACAGGCAAACTGATATGGGTCCAGTGTGGGTGGAAGGCAGATCTTCAGGTGTGCCAAGACCAGATCCAGTTTTAAAGGAGGCGGCACAGTGGCTTAGTGGTTAGCACGTTTGCCTTTCAGCGTGGAGTTTCCATGTTCTCCCCGAGTCCGCGTGGGTTTCCTCCCACAGTTCTCCAAATTGTCCCATATAGTGTGTTTGTGTGCATGAATGTGTGCCCAGCGATGGATTGTCGCCCTGTCCTGGGTGTATCTGCCCAGCATCTGAAATGTTCTCCCCTGAATGGGCATGGGGAATCCCCCCGCGACCCTAATATAGGATAAAGCGGAAGATAATAGATGGATGGATGGATGAGTGGATGGATGGAATTTTACAGGATCGTCATTCAGGCATGTTAAATTGGGGTGTTGGAGGTGAATTTGAGGCATGCTGATTTGTATGCATTGATCCAGTTCAGTGTAGACCTAGGACTAGGTGAGTGCGAATGGCTGGTGGTCCGCAGAGGGTCTGGTCTGTTAGCTGTCTTTCTGTTTTGTCTGTCAAAATTGAGTATAGAAGTTATTTTCTTGCTCATTAAGGATACAGCATTAGTTGTCCATCATTAATGTTTGCTGTTGGTATGGTGTTTTGGGGTGACGTGCAGTGCCATTATTCGAGCGAACATAGTCGTTGTGAGGCAAACTCTAAACAAGCTTCAGCTTTGCTTTTTCTTCTGCAATGGAGACTTGAGTGGTGAGCGAGCGTAAAAGTCATGGCCATTGTGTGCATTTTTAATTTTGTTAATTGAAAATAGGGTACCTGCTAATATTATGTCTTTCTGAAGCTATCCACAAGTGGTCCTTAGCCCTTATTTTTTGCCCAAAGAGATATGATACTCTTTTTATTTTGTTTTAATTTACATTGACATTTGTAATTTTGCCAAAATAATTTAGTAGAATTTATACACGTTAATTTATTCATTCATTATCTTCTGCTTTAGTCGTGGGGGGGTGGGGGTGGGGGCATTTCATGTGCACGGTACATACACCCAGGACAGGGTGCCAAACAATCGCTGGAAACACTCACTCACACAGACACAATCTTTATGGGCCAATTTAGAGCATTCAATTTACCCTGAATCCATGTTTTATGGACTGTGGAAGGAAACCAGAGAACCCGGAAGAAACCCATGATGACACGGGGATAACGTGGAAACTCCACCCAACCTGAATTCCCAGCGCTGAGAGACAAATGTGCTAACCACTAAGCCACCATTTCTCCCAGGTCTATACACATTATGTACATAAATTAAAGTAAGTTTCAGATAATAGCTATTATAGAATTAAACAGGGGTGCATATATCATGCCATTTCATCTGGAGATTTAAAATTTAAAGTATGGAAAAGCACTCAGTTAAGCGGTTTCTAAATTATATAAAATATTGACATATTGAATATTATAACAGAAAATAATTTATTAAGGTTTTCATAATTTTTTTTGGTCCACAGACACTGTAATCATTGAAATGTCAAAATAAACCTTAACAGGATCTAATAATAATGGCATTATCAAATACTGTGTATATACTGTATGAGTTTGTGTAGGGACATGCATGGGCTCCCTTAGAGTTAACTACCAGATGGGCGGCCCCCGAAAAGTGATCCCTGCTGTGGCAAATAATGGTTTAAAAAGAGGGACACGCATAGGAGTGTGTGTGTGTGTGTGTGTGTGTGTGTGTGTATGTGTCCTCGAAAAACGACAGTGGGTGAGAGGTAGCAGCTTTCACTGCCCTTAAACGGCGTATGAGGGAGGGAGTGGGGTAAAAAGGCTAGAGTTACCCAGCATGAGAGAAAAAAGGGGTTTAAGAAAAACAACGGCGGCCGTTAAAGGCGAGCGGGTGAACGCGTGGCAAGCGTGCAGCTGACCTCTGACCCCTCAGCTGTTGGCCTGCTTGCTTTCTGCACGCCGCTGGCCAACAGGTGCCAAGCTAATGTTTGCCAGTCTGGGATGGCTAGAGTGACAATGCAAGGACGGGCTTGCACACATGCAACACACACAAACACACACACACACACACACACACACACACACACACACACACACATAGACACAAATACATTTTCTTCATGAGTTGCCACTGGCTTAGCAACACACACCAAAAATACAAAGGAAGCAGGTGTGCTGCTTTTAGCCACGTTCACAAGTGTGTTACATAAAACAGAGTATGAGTTTTAACACACACATACACACACACACACACAGATTTTTTGGCATGCACCCAGTAAATACTATAGCTCTAAGTGATAACATTATCACATGCTTAAAGCACTTGCTTACTCACACTGCCAGCTAATGAAGGGGATTTTTTTTCTGAAGGCGTTTAAGCATGCGCGCGTATGTGTGCGTATATGTGTGTTTGTGTGTGTGTGTTTTGAGATGTTGTTTTGCAAAAAAAATTGTTTGCTAACCCTTTTATAATTACCTAAATTTTAACATAAATGGTGCCTTAACACGAATGCTTTAATTGACAAACAAAACACACAGACACACAATTTGGCTAGACCCTCCAACAACAATAGATTGTGTGTGTAATTTTATATAAGTGCAGAAGAATATATAAGGGTTTGTTAGTGTCATTGCCATATATGGCAATCACACTATTGTTATTTGATTTTATTATTTATTTCACCTTTTTGTCTCTCCTTCTACTACCCGCAACTTTCGAGCTGACAACACAATTTTTGCAGGACATGTCCAGCTCATTGGTGAGACAAGTGCTTGTACACAGCTAAGGAATCTGTAAAACCATTCCTGAGATATTTCCATTTTTATGAACCAACATTCCCATTCACTTTGCATTACAGTGATTTTTGCACTCCCGTAACTTGGCCAATTTTTGAGTTATAAAAACTAAATTAGCAGGAGTTGGAGATGGCTGTAGCCAGATGGGTCTTGTGAAATCACACTGTGACCACATGCTTTTTTCACTCCTGCCCACTCTTCAAATTTGGCTTAGTTCATTTCCTATAGGGAAGAATCAGATTTTCAAAGTGGAGTAACTCGGACAATCTACAAACACGTAACCGCCATGTGCTGAGTGATTTGCAGAGACACCCACCCGCAAAAACCACAGACTGATTGTGCACCCACAGACTGATTTTGTGACAACACCATTCCAATCATAAACTGTCCCGACCATTGATGTGATTATGACTTATAGACTCCCTATTACCCAGCCATGCCCACATTTTACCTTGTTCCTTGTTTTGCTTTAATATACCTATGCACTGTGACTCCTATCTCCTCCTGTCATGCTGCAATCACACTTGCATTTTCTTCAAGAAATGCACCGCTCTAGTTTTAATTAATGTTCTCTATTCTGGTGATATTTTACCTCCAAGCTAAAGTTAGAAACCAGTCACAGTTGTTGCTCAGTTATTAAAGTCTGTAAACTCTTCTACAGATAAGGTCATTAGCATGTTCATCTTTGGATGGAGAAAGTTCTACTATTTCATAGCCCTTCCACTCTCTGATTAGCATTTGTCATGTGAAAATATTACTTGTGTTTACATTGGCCATAAGGCATCCCTGATGCAATGAGGGCCTAGTATTCACATAGGTTACGCATAGGTTAGTGGAGCTGTGATTTAAATCCACAACCTCCAGATTTACAGCCTTACACTTTAACCACTAAGCAAATTGGGTTCACACTGTTAGCTTTTAGCAGTTAGCATTTAGCCTTTCAACATTTATGATGATGTTGCTCGTGCGCATACGTTAATTTAGAACATAATTCTGTAAACCCTGTGAGGACTTATTTTACATTTGGTCATTTAAATTATTTTATCCAAAGTGAATTACAAGTATCCCAACTTGATGGATGAGGTCAGAGTAAAGGGTCGGCCACAGCACCTCTAGAACAATGAGGGGTAAGGGTCTTGTTCAGGAACCCACATTGGTAACTTTAGTAGACCTGGGACATCTCAACACACATAGGGTTATAAACAGAAGATTTTTAAAATGTGCAAAGTTGTATCTGAACACACCACAAAAGTCATGGAATAACACAATACACTTGCCTACTGTGAAGCATAGTGGTGGATGATTTCATTTTCCATTGTTTTCCAGGTGGGTGTGGTAGCCCAGTGGTTAGGGTGTTGGGCTAGCAATTTGAAGGTTGTGGGTTCATATACCTGTGCTTGCTTTGTAAGTCCATCCATCCATCCATCCATCCATCCATAATATTCCGCTTTATCCTCTACTAGGGTCGCGGGGGGTTTCCCTTGCCCATCCAGGGGAAAATGTTACGGGCGCCCAGGACAGGGCGCCAATTTATCACTGGGCACACACTCACTCACACAAACACACTCTATATGTGGTAATTTGGAGAATTCTATTGACCTTGATCCATGTTTTTGGACTGTGGGAGAAAATCTGTGAACACGGTGGAAACCCACGTGGACACATGGAGAACATGCAAACTCCATCCAGATGGTGATTCTAACCGGGAATCCCTAGCGCTGCGTTGTAAGTTACTTTGGATAAAATATCTGCTAAATGTCAGCTTGTTTTGCAGCTATAGGACATGTGTACCTTGTAGTCCTTAAGTGAACAATGAACAGCACTTATATAAAAATAATTGTTGTTTTTTAGTTATAATTAAGAGATTACCTTTTCCACTAAATAGGAATATTTCCTAATAACAATATTCTACTATTGGGTTTCAAAATAAAGCTTAGATATTAAATATTAAATTTTATTGTTTTATTGCTTAAGTTGCTTCAGTTGTTTGTGAACCAGTTTAGCTATAAACGCTTAGTAGGAAGTCCAGCGTACCTCGAAAACAAACCTCCAATCCCATTTTAGCAATTATAATTTTTAAGCTTGTGGACTTTATTCATACTAGACTTATAATGTAGTAAAAAAAACTTTATGATTTATAATTTTTTTTATCTAAAATTGTTAGATATTTTTAACATAATGCATTTCACAATATAATAAATTCAAGCATCTGTTATTAAGTTTAGACCTGATGCAGTATGAACAATAATGTCCTGAATAAGAATTATTTTTCACTTGACAGCTAAGACAGACTAAGGGGTGGCACGATGAAATAGTAGTTAACATGTTTGCCTTTGTACACTGAGGATTGAGGTTTAAAATTATATCTGGGTGAAGTTTCCATGTTTACTGCAAAAAATAAAAAAATAAGATAAATATTCGCAAATCAAGAAAAACATTATCTGCCAATATCTCATTGTTATATTGTTAGGATTTCTTGAAATAATCTATGCAAGTCAAAAACAAGATTTGTAACCCTTTTAAAAGATTTTTTGCCCCACAGTCCAAAAACATCGACTCAAGGCAAATTAAGTGTGTCTGTGTGAGTGAGTGTGCCCAGTGGTAGAAACGTTCTCCCCTGGATGGGGAAAAAATACAAATAAGAAAAATAAAAAACAATGTTAAAATAAAAAAAATATAAACATTTACATAATCTTTTCAATTACAGTTACATCTAGCTTTTATCCAAAGCGACTGACAAATGTGATAACAATACAAATAAGTAGGAAAAATCAGCTACACTGTAGTATGATTAAACCTATCCAATCTGATTTCTAGATTATTATAATTATTTATTATTTATTATTATTATTATTATTATTATTATTATTTATGAACTTTTATTTGTTTTAGGCATTTTACTATGTATTACTATTATCCATCCATCCATTATCTTCCGCTTGTCCGGGGTTCGGGTCGCGGGGGCAGCAACCGAAGTAGGGAGACCCAGATGTATTACTATTATTCATTCATTCATTATCTCCCGCTTATCCTCCATTAGGGTCGCGGTGGGGTTCCCCATGCCCATCCAGGGGAGAACGTCTCGGGCGCTGGGCAGATAGACCCAGGACAGGGCACCAATCCATCGCTGGGCACACACTCACTCACACAGACACACTCTATAGGGGGCAATTTTGAGAATTCAATTAACTTGATCCATGTTTTTGGACTGTGGGAGGAAACCGGAGAACCCGGAGGAAACCCACGCAGACACGGGGAGAACATGGAAACTCCACCCAGATGGGGATTCGAACTGGGAATCCCTAGCGCTGAGAGGCGAACGTGCTAACCACTAAGCCACCGTGCCGCCCTATTACTATTTTTTTACTATATAGACTTAATTTGCATATGTATGAAAAGTTTTGTACACGTTATAGACATGATTAAAATATGGTTAAGACTTAATAATAATCCAAAATGTAGAGTAATACCAAACTTAACTGAGATCTGTTCTAGTTTTAGGACATTCTCAACACCCTTAGACACAGTTTAGACTTGTAGTGAGTTTGTTAAAGACTACACAGTGTAGACACAATTCAGACTTATATTAGGCCCAGTTCTGCCTGGTTTAAGACAAAATTTTAACTGCTTTACATACTCATTGTCCATTTCCTTTTATACTGAGATTCCTCTTAGTGATAATCAAACAGTTTTGCTGGCAT
>JAFMOD010000238.1:82664-94669 GCA_019802435.1 Corydoras maculifer
GAGATCTGTTCTAGTTTTAGGACATTCTCAACACCCTTAGACACAGTTTAGACTTGTAGTGAGTTTGTTAAAGACTACACAGTGTAGACACAATTCAGACTTATATTAGGCCCAGTTCTGCCTGGTTTAAGACAAAATTTTAACTGCTTTACATACTCATTGTCCATTTCCTTTTATACTGAGATTCCTCTTAGTGATAATCAAACAGTTTTGCTGGCATTGGCCTGCAGAATGAGAACCACATCTAAAAATCATTTGAAGACTTAGATCAATCAGGTGAAATAAGCAGGAGCTCCTAAGCGGATTTTTTGGGATAAGAATACATTGAAGATGATATCTATCTTGTAATCTGCTGCTTCAGTTTCTAACAAAAATCTTGTGTGATATGGCTTTGGGGTACTGTCCCAAAAAAACGGTGGTGAGATCTAATTCCAGGAAGCTACATTAGTTTATAAATGTATTAAACACTAAGATCCGGCATGTGGGAAAATAATGTTTTTTTCCCCCCCACATATATATGTTTAGTAACAAATTTTTGCACAGCTGGGATATACATTTTAAGCGGAAAAAATGTTTCAGAATGATATAATAAAAAAAATATTCAATTACATAAAGAATTGTTGCAAATATGGTTTTATTTAGAAATAATGTATATAAACATAATAGAACTTGTGGTTGTTTATCTGACTGTTGTAGGCATAACTTAATCTGCAACAGTGGGTGTTTGGTCCTTGGCCTCAGGGTTACCATAACTATACTTAAGTGTTTTTTTTTTTTACTCTGTGTGTGTTCTGTATTTGTGTGTGTCCTAGGTTGTGTATAGGTCAAACACAATCAATTTGCAGCATCAGCTGCTGATGGCACTCTGCCAGCTGCCACTCTCACAACCTTAGCGTCTCCGGGACATCGTTACAGCAGGACACTATTACGCTTTGGTCAGTGTGTGGGGTAAAAGCATGGAGTGTGTGTGTGTGTGTTAAACTCCAAAAAACCTCTGTCTGTGTGTGCCCCGCACTTTACTTCCTCACCACAATCTTTGTGTATGCAATATACAGTAAGTAATCAACAGTGCTTCCTTTTCCCATAGTAAAAACATTTAAAGTGATTTTTTTATGAATCAGGTATTTCCAGCAGCAACACGGATTCATTTGTACTCAATAGATTAAAATGGTTATGCATCTATTAGGATAGCGAAATGTAAAACCTTAGTAATACAATTCCAACATTTATTGTTTAGAGTGTTATAAAGTAAATGTAATGGAATAAATATGGTATGTTACAAGCCTTCTCTGATCTGAATCTCTTCAGAAAGGTTTATTTAAAAATAGAAACGCTATCGCCAGCTGGCACTAAGTTAATATTTGTGCTACCTGAGGAGTTTTGGGTGTAGCTGACCTCAGTGTGACTGTTTCACTTATCACGGTGGGTTTAAAAGCAGAGTTCAAAAAAGAAAACTATGTCGATACTGGGAAGTTGAGCAATCCAGGTCAATTGTGGTGTGTGTGTGTGTGTGTATAAACCTTTATCAGAAAATGATGATTATGACCTTTAGCACTGATACTTTCCATTTTAAAAGTCATTATCCTTTGTGTATGTGTGTGTGTGTGTGTGTGTGTGTGTGTGTGTGTGCTTATGTGTTTTTGTAGAGTTATTCACCTTAAGCTGACAAAAGTTATTTAAGTGTTCATAGTTAAGTTAGGTTAATGATGGTGAGCAGTTAACTTAAAGTTTGGTTAAATCTTTTTAAAGTCAATAGAAGTCTATGTATTGTCTATGTGTGTGTGTGCCCAAATTGATAATGCCTAAACAATTACTGACAATTCTTAATTATTAAATTAAATAGCTGCCCAGCGATGGATTGGCACCCTGCCCAGCGCTCAAAACGTTCTCCCCTGGATGGGCATGGTGAACCCCGCCGCGACCCTAATAGAGGATAAAGCGGGAGATAATGAATGAATGAATAAATAGCGGTAATCGAATGCACCTCTTAATTGATGAATACAAGTGTTTTATTCAGTCCCTCTGCCACAGATCTATAAAATGAAGCATCAAATAATGTGGTTTGTCTTGTCAACCATTTGGTAAAATATTGGTCATTTTAAAAAGCTCACTGAATTTAAGTGCGATACTGTAATGGGTTGCAACTATTGCAAACAAGATAGGTTGGAAATCTTTTTTGCCTCTTAATTATTCCACAATCAACTCTGTGTGTTATTATTAAACACAGAAACCTCAACAACAACTCAGCCACAGTGTACCTTGTAAAGTTACAAAGTGTTGAAGCACATAGTGTATAAATTCACAGATGTTATGCTGACTTAAAATTGCCAGGTTCAAAACTTCCTCCAGGCTTTGGCATTAGCACAGAAACTGCATAGGGAGTTTTCAAGTGTCAGATGGAGTAGTAATTAGAATGCCACAACTGGACACTGAAACAATGGAATCATGTTCCATGAAAATGATGTTTCCTTATCTGATGTTCTGGTCGATCAATATGGGTTTAATGGATGCCAGGAAAACACAACCTGAGTATAGTGTGCCAGCTGGTTGATAGTGGTAGAATAATGCTATATGCTTTTTTGAAGAATTGGCCTAGTCTGTCTTAGTCTGTCTAAATTTTGTGAATCACCTTTGGAAGGAACCACGGTGATGCTGGCAAGACAGGTCCTCTTACTAAAATCAGTGCCTGACTACACAAATAGTTTCTGAATAAAAGCACAAAAATTCACACAGACACAACACAAAATCTTGCAGTGAGCATTTCCAAAAGAATAGAATCTTTTTTTAAAAGTGTGGACACTCTCCATAGTAATATTAATTTAGAATGTGATGTTATACAATTTGCGGCACGGTGGCTTAGTGGTTAGCACGTTCGCCTCTCAGCGCTAGGGATTCCCGGTTCGAATCCCCATCTGGGTGGAGTTTCCATGTTCTCCCCGTGTCTGTGTGGGTTTCCTCCGGGTTCTCCGGTTTCCTCCCACAGTCCAAAAACATGGATCAAGTTAATTGAATTCTCAAAAAATTGCCCCCTATAGAGTGTGTATGAGTGAGTGAGTGTGTGCCCAGCGATGGGTTGGCGCCCTGTCCTCGGTCTATCTGCCCAGCGCCCGAGACGTTCTCCCCTGGATGGGCATGGGGAACCCCACCGCGACCCTAATAGAGGATAAGCGGGAGATAATGAATGAATGAATGTTATACAATTTCCTGTAATGTGTAGATGTCTAAATCCTTTTGTCTATGACAAGAGTACGTTTGTGATATAGGTTGTGATATAGGTCACAAAGTGTTTATACCTTTAATCCAATCAACTTTTAAAAGAATTAAAAAAATAAACATGATTAGTTTTTTTTTTTTATTAGATTTAGGATACTTTTTAATTAATTAATTTTTTAAACCTTATAATTATTAAAAAATATATACTGAAAAATTTATATTATATATAAAAAATAATATAAAAAATAATAAGACTTCAGAAATAGTCTTCTGATCAAAATTCACACACTTAAAGCTTTCACTGCTTCTTCAAATCAGAAAAAAAAAACTTTGATTTTTTGATACTGCTGCACAATTACATCTTCTGGATATTAAGAATTGAAAGAATAATAAGAATTGTATGTATAATAAAAGTGCAATGTTTTATGGGTGCTTTTTAGTTGTTTATAAAGATATTTTCTTACCATAATAAGTAAGTTTATCCCAGTTTTAAAAAATGCATCTGTATTTTTTAAACATTAAATAAATAAAATGTTCAGCCCATGGTTTTATCCACGGCTAAACAAAATGGGATGCTGGTTAATATAGATTTTGTGTGTGTGTGTATGTAAATGTAGATTGTCCTGTGTGTTTGAGGTCAGTGATCCTTTAGAACTTTGTTGTGGTGACTCAGCCTAATGATTGCTGGTTTGGCTCTGTGGCTTCCTGTGTTATTAGGCTCCGACTTGAGTGACTCTGTGTGTGTGTGTGTGTGTCTGTGTGTGTGTGTAAGCGGCGTCACACTGGCTCTCTGAAAGGGTGTGAGTCACACAGGTAAAGGTGTTTTTTAAAGACATTTACAGCCTGTCTCCAGATTTGTTTGTCTTAGGTAGTTCTTCTATTGCTAAATCAACAGTGATTAGAGACACCTGACTGATGCACATATGCATGCACACACATGCACACATACAACACAATTTATGGCTGAACAGCAGTGCGATCATTTTCTTTCATGTTATTACTATATTCGATATATGTGTGTGTGTGTGTGTGTGTGTGTGTGTGTGTGTGTGTGTGTGTGTGTGTGTGTGTTTGCAATTCCGCCATGGTAAATGTGTCTCATAGAGATTGAAACATCCGCTCCTCCCTGTCTTATGGGGATAGTGTCTGTGTGGTGCGTGTATATGTGTGAGTCTGTGTATCTGAACATTGCAGTAATTACTGGCCTAATGTCAACCTTCAACAAATTAGAGGATCACTCTCTCTCTCTCTCTCTCTCTCTCTGTCTCTATCTCTCTCATTCTCTCTTTCTCTCTCTCTCTCTATCCCTCTCTATCGCTCTCTTTATTTCACATACACCAACACACAAACATCCCCCCCCCAAACACACACAAAGGTAAATCTTCTAATTTTACTACCTAACATTTCTAAATACTAGAACAGTGCTGATTTCCAGTTTTAATGTATTAGTACAGAAGACATAAGTACATTAGTACATATTAGTAAAGAAGACCCCAACATTAAAGTTTTAGCTGCACCATTTCTAAATTCCTATTGTTAAAGCATCTCGTTCATGGTAACCATTTAGTATGGCATAGTTTCTAAAAGTTGCAAATAGGAAATATTTACAATAGAAAATATTGGACTGCTTTATTTTTCACCTGTCAGTCCGTTGCTATAGCTTTGCTAATGTTTACTGGTAAGTTGGCAGGTGGATGCTGGGTTGGTCCAAAAGCTCGAATTAAAAAATACATTTAGATAGTTAAGAAAGTAAGACCTGCCTGACCTAAGACTTTCGATCACAAATGGACAAATATGGTGAACACATCTATATGTATTAAGGACGCATTGAAATTGGATTGGAGCCCTGTCTGGGGTGTATTTGCCCAGCACCTGAAACAAACTTCCCGTGGAAGGGTATTGTTGGCAAAGTGCTGGCTCCTAACTCACTATGCTACCTTGGAACCACAAATGTATCAAAAAAGTTCTTTTAAATTTTATTTTCATCATTTTCTCATCCCTTAGTTAAAAATGGCAGCAATACAGGTCCATGACATCATTCCTCCACAACCATGACTGATAACTAAAACTTTGGAAACTTTTATAACCTTTGGAACAAAAGTTGCTTATTAATACATTATTTTTATTCATTCATTTATTTTATCCTCTATTAAGGTTTTGGGTGTTCCTCATGTTCATCCAGGCAAGAACGTTTCGGGCGCTGGGCAGATAAACCCAGGAAAGGAAGCTAATCTATTAGTGGGCACACTCACTCACAGAAACACATACACACAAACATACACACTCAACATGGGGCAATTTAAAGCATTTAATTTACTTTTAATTCATGTTTTTCGACTGTTGCAGGAAACCGAAGAACCTAGAAGAAACCCACGCGGACACAGGGAGAACATAGAAAAAGATCAGGATTCTAACCTGGTCCCGTGCACTGATAAACGAATGTGCCAACCACTAAGCCACTGTTCTGCCCTTTTATTAATAACACCTGGCTGATATTTATATATTTATTTTTTGCAAAAACAGTAAAGGTGTAAATTTATCTTACTTCCTGTTTTGTTTTTTTTCTGCCAGGTTACTGGAAAGTTGCTTTTTGGTGGAAAAAAAAAATCTTTTTTCCTATCACCTAGATTGAGTTCGTTCATAGATGTTCATGGAGGCCACAATTGTTCTTTACAAATCAAAACACAGCAGAAAAATAAGGAGTGGGTTTTTCCTCTATAACTGTATGTCAGATAAGCATTATTCTTGTGTAAATACGAACACAAGGTCAGTCTATAACTGTTGACGCCATGTATCAGAGCTGTAATAAATTCCAAACTCTGTGTTTGATTAGGAGGGAATAAAGCTCTTCATTTTTTTCCAGTCAGGCTTCACAGGGCGCTTCATCTGAGCCCTGGTTGTGTTTATAGCTGTGTTTAATTTGATGAAGGACACACGCATTCCAACTTTCTAAGCCTTTTTTTAACAGACAGACTGCTGTCTCCTGTCCTGCTCTGCACTGAAGTTCCAATTGCTGTCTTGCTTTGACTAGTTTAAGAGTAGAAATCTAATAGGAATGTTACCCAGTTAGAAAAGAAAGAGCCTTTGCTTATCGTGCCTCAGTGTTTTTATTTTATTTTATTTTATTTTATCTACATTCACTTACAAATTCAAAGAATATGTTGATATAAGAGAAATGAATAGAAGGAAACAATATATTCATGTTGAAAGTATCTGAAGTCTCTCTCTGGATTATTTAATTAAAACATAAGTTATAAGATGCAGAATACAATATAATTTGAAAAACTCCTGATATTATTATTATAATATAATAATATTATATATATAATAGCAAAATCAAATTTATAAAGTATAATTCAAAAAAGACTTTGTGGAAACATTACATTACAGTATTAAGAAGCTGTTTGATTACTTTTCTGTAATGGAACCTGAATCCTCTCAGTATTGAATTTAACCTCAATGAAATGAAAGGAATTTAAGTCTAAATGAATTGGACTGCTCATCCAATATCGATTCTTAAGCTTAAACTTAAGTTTGACAGACAAGTACCTCAACCAGTGAGCTATCTATGGCAATTTAAATTGTTCATTTGCATTTAGAGCAAACCCCTCTACAAAGAATGTCTTACTCAGTTAAATACCTCATAAAATCTAAGTAACTTAAGAAACATTCACCTTCTGGTTTACAGTTTTGTAAATTAGAACTATGCAGAAGAACTAAGGCTGAACCCAATTCCAAATATATTATTAAGAAAGTGGCGGCACGGTGGCTTAGTGATTAGCACGTTCGCCTCTCAGCGCTAGGGATTCCCGGTTCGAATCCCCATCTGGGTGGAGTTTCCATGTTCTCCCCGTGTCTGCGTGGGTTTCCTCCAGGTTCTCCGGTTTCCTCCCACAGTCCAAAAACATGGATCAAGTTAATTGAATTCTCAAAATTGCCCCCTATAGAGTGTGTCTGTGTGAGTGAGTGTGTGCCCAGTGATGGATTGGCGCCCTGTCCTGGGTCTATCTGCCCAGCGCCCGAGACGTTCTCCCCTGGATGGGCAATGCTGAACCCCACCGCGACCCTAATAGAGGATAAAGCGGGAGATAATGAATGAATGAATGAATTATTAAGAAAAACACAAATAATAGAAATGAAGGGAAAAATGCATCCAAAATAGTTATAATTATATATATTGCATTATAAGTGCATTTAAGGTTTGGGGAGCATGGGAAACCCCCCACGATCCTAGTCTCTGGTATTGATTTAAACAAAAGATAATGAGATTAGAAGGTGATTATTACTGTGTTGTATTTAAACAAGTAAGATTTCAACTGTTTTTTACAAATGAGTTGGTCAAATGATCTCATGTTTCACTAAATTAATGTTCTATATGGCAATCTTTCACAATACAGTTTTAGTCAGCTGGTGAGCAAAAGACAGTTAATTGCTGTCAAAATAAGAATAAAAAAATATTAAAACCTACAAAAAAATCACTACTCTCATGCTCTCACTCACATTTTGTTATCTTTTTAAATTTTGTATACGAAAGCCATGGTTTTAAAACAGGACAGGTGTCCACATACATTTTGCAACAGATTGTAGAATTTTAAGGAGTGCAGTGAATAGGTATTATGGGGCACAGTCCCTCAAATGACTGTTGGATGCTCATAATTTGGGCACTGACCTTCTGAGGTTACGAAAAGGGCAAACTGGGGTCAGGAGGAAGGGGGGTTGTTGAAGGGTGGTTGAACACCCCGGATCGCTCACCTCAACCCCTCCAATCCGGACATGCTCTGTCTGCTGACAAATAGCGCCTATCTGTCTCTGGAGACTGGAGAGCTTCTCGGCACTTCCTGCAAATATTTACAATATGAGCTGCAATCAGTGCAGGACATCGCTATTGAGGGGAGTAGCAGGAGCGCATCTGGCCTGGGGGTCACATTAGCTTAGCCACATCATGCTAATGGCCTCTGCTTCAACCCACACCATCATACACACCATCCTGGCATTAAGAACTTAGCATGCAAAAGATCAGAAAACTTTCAAATGATAATGACTTTAATAAAAAAATAAATCTCTAATATCTTAGATATTGGTAGCCCACATCATCCTGTTCTGATTTGTAAAATAATAAGACAATAATGAAAAGAAATAGATAATTATATATGTGTCAATAAATGTAGAGAACAAATTGACTTTACCATGATGTGCAAAGAACTAAACTATCCCAAAACAAACTGTTTAAATAATGAAGACAAGGATCTGGAGATTACATAACAGAAGGTAATGCTGGTAAAGTCTATGGTAAGAAAAAAATTTCACACAAGGTTACTGCAGCAAACAACATGAATTTCTAGAAAGAAATCCTAGTTTTAAAAAATGCACTCTTAAATAAAAAGGAAAGTTCAGGTCCCCCACCCCTTGGAGCTTAATTTCTAAATAAATGAGTGGAGCAAGTTGAGGTTGTGGAGAGGAAGTGGCTTTTAAACAAGCAAGGAGTAATAGAGACACATGGCAGCCCACCATCAGAGTGCAAATCCACTAGTGTGGATTTTGCCACTGCTTTCTCTGTTTCTTTTTGTGTATGTGTGTGTGTGGCGGAAGGGTGCTTGGAGGAGGGGGTTAAAGAGGTTTGCATAAAGGGAGTCTGGTGGAAAAAAAAGTACAACAGTTGTCACAGTGTGAGCAGTTCATTGACAGAGTAATCCACTCACACAGCCCCACTCAGGATTGAGCAGTAAGTAAACAAATGCGCGCACACACACACATACAGGGTGGGTGGGTTTTTTTAGTTGCCAAGTGGGGCAGAAGTATGATGAGTTTAAGGAACTGATGCTTCCACAAACAAAAGAAATACATAAATGTCTGAAGGAAAACAAAAATTAAACAAAAGGATAAAAAAATAATAAAAATAAAGTTTTATTTATATTAATAAATATTAACTGTATCATGCTTAAATATACATTACAATAATAATGGACTATTCAGAATCAACATTATTTTTGCAGTTTTAATTTTACTGTTTTTTATCATGTGAAAAATGGATTATGGAATTTAATATTTAATAGTAAAACTTACATTAACTAAATATTTTAAAATTACAATCTACAAAGTGATTGGGATGCTGTCCATTGTATTTTTCAAGCTATTTAAAATATTTTAAGATATTTTAAAGTGTCTGATTTTCTGATTCTGATAAATGAAAAATGAATTATTTTGACATCTAAAATCATTGTCATCAATTGTGTTCCAAACAGTAAATCTTTAATCAATAAATATAGACAATGGTGCATGTTCTGGTGATCAGAAGTGTGTCTCCAGGCATGAGAGCACGTGGTGTGTGTGTATGTATGTATGTGTGTATGTGTGTGTGTGTGTGTGTGTGTGTGTGTGTGTGTGTGTGTGTGTGTGTGTGTGTGTGTGTGTGTGTGATTGAGTGTCCACTCATTAAGGGCCACCAGTAGGTTAAATAGGCTCATTGTCCCCTCCATGCTGATTAAGCAGTGACTGGGGGCAAGGGGTCTTCGCTTCCCCCTTCTGTCATATCCATCCATTTATTAATTTATCACTCATTCGCAGCTGAAGCAAGCCAGCTGAAGCAAGCAAAGGACAGCTCAACAGAGCTTAAGAAAGAACACTTCACTTCATATCCCAAACCAATTAAAGTCCAGCCTTTTGATTAAAAAATCAATACTTTTAATTCAGCCACTGCATATTAACCCAAGCCACCAGCTGCCATGCAAGCCAAATAAATTCAGTATAATCAGGTCAGATAGTATAATGTTCTTCATGCAAAATGTACATGAAAATTCAGTATAACACATTCAAAAAGAACCTTAAACATTTACACTTTTGTTTCAGCTTTTCTCTCAGCAGAACTAGTTGAGCTATTAGGGTCGCGGTGGGGTTCCCCATGCCCATCCAGGGGAGAACGTCTCGGGCGCTGGGCAGATAGACCCAGGACAGGGCACCAATCCATCGCTGGGCACACACTCACTCACACAAACACACTCTAAACGGGGCAATTTTGAGAATTCAATTAACTTGATCCATGTTTTTGGACTGTGGGAGGAAACCGGAGAACCCGGAGGAAACCCACGCAGACACGGGGAGAACATGGAAACTCCACCCAGATGGGGATTCGAACCGGGAATCCCTAGCGCTGAGAGGCGAACGTGCTAACCACTAAGCCACCGTGCCGCCATTATAATAATAATAATAATAATAATAATAATAATAATAATAATAATAATAATAATAATAATAATGTCACGGCTCTGTACAGGGGACATTTGGTATGTGTGCTGAAGCATAAATTTCAGTGGAACTCAGGAACCAGATCTTTTGAAATATGTAGTGGGTAGATATGCACAGAATGAACTTCCATGGCATTTTTTTTAGTTCTTTTATAAACAAGTTTAAAAACCTGAACCTGAGATTCAAGTTAACGAAAAAGAAAAAAATATGAAAAATTAACAGGTTCAAGACTTTTTAGTCTAGTAATTGTATGACAAAGCTTAGATTTATCCAAATGACTTACAAACCATTATAAGTTGCAAATCCTGACACAAATAATAGACGTTCTTCACTTTGCAACCTGATCTATTAAAGAACTGGTTCAGGTGAGATCAGATAGAAAACAGTACAGTGAATGTTTTCCTGAGAAACCACACCAACATGTAATACAAACCCAGTCACCTGCAACTGCGAAAGTGAAATGACTTTGATACACAGTTATAAAGATATAAATATAAATATAAAGATATAAAGAGAGTGAGATCATGACAAATATCTCAAGACCAAGAGAGAAAGTGTGAGGGTGTGGGAAAGAGAGAGAGAGAGAGAGAGCTTAAAACTTTGTGTATATATATATATATATATATATATATATATATATATATATATATATATATATATATATATATATATATATATATATATATATATATATATACTTATACTGTAATGAATAATGAGCAGGTCGGTTGGCAGCAACAAAAAAAAGGCTACAGTAACTCTAATAATTATTTTATTTATCTCATCTCATTATCTTCCGCTTAATCCTATACCACAAACTAGGGCCATTGGGGGGTTGTCCATTTCCAATCAGATGAGAACGTTTCGGGTGCTGAGCAGATACACCTGGACATAATCCTCGCCACCCTAATAATGAATAAAGCGGGAAAATAATTAATAAATGAGTGAATTAATTAAAAGCAGCCAATTCACCTTGTCAACTGGGTGTGGTAGCTCAGTGGTCAATCTGAAGGTTGTGGGTTGAAATCCCAGGTACACTGAAGTTACCAGTGTGGGTCTTAAGCAATGCCCTTGCTCCAGGGATGTTATGATTAACCCTGTGCTCACCTTGTAGGTCACTTTGGATAAATGTATCTTCTAAATGTATGTAATGTAAATGTAACTATGTTACATAGTCTCTCAAGCATGTTGGTTAAACAAGTGAATTAATGGTAAGAGACCTGCATGTGATAGGTGACCACCTCAGGGTGGGATTGTACATATAGTGAACACTCCCCATATTCACCTTAATTGTCTGTAATTTCACATAATAACATTAAGTGTTTAACTCGGCTTTGTAGAACCGTAAGACACTGGAAGTTAAAGCTTTACCCTTTTTACCAGATGATTTGTGAATTAACTGGCTTTACTTTTAAACATTCACCCTGATGAAGCACATAACTCACTGTAATAGGCATTTTGTTGTTGCTGAATCTGTTTAAGTTTCTTCATTAAATATATAACTTCTGGCTGTAAAAACCTAATTTGTGTAAGTGAAAATATTCTTATGC
>JAFMOD010000238.1:98574-118440 GCA_019802435.1 Corydoras maculifer
CATTAGAACACTTTCAAGATCTTCCAGTAAGCTTTCGATCATTTTATAAAATTGCTTTTTGCCCTGAAACAATTACATTGCCGCTGGCTTATTTGCTTTCGCATTGTTAATTTAAATGCGGCACAATTCATGTTTCAGGCAAAACGCCATGTGATATTGGATGAACGATTTATGTGGAAGGCGTCACAATATTGTAAATTTATATATTTAGTTTTCATACTACAGTTTTTAAACGGTGTTTTTTTTGTAGACTCTTTTTGTAGACTCTTTAAAAAATATTATATATATATATATATATATATATATATATATATATATATATATATATATATATATATATATATATATATATATATATATATATACGATGCGAAGATTCAATTTGCATTCGGCCTTTAGCATTACATTCGATTTTATGTGTTATAATTTGGTGCTTTTATTTTACCGTATTTAAAGTATGCTCCAAACATGTCTGTTAAAAAAAAACTAAATTCATTCCGATTTATTTTTATTGAATTTATAAAGGCCTGTTGATCAGACAGATTATTGATTGAGTTAGTAGGATTTATTTAATCCTATTAATTGCTCGTATTTAGCTACTTTGGTTTTAGGTTAGTGTCAAGCTGCCGTGTCCGCGCGCGCGCGCGTGTGTGTGTCTGTGTGTGTGTGTGTGTGTGTATGTGTGTGTGTGTGTGTGTGTATGTGCGTGCGTGTGCGTGTGTGTGCGTATGTTTGTCTGATAAGTGTGCTTGACCAGACACAGAAATAATCTGTGACTTTTAAGGAAATGAAATTTGTTCTTTAAAATGTTGGTGCCAATGAATATTTCTGTTTACTGTTTACTCATATGCCATCATCATCATCATCTTCATCATCATCGTCAGCATCAGCATCATCAGGATCAGCATCATCAGCAGAATACATGCATTGAAAGCGTTTGTGTATTGCACGTGCGAGAGCGCGCGTACGTTTATACATTTGCAGGTCCCTTTCCGAAAGCGGTCACGTGTTCAGATCAGACGATAAGGTTTAAAGTTTGCTCTCTCTTCCTTTTAGACATCTAAATCGATTTAATGATCACGTAAAAGTGTGAGTTTGTGTTTGAGTACAAAGTGTGTTAGCGATAGAGACAAAAAAGAGAGAGCGAGCTCTGAATAATTAGCTGACAAAAATATTTCGTCGTGGATGTGGCCAAAATATGGATTTATATATTTTGCATTAAAAAAGTAAGTGAATGTCGTTTATAAAACAATAAAACATATATCTGTACTTCTCACACGATCGCACAATCACCCGCGCTTCTCTGTTGCACCTGAAGTGCCCAAGTGCGCGCGCACGTGTGACCATGACGTATTAAAATGTAGCTTTTTTTTGTTGTAAATTAAAGATTAAAGCCATTAAACTGCCTGCTTATTGTTGATTGTTTTGTTAAAAAAACAAAATCTAGACTAGATTTTATTTATTTTATTGTTTGTTTTATTATGTTAAATAGTTAAATAGAGTTTAAGCTTCAAGCAATTGTAGGTTATCCAAATAATAGTTTACAACAAATGTATATATGAATAAACAATTTGTATTTTTAAATGTGACTAGGTAATAAAAATGCTTATGCACCAACTGTTTGGTTGTAGGCATCGCTTTCTAAATCACAATAAATTTTATGTTATATGGGACAGAGTGGAGTACTAAAGCTACTAATTTTTGCCCAGATGGCATGGATAGCAGGATTACAAGCAAGACTAAAGCATTAGATCCCCAAACCATGTTGTGTGTGTGTGTGCGCGCGTGTGTATGTGTGTGTGTGAGGTAAGGGTGTGCTCAGGCTGGACATACTCTGGTGTGTACAGACTAAAAAACTCAGAGGCATTACGTTAACCATTGTGGATTAACTTTCCCAGAACAATAGAACTCACTGACCAATCCCCCCACCCTCACACACACACACACACACACACATACAAGTCACACACACACAAACTGCCAAAGGAAAATTGCAGTTGGATAAGCCCCCCCAGCAAAACACCCACCATCAAATTCTACCACCCTTCACAGATAACCTGAGGCCCTCAGTTTTGGACTGCCCACGCTGGGCTAATGAGCCTGGGTTAAGAAGGGAAGAGCCCGTTAACCTTGGGCCCCCACACAACTGAACTCTCCCTCCGAGAGGATTTGGCTTGAGATAACATATAGTTGTAAATGTGTTTGGTAAAGGAGGAGTGTGTGAATGTGTGTGAGAGAGACTGTTTGCTCAGGGGAGGTGGTTTAAATATAAATGCAAATAATCCAGTTAAAAAATTTGAATAGCAAGAAGTCAAATGAGAACTCTGTAGAGTCAGATTCGGATGCAGTTACCTCTAAATGCCTGCTAACAATCAGATCTACTTGATAATGAAAGTTATACCAAGAAAACTATTTGTTAGTGGATAATTTCTTTACTCAAATTTATTTTCTATAGCATTTTGTTTTAAAATATCTTTACAGGACCCTGTAGTCTGGTTATGTTTACTTTTTGTTTTAATGGCAGGTTGATTCACTCACCTACACTTTTGTACTTGAAGCTCAGAAAACCTAGCATAGCAGCCATCCAAAGAACTGACAAAGCTGCTGGAAGTCTCTTTCTTGCCTTTGTTTGGCTCCATTCTACACTGAAAGACATAAAAGCCACATTAAAATCCAAGAGCAAAGAGCAAAAAAGCCCCCATTTGAATTTGACTTCAGTCTGTGGGTGCCTTCTTTAACAACCCTACTTTTAAGCCTAGTCTTAATGGCACAATCAACCACACAGACTATGGACTGAGAAAGAGCCATAGGTGTATGGTCCCTAGAATATTATTTAGAAAACCATGTATTAGTCTGAAGTTTGAATTGTTTGTAGATTTTTTACAGCATCCTTACAGTAGTTATATTTAAGTTTTAAGTTTTCCTTGACTTCAAATGCCATTTTTTTGACTTGCTCATACTGCTGTAGAGACACTGACCCAAGACCCTTTAATTTCTGTACAACAATGCTTGATTACTTAAATTTAAAAGTTGCTTCATGTTTAAAAAGTGTGCTTGTGGTTAGTATACTTAAGAAACCATCAAAACTGGCCTTCTGCTTTTTAATTCCTTGCATGGTCAGATACCACTTTTCCTCTAACTTCGTACTTTAGTGATGGAGCATTCATGCATTTGCCAGTAGCATCTTTAACCACTTTAGAGCAGGATAATTTTTAATGACAAAGGTAAGACACACTAAGTTATTTTTTACCTTTTCTTAAGAAGGGCCCTACTCTGGCGGGTCTACACTTGACAAAATAACAATGTTTGAGACGTAAAAAAGTAACTTATTTATTGTTCTTGTTTATCTTCAGTTATAGCAAAGTTTGGCCACATTGATACATTTTCCTCATCAAATATCTCATCTTGCCAACATTGAAAATTGTTTCGAAAAACCAAGTACCGGAGCAAAATATGTTGAAGTCAGAGCCCCTTAAAAAAAGCAGCCCATGTGACATGAAAATGTAACTCCAACTGTAGAGCCAAGGTGCAGAGCCAACAGCTCTGGGATGCTTTATTTCTGCATCACTGAACTTTCTCTGAACATTTGAGAGCCCATTATTTTAGGTTGTCATTTTGTCTGACCTAAACTGCCTAATCACCATATCTATACAGTCTAACATGTTCAGCCAGTTGTATTTTTTGGCTTCTTACACATCAGGGGTAGTTGCAGGTTTATTGTCAAGAAATCATACCTGCAACTTAAAGGTCCCCCGTCCAATTCCCAGTCCCGGTCCCACTAAGTATTATAGCTTAAGTATCCTTGGGCAAGGTACCTAACCTCAATTGCTCTCATGTGCTTACTTCACCAGTTTGTGTACATGTGTGTGTTTCACTGTGTGTAAGCACTGCAGGAAAAACAGATTTTTATTACTTTTTATTTACAGTTGGTATCATGGGTAAATTAATAGCCTTTTTGTAAGTTTATTGTTATCGTGAAATAAAAAATGGCCTGACTAAGGGTTATAATTAATGCCTAAGATTATTAACAGAAATTAAAATTTGGTGCTTGTAAAATGCTTTAATGGCAAAGAGGTTAAAATGTGTTTTCTGAGCACACATTGTCGTGTGCAACAACTTGTATAAATACTATTACCATGTAAAACAACATTATATTTTGTGGATCTGTCTAGCTGTGGAGTGTAAGACAGGGGTGCAGCAAGACAGCAGTGAGAGGTAGAGATGGTCTTGGCAAGAATAGACTCCAATATGCTTGCCAGATTGTTCCCAGCTCTGAAACACCACATGCTTCCCTTCGAAAAGAAGCTCTCGTTTTTTTTTTTATTTTTTTTTTTTATGAAAAACTCCCCAAAAGCTTTGTTGTCCTCTGCGGCTTGTTACTGAGTCACGCCCAGCTGGAGGACAGATTCGGGTCGAGGAATAGAAGGGCCTGCAGGGTCTCCATCTTACGGGTCGTCTACAGGCAGGAAGTAAGAGGCAGCGAATGATGTGGTCAGATCTTTGTCACCAGCAGAGCCTGGGTGGGTTCTGTTGCATGTGTATGAGTGCATGCGTGTGTGTGTGTGTTTGTTTCCATCTGAGCCTGTGTTGACTCTAATTCAAAATTTTCTTGTTCCTGTCCTCCTGTCAATTTCCTCTTCTTTGCTGGTGTTGCTCATTTCTCCTGCTTTCATGTAACAGATCTTGGTGAGTTAGTAGGAGATGGAAAAGGAGTGGAAGGGGATTTCCAAAAAGCACAGAGAGAAAGTCTTATTGAAGCGGTCCACCACAGATTTTCCCCATGTGCCACTCGGACTGTGTTCGGATTTTTCAAATCTCAGCACCAGCATCTGTAACACACAAGCACGAACAAAGCTTCACTTCAGTCAATGTTTATAACATTAATCTCTGCCAGTTCAAGTGCTAGTAACAGCCAAATATAAAGTGTGCCAAATATAAAATAAAATGTCTAATCTATTGCAATTTAATGCATTCTAACAGCTTTAAGTCAGACATAGACTGGATACATTATCATTTCCCCCCACTTAACACCTTAATACTTTTTCCAATTAAAAAATGTTTAACCTTTATCAACACCGATGTTATAGCCCCTTACAAGAAATAAGTAGGAATCATAAAATACTTGACCATTTAACATACTCATTATGTCCTGGTTAAACCAGAAATAGGTTGTTTATTCTACAATTAGTTGTAGAAAAATAGATTTTATAAAAAAAGAAAACTTCAAAAAGAGAACACATTATGACTGAAAAAAAAAATCTCAATCAGGAAACAAATCATGCTTGAGCCATCAGTTGTTGACCTTTCAGTTTATGCCCACCCACATAATGAAGACCATGCATTTTCAGAGTGCTAGAAGCATTTTCAATTTTTTTGGCATTCCTTCAAATAACAGTTTGTTTTAGAATTATGTTCATGTAGAAAACTACATTAACAGATGTTTTTTTTTAGTTTAAACCAGTAGAAAAGACACAATAAAAGTCCTTTAGTTCCTATTTAAGCTAAATGTCCTGTTACTGGGTCACCTTTCTCTAATTAAATGGACAAATTAAACACATCTTCTGACTAAAGAAGTGTAGACAAGCTTTTTAATGCCCATTCGATCTTCCCTAGTATAATAGCTCTCACTATCCAAAGCCTAAAACTGTAGAGGGTAGACTGGAGCTTTAACAGAAGGTAGCACCCCCTAGAGGGCCAGTAAATACCAGCCACATTGGAAAGGAGAAGGAGGAGGTGTGAGGAGAAAAACAGCCATCAATCTGCAGTTCCGCTCTTAGTAAACAGCAACAGGTTATTGAGTCACTGGTGCAGGATGTCCTTCCTTCTCAGGAAGAGAGCCAAAGGAAGAGTGATCAACACCTCCCCTCCTTCCCACCACTCTTCAAACAAGACTGTCTCTCAGGAGCTTTGTCTCAGGTTCTGCCCACCTACCCAAGCAGATATGATAAGAAGCTATGGCCCTCCCTTGGTCTAAATGTGAATCTGTAAAAGAGAAGGGATTGAAAGCAATGTCTGATTTTGTTTTTATTTCTGTGAAATATGATTGAGAAGCAGAGTGATTAATGTGCCTGGGGAGAAGCAAGGGAGGGTAGTGAAAGAGTGAGAGGAAGAGAGAGAGAAAGAGAGAGAGAGAGAGAAAATGAGAAGAAAGAAGTGAGGAAGGGAATCAGGGAAAGGGAGGGAAAAGAAGGAGGAGCCACAGCCACAGCTACCTTCAACAAGTCACAAGTAGGCTCAGTCAATCTCAAGCCACTCAGAGAGGAACACAGTTACCATCTGGACTAGCATTGGAACAGAACAGGGAACAAGCGGGATCTGCACCTGTCCCACTAGCACTCTCGCAAGCACACTCGGGGGGAAAATCAGACGCCTCTATGTGTGGCTGGAACCAAAGTCTGTCGGTAAGTCTTGGCACCTGGATGCCTGCTTACTACTTATTACAAGGCACTGTTTCTGCTTAACAGAGTTCTTTGGTATTATTATTATTATTATTATTATTATTATTATTATTATTATTATTATTGTTAGTTTATTAATAGTATTATTCACATTTTATTTATTTATAATACTCAGGTTTGGTTTAGTTATTTAATTTATTTTTTTCTTGGAATAAATAGTTGGTCTTCTTAATGCTGCCAGTAGTGTTTGTTTGGCAAAAATATGTGCGTAACATTTTGTTTATATATATTTTTATTTTGACCTGAGAAAACTTAAAAAGAACCATTTTATTCACGTATGTTTTTTAAAATAATCAATATATCCATAAAATAAACTATATATTTAAATCAAACTAAATATTTTAATAATGTTTTAAGCTTTTATTTATTTTTAGGACTCATTAGCTTTATTTCATTTATGTCTTACCCAGTTGTCAGTAAAAGAGAGAGAAATTACGGTTGCCCTGTTCAGTGTTCAGTTTCTCAGTTTCAGTATTAGTTTTGATCTTGCAGCTGTCCTACACAGAAAATTAAATGACAGCTTGCAGGATTTCATTTGTTATCTCATGACTCATGGAAATGAACTCGAATTTATGAGGGTTCTTTGAATCATTTGCACAACCTATCAAGAATTTCTATTTAAACCTCTCCTGGTAATCGAATCAAATATTCCTGATACATTTACAATGTGTTAACTTATTTGTACAATCGATAAAATTTTGGTATATACACTCTTCCTTCTTCTTTTTCTTCTTCTTCTTCTAATTATTATTATTATTATTATTATTATTATTATTATTATTATTATTATTATTATCATTATTATTATTATTATTATTATTATTATTATTATTATTATTATTATTATTATTATTTTTAGTAGTAGTAGTAGTAGTAGTAATATTGAGTTCAATATAAGGTATTAAAAGTGAGCCACAGGCTATAAAAGGTTCACCATAATATTAATTAAACAATGTGAATAATACAAATATTCTTTATATAACCCATTTGTTGTATATTAACATTTATATGTTTAACAAAAAGAAACAATTCTGTTATTGATATAAATAAGATGTATTTGTAAATGTACCCATTACCTATGTACATATTTGTAAATTTACCTATTATTATTATTACGATTATTATTATTATGATTATGATTATTATTATGTTAAATTAACAAGTATAAGTTATAGCAATACAGTTCAGTAAATATATGTCACAATAGAAGATAAAATTCCTGCAATTAATACATCTCAAACCATATAAATGTATATATTCAACTATAATATATCGATAATAATTAGGATTTATTTCTTCATTTTTATGTCTCAGTTTTAGAGCTGGCTCGATAAGGGTGTTAGGTGCTTTTTAGCCTTACCAAGTGTAAGGTTTATGTAAGAGTTTTTTGGGTGGGAAGTGTTTCTTTTTTGGAAAATGTTGTGATTCTATGCCTTTTGTTCTCCCACACACAAACACATATTCCTTAAAACGGTTTATTACGACTTGGTGCAGTTCAAGTCCCATTCTAATTTTAACCCCATTTAGATGCGGACGCAACTTCTTTCCTATGTCAACCCTGTCTGCCCTTTTTTCCAGCTAGGAAAAATGCGAACGGTTCGAGAAAATTTTTAAGTGTAACATAAATAGAAGACAGTAATATAAAAAAGAAAAGAAATAAAAAATAATCTTTTTAATTGTTTACCTGTATTATGACAGTTATACAGAGCTGATTTTGTTCTTTCTGACAGGCTGCCTCTCAGCATAGCTCAGTCATGTTAACCACTGATGGCACCCCAAATACGGCTGACCAGGTGGACTTAAAAACAGACGTGGAGGATGCCGACATGTCTAAATGGACAGAAGCACAGTTTGAGGAGAAGTGCACCTACATCGTAAAAGACCACACATGGGACAGTCCAGAGAAGCCTGATCTGCCCCGCGCCCAGACATCATTGCCGAGAAACCTGGCCTTCAGATACGCCCAAGATTCCAAAGAGGTACTGCAGCACAGAGGAATGGTGTAGTGACTCAGTCCTGCATCACACACTCGTAGACTGGGAACTTATTGCCTGCAGCATTGTGTTTAGGTTTTGCGGTGTCAGATTCATACTGTATATGCCATCTGCTTGCACAACTGAGTGCACCTATTATTAGTAAGGCCGCTCTGAAAAAGTGTGAAAGTATCAGGAAGGGGTAAAAAGACAGCTGTCGGATCTGTTTAAGATTTACACAGCAATCACACAGCTGTAAATTTAGGTTTAATCAATGTTTACAGCATTTTGGAACTCATGCCATGTCACTTTCTTATGTGAAAGAAAGTTGTTTGAAGATCTGTCATAGATTTCTTGACAATTACTTCTCTTTTGTTTTAGCCCCCAAAACCCCAGGGAGAGACAGAAAGCTAGGGTTATTCTCTTGAATAGAGATTAATTGATTAATTTATGAGCTAATGAAAATGTCCTGAACTTTGTTTGATGGGTACAGGATTAAAGAAAATGTGGAAGCGCAATAAGAGGGTTGCTGGCACGAAGTTCAGGAGCCAACCTAAATCTAGGTTAATAAGTTATCAAAAAGACGTCTTAATCTCCCAGCTGAAGTGCCGCTTTTGGCAGGTTTTTAAGAATTCAGAGGGGATTTCCGACCACTGCATTCACACGTCTGTTTGCCTTACTGGGCGTATGTAGAATAAAGATGGAGGAGGTGCGGTGGGAGAAGAAGAGTGGATTTTTCTAGTGGAGATTAGATTGAAGTCTGGTTGTTGTAATCCAAAGGTCCATCCTCATGGTCCTCATTTTAGGTTCTCCTCTGAGGCCTTTTTGATGCTGTTCACCTCAAAGGAAGACATGTTAGTAGTCGTAGGTGCGGATTTATGCTTTGAGGGTTGTCTAGCTGTGTTTGATGTGGCAGGGAGGGCTGCAGGTAATGAGTGCAGGAGGGAGGGTTTGGGAACCTAATGAGAGGTGAGACAGAACAAATGAGTTGTCTTTATTTCTTGGCTGTAAATGAGAATAAGGGCAACATTTTGTTGCAGCCTTGAATTCATTCCTATGCAATTTCAAAAAAGGGAATCTACTACAGTGCTTTAAGAAATGTTATACTTTTGCACAAATTTCAGCCAAATTCAGACTGATTTTATTTTCTTGTAGGTGATTGGAGTGGTTAGCAATGAGTACATACCAAAAGGTACACGGTTTGGCCCTCTAGTGGGAGAAAGCTACACAGCAGAGACAGTCTCCAAAGATGCCAACAGGAAGTACTTCTGGAGGGTAAGTTGTTTTCTTTCAGAAGCTTCACTTTCAGTAAGGGGGGAGCAAATTATAGCTAAAAAAAAACACGCACTCAGATGCTTCCTGTTCCACTGACTTGCTTCCGGTGTGACATCATGGGTGCAGGGCTTACGCTACATCAGAGCATGGTCATGAAAAAGTGCTGAGTTAAAGCTGAGTGTTTTGGGAACCGCATTACTTGCATCGACAACCTGGCTGAGAGTAAAGTATCTTGTATTGAATGTGCAACTTCTTTGGAGTCATCTAAATGAATGACAGTGCGAGTGTTTAATTCTGAGGATGTGACATAGGAAAATGTCAGACAGACACGTACACCACAAAGATAGATTTCTGAAAGTTGCTGGCACCCATGCTTCCAGGTTTAGTTTAGTGTGCCTTGTTGTGACAGTGCCACTGCCAGTAAAGCTCTACATGTGGCTTTAAGCTGTTGCATGGTTCAGCAAATGTCGTCATGGAGAAGTGCCAAGTCACTCAAATGGCTTGAAGCATAATGAAAATAAAAAAAGGCTCTTTTCAAGACCACAAGTTTAGAGATCCCCTGGTGGAAACATGCAGGTCTTTACCTGGTAAATAGTAAATTCACTGATCTCTTTCCAAAATTACTGGAGATCGCGGTAGAGGCAGTTATTTGTGATGGGGGTGGGGCATACAGTAAAATGTGTAGCAGCACCACACCAATGGTGTCACCCAGGGAAGCCGTATTGGTGATGTCAAGTTCCTGGAAATGGGCAAGTTAGTGTGAAAAAGCATCGCTAACCTCAGAACTACCCCAAAACAACAACAAAAAAAATCTGTTCCACTTCATGAGTCTGAGCGTGTGTGTGTACATTTAAGAGTGCGGGAGAAACAGTAATGGAGAAAAGAAATGCATATTCAACATGAGAATAAGAATGCGAGTATTGGTGGGGGCGTGCTTACTGAGTCAGCCCTGTGGCTTTTTATAAGAGATCGTAGCTTTAGTATCTCCCACTTGTCTGTCTGTCAAGCACAAGGGCAAGCACTGTGAACCACAATGAGGAACTACAAGAAAACGGGCTAGTGTTAAAATCGGCTCGACTTTTTCTCAGATTTATGCACAGAACGAGTTTCATCACTTTGTGGATGGTCTGGATGAAGAGAAGAGCAACTGGATGCGTTATGTGAATCCAGCCCATTCTCAACAGGAGCAGAACTTGGCTGCCTGCCAGAATGGTATGAGCATCTACTTCTACACAGTGAAGGCCATCCCTGCAGACCAGGAACTGCTGGTCTGGTACTGCACTGACTTTGCGAGCCGACTGCACTACCCTTCCTCAGGAGATCTGATGATGCAGAAACTGAGTAAGTAAAACAACATGCGTTTAAATACAGTAGATGTTGTTCGACCTGGGGATATTTTCCTGTCCTTTCCTAGTTCCGATTAGGTTCAGAGGAAGCATGTTGTCTTGTCCCGAGTCTGTCATTATCATACCAAAGGAACACATGCTTTATCCTTTCATCTCAGGAGTAAAATTCCTAGAGCCACTCTCCTGCTTTCTTGTTATTTTCTTTTTTAGCTCCCCCCCTTTGGCCTGTGTAATATATCTGTAATGTACAGAGCTAATTACACAGAGGAAGGCTAGATGCCAGTCATGAAGACACTCTATCAACATGAAAGCTCTAATACATGCTCAATCTGTTATTGCTCAACCAACCATAAAGTCTTAAAGTGAAACCTTTTGTGTCGTAAGAGACCTAAAAAGAGAGCAAAAGCAAGCGAGACACAGAGGAGGAAGGAGACAATACTCAGGTGTGGCGAGAACAGGCCAGTCTGAGTGTCTCCGCTCCCCTGGGTCATGCGCATGGCCTCAGGGCTATGTGATGCACTGGTCTGGCCCCCCTGAGCTCTGCGTAATGAAACACACAATGTAGTCTATAATTAGGCTTTTTGACCGAAGACTGACACTGAGAGTCACCTACCTGTTACCTAAAAGAGCCAGAGCAGCCTCCTTATCTACTGGCGTCTTTCAAATCATACAGAGTCATAGCATGATCAGCCTTATGCGCAAATGACTCAGTATAATGGAATGGGCTGAAATGACTGGCAGGGCCTCCCACATGGGATTGATTTAAAAAAAGGCTTAAGCAGACTAACTATATGCTTTGCTCAAGCTCTTCAGCTTTATTTGGAAATGTGAGGCTTCATCTGTACTGACTTTTAAAAACCTGCATTGTTGTGTAAGGTACACGAAAATAGATCTCTGGCACAACTCCATAATTTATTTGGCACTTTAAAGGTGAGGAAAAAAAAGAGAAAAGGCAGGGACAAAAAAATTGCACCATTGAGTAGCTGAACTTCCTGGCAGCAGGGCTACGCTGACAGATTGATATCTGTTAAGCTTGCTGGCTGTTTGTTTTGCACAGGTTCTCTGGGGAGGAATGGGGAATAGTGCTATCTGTTAAAAGAGGGGATACTGATAACCTCTAACTTTGTTTACACATGGGGCCAAATAATGGGGCTCAAAGGATGAGGAGGACACACAAAGCACACACTTATACATCCGAAAATCTTTTGTTTAGATCCTCATAGAGAGGATTTATAAGTTAATTTAATACATTTACCTTTAAATTAACTAAATATATTATGCAAATGTGAGAAACAAAACAACATCTGGATACTTAATTGTACATTTGTAGTTACACAAGCTGTTAAAGTTTTGTTTGTTGGATCATTTGATGTTAATATCATATTTTTTGTTTTGACCTTTTTTTGTGCCATAATGAAAAAAAATTATAATAAAAATAAAAATAAAATAAAAAATATATACTGGTTTTAGGTTAGCAGCCTCACAGAGGTGTTACTTCAAGTTTGCTTTGCTTCATCCTGTGTTTTGCGTTGTAAGTGCTGAATGAGACAGGGCCTTCTGGTTTCCGATTAAAAGGAAACTTTCAATCATCTGCTGCCACATCTATTAGATAGTATCAGTGCTGTGAGCAGAATCAACCACCCTGACTGGGATCTCCTGTCATGGCTCACATCCTGTCCTCAGCCTATAGCTCAGGATAATCTGTCAAACTGTCGGCCCTAATTGCAGAACTAGGCTTTCTTTTCTGAACCTCCTCAACTTTGGAGAGATCTATTTGCCCTGCAACAATGGGTCTCCTGTAGCAAAGTCTGTGGTGTGGGTGAGTGGTGTGTGCATAAGTGTGTATGTGTGTTTGAGGGGGTAATTAGTGTCTTTTTGAGTTGCTGTAATATGCATGTAGGATAAGATGTCATCAAAGTTAAATGTAACCAACCTGTTTTGCTTCAGTAGTTGTAACCTTAGGTGATTTTTAAAATGTTTGATTGATTTCAGTGAGAGCTTGTTGAACTGATGTGTCATTTTACCATATGTTTACAGAGCAGAGTCTGATGGAGGCAAAACAGCAGGTGTCTGAAGAAAAGCCCACAGTAAAAAGAGAGCACACTGTATCAGAGATTTTAAAAGACACATGGCGGGAGCCCACCAAACCCCTGCCTACACGGCCTCGCTGTCCAATCAGCCCTGACCTCGCTTATCCTCGTGTCATCTATCCAATCCGACCACAACCTCATCTCCGAGAGGACATTTTGAAAGTCAATCCAAGCATCTGCTTTGGTACTCGCTCACCTGGACAATCATCAGCCACCCCTAGTCCTTCAGCACACAGCAGCCCCGAGACCAGTCCAGGGTGCAGTCCCATTCCAGCAGATCCCAGAGATGTTTTAACTCCCTTTTCCTCACCACTTTACAGTGCCAACTTAGGCCATTATCCAAAGTACACCCCAACAACCCCACTTTCCTCACTCTACTCCAACTCTCATTACCTCCTGACCCCCTATTCCATAAATGGAGCACCTCCAGTTGGAAGCATGTTCTCCCGCATGTATCCCCTCTACAATAGCTTTCTGCCTCCACACATCCCCCTTCCATCCGCCATGCTTCCGAATGAAGGAGGTCGGCATTTTCTTTTGCCACCTCATGGAGACTTTCTGATTCCAGCACCGAAAAGTGCCTTCTCTAAAGCCACAACTCCAAAGGACATGATTATGCATGGACACTCTCATGCCCCAGTCAGTGGTTCCCCCACTGCCGGTTCTGCAGTCTCTGGTGATCATCAGCCTGCAAAGCCAACCTCAGCCCAGCCAATGAGACGCTCAGAAGATGACTCAAACAATGTCAGCAAAATGAAAAGAGGACCAGCAGGATATAAGACCCTCCCATACCCGCTAAAGAAGCAGAATGGCAAGATTAAGTATGAGTGCAATGTATGCAGTAAAACCTTTGGACAGCTTTCCAACCTAAAGGTAAGAGTTTAATCACTGCTTGATCTTTACTCACTCATCTACACAAGCCATGAATGGGGGTCTGTACTTAACATGTGCTGTCTTTAGGTGCACCTGCGAGTCCATAGTGGTGAGCGTCCCTTTAAGTGTCAGACTTGCAATAAGGGCTTTACCCAGCTGGCCCACCTGCAAAAGCACTACCTGGTTCACACTGGAGAAAAGCCTCATGAGTGCCAGGTGAGCCTGTTTTCACTCATCAACCACCACTTAAGCAGCTTTGTTTTACATATTAAAATATTCTTGTCCAAACCTAACCCTTCACCCTTTTTCCACAGGTGTGCCATAAACGTTTCAGCAGCACAAGTAACCTGAAAACCCATTTAAGGCTGCACTCCGGCGAAAAGCCCTATCAGTGCAAGCACTGTCCAGCCAAATTCACTCAGTTTGTCCACCTCAAGCTGCATAAACGACTGCACACACGGGAACGCCCCCACAAGTGCCCACACTGCCCACACAACTACATCCACCTTTGCAGTTTGCGAATCCACCTCAAGGGATACTGCTTGGCCGCTGTGCCACCACCACGCTGCAGCCTGGATGAGCTGAACCGCATTAACGAGGAGATCGAGCGCTTTGATATTAGTGACAATGCCGACCGCCTGGAAGAGATTGAAGGTGTGGAAGTTGAGAGGCTGGTGGAGAAGCAGATCTTCAGTCTTATCTATCATGAAATGGACCTCAAGGCTTCCTACCACCAGAAAGTTAGCACAGATTCATTTCAGCCTTCCTCTTCTAATGACACATATGGCCTCTATGAGCCAAGCAAGGAGACATCTGTCATCAAACTTCTTCCCGTCCAGGTGAAACAAGAGATTGTGGAGGTGATGGAGTCTTAGCCCCAGCTCTATCACATAACCACTAAGAGACATTTTAATCATGAACCACGATGGTTTGGGCCAGTCTGGCTACGGGCAGCCCCAGGTGTACAATATCCTTCATGTAAGGAGTGTTCAGGGACTCAAATGTACTCAGGGCTGAAAGACATTGATCTAGGCTGCAAGTGGTCCTACACTTACTTTAGAGACAATCACTGTTTCTTTATTTTATTGTAATATTATTGTTGTCATTATTGTTTGTTATTGTAATATTTGAGTTAGTATAAGAACTTCTTAATTTATTGTCTAATTTGTTATTCTTCCAAAACACATTGTTTGGTATGTGTTTTCTTTTATTGCATTTCTTTTGTATATATATTTTCTTTTGACCTGCATTAGTTTTTGCCCTCATTGTAAAATGCATTGAAGAGCTCACATCGATTCAGGGTTTTTACATTTTTTTTTAACACCGACAGGTAGTAGGTACAGGTAACTATTTTTGTGGAAAACCACAGAATAGCTAGTAACTTTATGTCTTAAAGATTCCACAAGCCTTTACCTAATCTTTGCTGAGCACTCGTATGGGCATTTTTTTTCTTCTTCAACAAGTTACCTCAGATTGTGTGTAAATAGTATGTGCGTGTGTTCAGAAGGACATCAGAGGCATATATGATATTTATTGCTTTTCTACTTGAAGAAAAAAACAAACGGAACAGGATTCTGGTCGTATGTAGCACACTGGCTATGAAGCTGAGTACTTCTTTAACCACTCACTAATTTTTTGCAGCAAACTTGGGGTTGGGATGGGGGTACGGACTGAACTGGACTGGAGCTAGTTACCAAAGTTCAATTAAAGAACAGCAAGGGATAGTGTTAATCACTCAATTAGCTGTTTATTTTTATTTTCTTTGCTCTTTACGTTTGAGGAGTTGGCACAAACGGCAGAGCCTTGCTCTTTATATGCACTGGTTTAGATAAACTGTTATTTATCTGTAAGTTTATGACCAGATTCAGTCAAGCACCGGCATTTACATGGCTCAGCGACTTCTTGTTCCAGTACGCCTCTGTTTGTGCTGAAAAATCGTAGCATCTCTTATTTTTTTCTTTCTGAAGTATGACCAAAGTACCCATGTTTTTAGCTTCCAGAAAAAAACAAGAAAACAAAATGCAACTGTCTCCATGTTTACATGCTGGTTTACAGTTATTTAAGTGAGACTTGTTTAAATGTAAATTATATAAATGTTCACTGACCGAACCTATTTGTGTACTTTCTTCATTTTTTGCCTTGCAGTTTAATAACTTATTTTTTTTATTATTAAACACTTAAAATACATAAAAAAACAGCCTACATGTTAAGCAAACTCATCAGAAATGCTTCATAGAATAATCTCAAAAACATTAAACAAAATGTACATATATTTTAAATACATATACAATAATATTCTATATATACCAAACTACAAAATTAAAGACAGACTTATGCTACAATAAATTCTAGAATATATAAATTTTTAAGTTAAATTCATGTCCAGTGATAGATTGCCTCTCCGTCCTTGGTGTACGTGCCAAGTGCCCAAAACGTTCTCTACTAGATGGCCATGGGGAACCTCCCCTCCACGAACCTAGTAGAGGATTATGTGGAAACAATAGAAGAAGAGATGAGTAAAATTCACATATCCTTTACAGAGAACAAACCTCTGCACCTTCTAACATTATTAGTCTACTTTCTGAAATTAACATTACCATAAAAATGAACAAAATAAAATAATTTTATTTGACAGTTATTTTAATTGAATTAGTTTGTGTTGGCGGCAAGGTGGCTTAGTGGTTAGCACGTATTCCCGGTTCGAATCCCTATCTGTGTGGAGTTTCCATGTTCTCCCCGTGTCTGCGTGGGCTTCCTTCGGGTTCTCCTGTTTCCTCCCACAGTCCAAAAACATGGATCAAGTCAATTGAGTTCTCCAAAATTGCCCCATATAGAGTGTCTCTGTGTGAGTAAGTGTGTGCCCAGCGATAGATAGGCGCCCTGTCCTGGGTGTATCTGCCCAACGCCTCGTAACGTTCTCCCCTGGATGGGCATGGGGAACCCCCCGCGACCCTAATATAGGATAAAGTGGAGGAAAATTGATGGATAGTTTGTGTTGTTAAGGTAAGGGTTTAACTTAATGAGAAAAACAATAATTTAAAAATGTAAATGTCTATTGACAAACATGTACATACATTTATTATGATTATGATTATTATTATTATTATAGGGGGAGAGAGAAAGAGAGAGAGAGAGAATAAATATATTATAATTTAATTAAATTTATTTAAATTTAATTAGTTTGTGTTGTTATGGTAAGGTTTAAACTTAACGAGTAAAACAATAATTTAAAAATGCCTCTATTGACAAACATGCACATACGAACAAACATTTATTTTATTATTATTATTATTATTATTATTATTATTATTATTATTATATTCTTATTTTATTTATTATGTATTTAATAATTTATTCAAGCTGTTTACTGAAAAGCACATAATTTACTGCGTCACCCAAAAACACACAGCATATACATGCATAGATGTTCATAATGAATTGCATTCTTTCAATTTTAAATTCAGATAAAATCAATAATTTATTTGATCAGCCTGTAAAAGTTGCTATACATTTCTGGGAAAAGTCTCTTCTGTAAGAATGGAGCAAAAAATTCCGTATAAAAAAAAAAGCTATGCTTGAAGCAGAGCTTACCGTAAACAGACGCGGCACCAAAGAATTTTTAAACACTGAATGACACAGTACAATCAACAGTGACTCAAGTAGACCCAGGAGGCCTTTCTGTAATGAGCCGCTCAACTATCCCATCAGGCCTGAAGTGTGGCCTTATGCATTAAAGAAGAAACAGATGGAGAGCAGACCCCAAGTGTGTGTGTGTGTGGGGGGGACTTTAAGACATCCGTCCCCAACAAAGGCCTCATCTTTATTTCTCTTAGCTGAAAATTGTAATTGAATTTTTTTTTACAACAGACAGTGGTTTCAAAACATTGGTAAACCATGAACCATTTCCTAATCTGTTTATGTTAGTTTTATATCTATGTTAGTATTTATCCATTTATCAAATTATTTTTTTATGTGAAAAACTGTCTACAATTCTTACTGCACACGTTTGAATTGCAATTGCAAGTGGGGAGATAATCAGCCAAAATGTATATTAACAGTGGTCAGGGTTTTAGTTAAAATGCATTTTAAAGTAATGATGACTGTGTCATTAGTTTTCTTTAAACATTTTCAATATCAGAAATTATTCATTTTTTCATTCATTCATTATTTTCCGCCTATCTAGGGGAGAAAGTTTCAGGTGCTGGGCAGATACATCCAGTACTGCTTGGCACACTCATACAGACACACACACACACACACACACACACACACAGACAAACATACTCTATATATGGGGCAGTTTAGAGCATTCAATTTATCTTGATTCCATGCTTTTGGACTGTGGGAGAAAACCGGATGCAGAACCTAAAGGAAACCCATGCGGACATGGGGAGAATATGGAAACTCCGTCCAGAGTGGAATTCCAATCTGGAGTGCCCAGCACTGAGAGGCAAACATGCTAACCACTAAGCCACTGTGCTGCCCAGAAATTATTTATTTATTACATATATTTCTCTTAAATAAATCATCCCATTTAATTATAATAAAACCTAAAGTTACTTCAGTCTTTCAGAGAATTATAAGAGCTGTAAATATTTTATTACTCTGAGCACACAAAATAACAGGAAAAATAAAATAATTTAATATTTCAGAAGGTTTAACATTACATTGAATTAAAAAAGTCTATAAATGTTGTGTTAAACTTTTGTCATTTACATTCACTTGTCATCAAATTAAATACATTACTTTTCCAAAACATTACATTAGGTCAGATTTTTAGGGTTGTAAGGCGTTCTTATTGTCCTTGCCCCTTGTGAGCATCAGTTACTTCTCAGCCTTTTAGGCATCTGTGTAACTTAACTAAAAACCTTAGATCATCCCAAGTTTGCTTAGTTTTGGCACAAGGTTCCAATTTCTCCAAAATGTTATTTGATTTTTAAACTATCACTTTATGAATGATGATATATGAGATCTTAACAAAACGGAATACAATTCAATTCATTATCTTCCGCTTAATGCTCTACTAGGGTCACAGGGGGCTTCCCATGCCCATGCCTAGGGGAGAACGTTTCAGGTGCTGGACAGATAAACCCAGGACAGGGCGCCAATTAATCAGTGGGCACACACTTACACATTATATCGAGGAACTTAGAGCATTCAATTTACCTTGAATTCATCTTTTTGGACTATGAGATGAAACCAGAGAAACCAGGACAAGGCACCAATCCATTGCTGGACAAACTAAACACAAAAAAACACACAGAATCACACACAAACACATACTATATTGGGCCAATTTAGAGCATTAATTTTACCTTAAATCCTATAGGACTTTGGGAAAAAACAGAACCTGGAGGAAACTCACACAGACACACAGAGAATGTGGAAACCACCTAGATTGGGATTTGCACCTGGCTCCCCAGCACTGCGTGGCAAATGTGCTAACCACAAAGCCACCCATAATATAATTTATTAAATAAAATATTCTATTTAATTAAAGTAATTTCAATAGAAATCTGAGCCAAGCAATGTTAAATGTATTTAAAGGGTTGCACAAAGCACATTGTATATATATATAAATATATATATATATATATATATATATATAAATAGGCACGGTGGCTTAGTGGTTAGCACATTCGCCTCTCAGCGCTGGGGATTCCTGGTTCGAATCCCCATCTGGGTGGAGTTTCCATGTTCTCCCCGTGTCTGCGTGGGTTTCCTCCGGGTTCTCCGGTTTCCTCCCACAGTCCAAAAACATGGATCAAGTTAATTGAATTCTCAAAATTGCCCAATTTAGAGTGTGTATGTGTGAGTGAGTGTGTGCCCAGCGATGGATTGGCGCCCTGTC
>JAFMOD010000238.1:118760-138980 GCA_019802435.1 Corydoras maculifer
CCCACAGTCCAAAAACATGGATCAAGTTAATTGAATTCTCAAAATTGCCCAATTTAGAGTGTGTATGTGTGAGTGAGTGTGTGCCCAGCGATGGATTGGCGCCCTGTCCTGGGTCTACCTGCCCAGCGCCCGAGACGTTCTCCCCTGGATGGGCATGGGGAACCCCACCGCGACCCTAATAGAGGATAAGCGGAAGATAATGAATGAATGAATATATATAAATATATATATATATATATATATATATATATATATATATATATATATATATATATATATATTTTTTTTTTTTTTTTTTTTTTTTTTTTTTTTTTTTTTTTTTTTTTTATTTATTTATTTTTTTTTATTTATTTTTTTTTTAAATATAAGACCGTGACTGTGACAGCATTTACTTAAATATTGGTTGCTTAGATACAAAGTCCACATTTCCTACTCTAAATATTAAAATAATAAAATAAAATAAAAACAAAAAATGTTGACAAAGTTGCTAAAAACTTAAAGAGCATCAGTATAAAAAAATAAAATTAGGTACAAAAAATTGATGCATACATGCTGGATTCTAATACCACTTCATTTAAAAATCTGAACAGGGGTCGATTATGTAACTTGTCCAAATACTGGAACTACACGCCTAATGTTGGTAATATGTAGGACAGACTGATATACCAGCATAGGGTTGTGCAAACGGCATGTCTAAATCATCTACTTCTCAAAAACCATCTGACTAATTTCAGAGTTTCATGAAATAAAACAAAACAAACAAACAAATAAAACAATTTATTCTAGAGATTTTGCATCTTTTATGCATTTCGTTTGTTATATTTTATTACAATTTAACATGTAATCACATTCCCCGCTATTGATTTGCTAACTTATTGACAGTTAGAAAATTAACCCATCAATCCAATGAAGTAATAATTTATTTATTACCTTCCACTTAATCCTCTATTAGGGTCATGAGGGTTCCCCATGCCCATTTAGGAGAGAAAGTTTTGGGACATTAAATCTATCGCTGGGCACACCCACTCACACAGACATACACACAAACACACATTACCATGAAACCATGAAACCTGTCACGGTTCCCCCTGGAACCGGTCGGAGTAGGTGGATCCGCTACTCGGAACGACATAGTCGGGGGCGGGGATATGTTGCCAGTAATCAATTTATTTAGCCACACATACAGTTCAACAGTCCTTCGGGAACCAAACACTGACAGATACGGATGAACACCGGGGATATGGAGCTGGGGTCTGACGTCACCGCGTAGTCGGCGTCAGACGTCAGCGGGGTCGTGTTCCAATCCGCCGGTACGCACAGGGCGGAGTGTGGCTACACAGGCAACGGGAGTCGGCGGTAAACAAACACAAAGGCGAGAACAGGACGAGGCGAGAACAGGACGAGAACCAGAGACAGGGGGTGTGAGCCAGAGTGGACGAGGCGTAGCGAGGGTAGGTGCACGAACCAAGACCATCTAGCCCAGAGTAACGGGAGTGAGCAACCTAAATAGGGACAGTGATCGGGGAACCAGGTGTGCATAATTACAGGGGCGTGAACACAAGACAAACCCACACCATGTGACCAAAACAAACCGGAGACTACATAGAACACGTGACCAAGAACCAGGACATAAACAAAGCATATCGGGGCGTGGAGACCAACTGGATAAGGGGCGGAGCTACCCAGGGAGCACCACCCCTCCGTGACAGACCACAACATATACCCCCCCTCAATGGGTGCCTCCTGGCACCCTAAAAAGCTGATAATGGAACCTACCATGGAAACACTAAACAGTAAAGACACTAGGGGGCCCAGGACCCTGTGGGTGGACAGTCAGCACCACTGGGGTACAAGGTGGGCCGAGTTGAGTGCTGACGGTCCCATGGAGTCCAGAAAACCGCGGGGGCCCAATCAGGACGCCGAGACAGCGAGGAACACAATTCAGGGCGGCAGTAGGCTCTGGAGCTAAAGGGACAGCAGGGGGCAACTGACTCGGCGCAGGGGGCAACTGACACGGCGCAGGGGGCAACCGACACGGCGCAGGGGGCAACTGACACGGCGCAGGGGGCAACCGACACGGCGCAGGGGGCAACAAGTCCACCGGAGCCTCGGGCCGTTCCGCCGGAACCACGGGCCGCTTCACCGGAACCACCGGCCGCTCCACCGGAAGCTCGGGCCGCTCCACCGGAGCCTCGGGCCGTTCCACCGAAACCATGGGCCATTCCACAAAGGACATGCGCCGCTCCAGGAAACCCACGCGCCGCTCCTCAGGCACCCTGTCGAAATACATCGCTCATGAGGAAGACAGATCGGGTACCTGAAAAACGGAGTGCATGGGCGCCCTCGCAGGTCCTTGATCCGTAGGCGATGCGGGCAGAGCAGCGAGCACAGCCCTGAGTTGGGAGGAAAGCTTCCCAATAGTGCCCGCCAAATCCTCCTGGAGGCGGAAGAGATGATCGACGCGAGGGTCGGCCGGCCGTCCGGCGAAAGCAGAAGACGCCGGCTCCGCCCCACAGAAGAGTCGATCCGAGGGATCCATGTTGGCTAGATGGTAATGTTACGGTTCCCCCTGGAACCGGTCGGAGTAGGTGGATCCGCTACTTCGGAACGACGTAGTCGGGGGCGGGGATATGTTGCCAGTAATCAATTTATTTAGCCACACATACAGTTCAACAGTCCTTCGGGAACCAAACACTGACAGACACGGATGAACACCGGGGATGCGGAGCTGGGGTCTGACGTCACCGCGTAGTCAGCGTCAGACGTCAGCGGGGTCGTGTTCCAATCCGCCGGTACGCACAGAGTGTGTACACAGGCGGAGTGTGGCTACACAGGCAACGGGAGTCGGCGGTAAACTGTAACACAAAGACATGAATACTGAACAACAAGACGAGGCGATCAGGACGAGGTGCAACAGGGTCGAGGCGAACAGGGCGAGGCGAACAGGATGAGGCCAGAACAGGACGAGAACCAGAGACAGGGGGTGTGAGCCAGAGTGGACGAGGCGTAGCGAGGGTAGGTGCACGAACCAAGACTATATAGCCCAGAGTGACGGGAGTGAGCAACCTAAATAGGGACAGTGATCGGGGAACCAGGTGTGCATAATTACAGGGGCGTGAACACAAGACAAACCCACACCATGTGACCAAAACAAACCGGAGACTACATAGAACACGTGACCAAGAACCAGGACATAAACAAAGCATACCGGGGCGTGGAGACCAACTGGATAAGGGGCGGAGCTCCCCAGGGAGCACCACCCCTCCGTGACAGACCATAACAGAAACCATGTTTTTAGAATGTGGGAGGAAACCGAAGAACCCGGAGGAAACCCACGCCGACACAAAGAGAACATGGACACTCCACCCAGATTGGGATTCAAACCTAGATCCCCAGTGCTGAGAAGCAAGTGTGCTGCCCACATTCTAAATCTAGGGATTTTTTTCATTTATTTTGATTCCAAACAGCTCGGAAGCTGGTTAGCACGTTCGCCTCTCAGCATTGAGTATCCAGATTTGAATACCAATCTGAGTTGAGTTAGCATGTTCTCCCATGTGTGCCCAGCAATAGCTTTGTGTCCTGTCCTGGGAGTATCTGGCCAGTGCCCGAAAAGTTGTACCCTGGATGGCAGACCCTAGTAGAAGATTAAGCAGAAGATAATGAATGAATAATTGATTTCAAACAGTAAAGGGATTTTAATTTTTGACATTTACATTGTTTTAACAGCCACACCTTCAGGTGATAAAGATGCAAACTAGAGTGCATTCTGTACTTTTACCAACCTTTGCTTAGAAAAAGGCACCGATTCTCACACCACCAACACAGTGAACTTTTCTTTTAGGAAGAAAAACTTCCTGTTGATGGAGTTAAATAAAGAGAGATGATAAGAATAAAAGGGGTTACAGACTGACAGTGATCACAGGGTCTCAGGACCCTCAGCACCTGCCAATTAAGAACCAGGGTTAATAAAAGAGTTGACATGTCTAACTTTAGTAAAGGGTGGAGAGGGTACATCTGAAACTAAGTGGGCACCTGAGAAGAGAGAGTTGATCTTTGTTCTGTGCCCTCCCTTCCCCCTGTCTTGGTAGCCCCCCAAAAAAACTACAGTCAAAAAAACTACACAGGGGAAAGTTTTTCTTTCAACACCTCATATAAATTCACAGGGCATGTCGAGGTTACATGGTCCAGCCTCCTCTGTCCTGCCTTTACACCCCAAATTCAGAGGCAAAATGACAACAAACGGGGTGATAGGAAAACATGCGGTGACCCCAGACACATCCACTTAATCATTATACACACTTCAAAGCACGTTTCCGGGATAAAAGTGCAATAACTCTTTGTGAATGGTTTCCTCTTGTCGCAGAAAGAGGCACAGCAAAAGTACAGAGCGGACACCTACAAAAGGAAGGAGGAATAAATGGGGAAAAAAGGAGGAGGAGAATAAGGAGACAGGGCACTCTGATCTCTTTCATTGACGGCTTTACAGGAATAAGAGAGCAAGACCAGGATGGAGTTAGTTAATGAACTCGTGAAGAGGGTCTGGCCCAGCTTTGATGTACACTTACCATTAACAGGAGTAAAATACCCCTTTTATCCACCCCCCCTTACAACCCTCCCATCCTTCACTACCACCAATCACTCTCTTACACTATGCAAAAACAAAGCAGGCACTTGCAAATGTTGTAAAAACAAACATTCTGTTTTCACATAAGCACAACTTTATTTTGAAGTCTGTATTAATGAAATTTAGGCTAGAAATAATACATTTTGGAACCTATTTATGAATAGGTACTCTTGTTAGACATGGAAAAAAAATTATCTTCTACTAGGGTCATGGTGGTGATGGGAGGGGGTAGTGTTGGGTGTTCCGCATGCCCATTTAAGGGAAAATGTTTTAGGCACTGGGCAGATACATCTAGGACAGGGCGCCAATCCATCATTGGGCACATACTCACTCACACAAACACAGACACACCTAGCAATTTGGAATTGGGCCACAATCTGGGAGGAGTTTCCATGTTTGCCACTGTCCGTGTGGTTTCCACCGGGTTTCTTCCACACTCCAAAAGCATAGATTCAAGGTAAATTAATCCCTTGGATGTTCTCCCTCCGCAACCCTAGTAGAGGATTAAGCAGAAGATAATGAATAAATAAATTAATAAATAAATATTTAAGAATTATTGGAAGTACTTTCAACATTAGTGATGGTATGGTACTACAGCTGTGTAAAGCTTACTCGGTGATTGGAAGTCCAAATATTTTGATCGTACTGAGACCAATATGCCACACTGATCAATGACAGAGTGTAGTCATGTGACTGATCAATGAATCTAGTTTTTATACCAAGTGTTGCTTCTCTCAACATGTTCTTATGTGTTGGAACGTTTTATTTGCTACCGTCACTCTAGCTTTCTCTTTGCAGTCGTTTGTGGGAGAACTGAGAACACAACAACATAACACAACAGATATATTTACATTAATTAAAACAAAATGTAATACACTTTTAGTTGGAAACCTGCATCGTACTGTATGCATACAAAACATTAGGGTTCTACGTAGCTATTTTGAACCAACGCACTATAATAAAGGGAAGTTCATAAATAAAGTGAAGGTGTGCTGTGTAAAGTGTGTAAAAAGTTACCCGTGGTTTAAATAAGGCTTTAAAATACTCTGCCTTGTTATTTCCTGACAATTACATGTGTAATGAACTTATCCTGAAAGATTATACACATACAGGAGTGTAACATCCTTACATAAGTAAAAATGTATTTAACTTTATTACACACACGTGTATATTGTACATTCTGCATTTCCCAAGTAGTTGCATTTGTATATTACATTGTAATAAGTTGACTAAAGAAACAAAACCAAATTCAAGCAACTGTAAAACAGGTTACGGAAATGTATAAACATGGAAGTAAAATAAACTAAAAGCCAGAGAACCATGCGAATAACAGGAGTATGATAAAAAGACAGCAAGGGAAAGAGACAAAACAAAAAAAAAAACACATGGAAAAAATAGGCAGAAAAAGGGGAGAGAGGGGGGAGAGAGAGAGAGAGAGAGAGAGAGAGAGAGGGTACACTCAGTCTTTCCTATAAGTCAGTAATTACTCTCAGCTGCTAATCGTCTGCACCTCTGAACCTTTAGCAAACAACACGCACCAGACTGTTAATAAAGTGTAATAATAGTAATATTTTTTATTATTTTTAATGACAACTTTAACTGTATTGATAATCATAGTAAACCGAATCCTGCACTATGACATCACAATATCACCAAACAGATCTCAGACTTTGATTAACTACGGAAATAGTAATGTACCATAAAATCAAAGTATGTGTTTTCAGTGTTTGGATAGCTGGGTCTGTTAGTTCTAAACACATTAATGTACTGATACACTCATGTTTAAAAAGTGGCCTACATCCAGACAGTGAAGAGACAATCTTCACTTCCCAGCAGAAAAAAACCTTCTCAGCAGAAAAAACGATGTCTGTGTGCTAATGTCACCCAAATACATTTTCAATATAAAATATTTAAACTATGTTTAAGTCATGCTTCTTCACTACCACTAGTCGGCAAATGCGTCAAATAAAGGGAAAGATAAATGCAGCTGGTATTGCTCCTAGTTTGAAAATTTCAGGGTTGCATTCGGCTGTGGATCGGTAAAGATAGAGACTATTGGAAATGATGACAGTCATTACCTCCTGATTGTGACTCATCAGTCATGCCATATCTTTTCCAAGACACTTTTCTGTTTGACCAAAAATAGCTTTCATTTAAATCATTATTTCTTAATAAAACCCTATTAGCCTGGAAGTAACTTGTAATATTCAATACGTTTTGATCAGAGGAGCGTCGACCAATTTTGGGAGGGTTAATGGGTTGAGCTGTAGATCATTGTCTGCCACAGAAAAGACAATATTCCGTTTGCACTTTATCGGCCCTCCTCCCCCCACCTCTAGATACACTCATAAAGTGGCAGCGTAATTACCCCCCTCGAGCCAGGCTTGGCAGTTTAGTGGTTACAACTTGCAGAATTTTCCCACTAATTAACCGAGCGCAAAGAAGATCTGAAAGCATTCGCAGCCATTAGTCATAAAGAGAGAACGATTAAAAAGAAGTGTGATCCTACTGCTGATTGTGAAAGCAGGAGGATGAAGAAGATTCATGCTTCTGCACGAGTGGTTCATTGATTTGGTGATGAGGAAAAAAAGTTCTATACAGTTATGGGTCATGATCTTCAAAGCTAATTCCATTACCAAAAAAGCTCCGGTGTTTATTATGTCGACACAAGAAGGATGCAAGATGACATCTGCACAGCTTCTGTATCAGCTGATAAAAACTAAATTATTGGAACATTTTCCAGGCCCAGTAATGTATTGTGGACAATGAATGTCATTTGGATCTTAAGAAATAATAAATTACAACCACCCACATGGCAGCACGGTGGTTTAGTGGTTTGCATAAGGTTTTACCTCTTAGTGCTGGGGATCCAGGTTCAAATCCCAATCTAGGTGGAGTTTCCATGTTTTCCTTATGTCCATTGTTGGTTTCCTCCTGGTTCATATAGATTGCCGCTCTGTTCAGGTACTCAGGTTCAGGTGCCCAAAATGTTCTCACCTGGATGGGCATGGGGAACACCCCTGTGACCCAAGTAGAGGATTTTATGGAAGATGTGAATACATTAAAACCTGTTATATATTAAAACCAATTACTTCTGACAATAAGAAACAACAAAAAAAGAAATATATATACACCGTGGGGTGCGAAAGTTTGGGCAGCCTTGTTAATTTTCCTGATTTACCTTTATAAATCATTGGTTGTTTGGATAAAAAACAATCTGTTAAATATATTGTAACGGGGGTCCGTTAGGGGGGGCGGGCACCTTTCCCATAATCCCTTGCGTGTCATACCTAAGGTCTAAGGGTAGTGATGTAACGTCTGTGAAACATGTAGAGTGAAATGTAATGTCATGAGCGTGTTCTACGTAATGTCAACTCTCATTTGATGTATGTATAAGTGTGCCTAGGATCCAGACCGGTACCACGGACCCGAGAGGGTGGCTCCGGGCCCGACGGTACTCGAAAATGGCAACCCCACTATGGAGGATGGCGGTGGCGAGGAGCTGAGCTGCAGGAGCTGTGTCGACACCGCACCGCCGCCCTGCGACTCAAGGGTGGTCTACGGCGAGCTGATTAACTGCCGTCCTGGATACCAGAGACCGCGAAACAGAGGCCCAGCTGATGACATCACCGAGCACCACCCCACACAAACTGGCGGGAACGCTTATGGGGCGTCTCCAGCGAGATTTGGCCACGCGCTGCCATCACGCGACGGTGCAGCCGATTGGGCGTCTTCTGGCAAAGCCAACCACGTATTACCATCTTATGACGGTGCTCTCGACTGGGCGCTCTTCGAAGCACAACTTGAACGTCGTGCACAACAACTGGTCGGATGCAGAGACGGCGCTTCACCTGAGTCTCGCCCTGAAAGCTGACGCCCTACAAGTGCTAGCTGAGCTACCGCTGGAGGACAGACTAAAGCTCGACACGCTGATCGGGGCCCTGAGATGCCGTTTTAGCCGCCAACCATGCGGATCATCTGCCAAAACCACGCTGAAAAATAGGAAACGCAACAGAGGTGAACGCCTGGGAGTACTGGCAGCAGAAATAACCACACTAGTGAGGAGAGCGTATCCGGCATTCAACGGGCAGATTCAAATGCAACTAGCGCTTGACTTTTTCATTGACGCCCTCTTACCCGACGAACTACAACTACAGGTACGACTAGCTAACCCGCTATCACTGGACGCGGCAATAACTGAGGAAGAGAGAATTGAACTTATACTTTCACAAGGACATGGCACATGGGGGGCAAACCTACCCGACAACCAAATCCCCGAGAATGCGAGGATTGTGTGCTGGCGCTGCGGGGGAAGAGGTCACAGATCTAATAAGTGTAGGATGTCGGGAAATGACAGGGGGATCGGCCAATAAGAGGCACGACGGTCCCTACCTCCTCAACAACGCCCTATAAAAACGTGTTCCAGGTGGCGGGAAGTAGCGGCTGCTATGTCAAGTGTCGCTTCGGCAACGAAGGTGTGTGGGCGCTGATCGACACGGGCTCGTCAGTCTCTCTGATCCACCCAGGCGTCTCCAATGAAGTTCGCTCTGCCGGCGCAAACCAAGACAGCGCCGAACTCTTCACTGTATCCGGCGAACGCCTAAAACTGTTCGGCTCCTGCGACGTTCAAGTCGACTACGGCCAAGGACCGAAAACACCAGCAACATCAGAGAGCCATGCATCCTGGGAAAAGATTTCCTAGAATCCACCAAGGCCGTCATCGACATGGAGCTCGGCACCGTATCTCTAAATGGGCTCCCCGTAGCAACCCAGGGCATCAAAGGGGTGAGTAACTGTTCCATGCCTTCGAATTGCGCGGCGTCCAACACTAGCAGACCCCAAATTATTGAACGCAACCTCATTCATGAGATGTGCCTCCATAGCTGCGAAGGGCTATCAGCTGACGAAGGCGAGAAACTCCGATGACTCGTCGAACGCTTTTCGCATATTTTCGCGAACTCGGAAAAGGAGTGCACGACGACTAGTTTAACCGAACATGCGATCGACATGCGAAAAAGATGGCACCTGGCGGTTCTGCGTCGACTACCGCAGGCTAAATTCTGTCACGAAACCAGACTCTTACCCGATTCCAAGAGTCGACGACACATTAGACCAATTGTTCGGTTCGCGTTGGTTCAGCTCGCTCGACCTACGGAGTGGTTATTGGCAGGTACCACTCGCGAACAAAGATAGGGAGAAGACAGCATTCTCCATCGGGAATAGACTGTGGAATTTTAAGGTCCTACTGTTCGGGCTGTGCAACTCGCCAGCCACGTTCGAACGTCTCATGGAGCGGGTGCTCTCTAAAATACCAAGATCCAAATGTGTGGTATACTCAGACGACGTACTGGTCCACGCATGCGACTTCGACGCAGCGATCGAAAACTTGGAGCTAGTATTTAGAAGAATTGAGGCCGCCAATTTAAAATTGAATCCGGCAAAATGCAACCTCCTCCAGCGTGACCAATGATCCAATGACCCCGAAAAAAACGAGGCGGTGAGAGACTGGCCCGTTCCAAGGAATATAAAACAATTGCGGAGCTTCCTGGGATTCGCGTCATACTACAGACGCTTTGTCCCAAAATTCGCTAACATTGCGTCGCCGTTGCACCAGTTGACTAAGGGGGGGCCAAATTTCTGTGGTCGACCGCCGTGGACCGGGCGTTCGAGGGCTTGAAGCACAGCCTGTGCGACGCCCCCATCCTGGCATTTCCAGATTTTTCGTCACCATTTATCGTGGATTCGGATGCGAGCGACCACGGTGTAGGCGGCGTGCTGTCACAATTGCACGACGGGGCGGAAAGAGTGATTGCCTACTTTAGCAGACGGCTTTCCAAAACGGAGAGAAACTATTGCGTGTCGCGGCGCGAACTCCTGGCGGTTGTCGAATCATTAGAACATTGCCGGCCCTACGTTTACGGAGTAAACTTCGAGCTACGGTCAGATCACGCATCGTTGCAATGGTTGATAAATTTTAAGAACCTGAGGGCCAACTAGCGCGCTGGTTAACGCGGCTCCAAGAATTCGACTTCGCCATAAAGCACCGGCCCGGACGTGCGCATGGCAACGCAGATGCACTTTCCCACAGACCCTGCGCTGAACGCGGCTGTAGGTACTGCGATAAGGCGGATGCTAGCGCTACTATAAGGCCGACGTGCGCTGCGGTAACTAACTCGACTGGACCGGACGAGCGTATCTCGAACAAATCAGGACGGCACAACGGGGGGACCCGGAATTAAACTGGGCAATACCGCTACTCGAAGTGGGTGAGTGCCCAAGCTGGGACTCTGTGGCGGGTCTGGGCATGGTGGCGAAAGCGTTACGCTCAAATTGGGAGAGCCTGCGCCTTCAGAGCGGCGTTTTAAAGCGTGCATGGTCGGAACCGTCGAACGGACGGGAACTAAACCAAATCATTGTCCCAGCGCCGCTCAGACAAATGGCACCCCGGGCGCGGGCCACTTTGGAGTGACCAAGATGCTGCGCAGACTCCGCCAGAGCTTTTACTGGCCCAGCTGCAACACGGATACAGAACTCTTTTCCCCAAAGACGTCCTTGTGCACCGCTACAGCCCATGCCTTCGGGACGCCCTATGGAGAGGGTCGGAGTGGATGTGCTGGGACCATTCCCAGTCTCGAGTTCCGGAAATCGTTTCGTACTGGTGGCTATGGACTACTTCACCAAATGGCCCGAAGCATTCGCTGTACCGGATCAGAGCGCGGTTACGACCGCGACTACCCTAGTCAATGAATTTTTCTGTCGTTTCTGGATACCCGAATCACTTAATAGCGACCAAGGACGGAACTATGAATCGGAGGTGATGAAGGAGGCGTGTCATTTGCTGGGCATAAAAAAGACCCGTACTACGCCGCTACACCTGCAGGGCGATGGACTTGTGGAGCGTTTTAACCGCACCTTAGCGAGCCAGCTAGCGATTATTACCGACAAGCGACAGAAAGACTGGGACAGACAATTGCCAGTGTTGCTTCTAGCGTGCAGGTCGGGGGTGCAGGAATCATCAGGTTTCACACCCGCTATGCTGATGCTCAAACGAGAGCTCCGGACGCCAGTGAATTTAGCTTTTGGGGATCCCGACCCCGATCACACCCTCGAGAACTCGCTACCAGTATATGTCAGAGACTTGAAGCGCTCTCTTGCATTAGTTCACAGTCTAACCCGTGATAATCTTTCTTATGCTTACAGTAAACAGAAGAGGGCATATGACGAGAAATGTTTCGGAGAAGTGTTCACAATGGGCACGTGGGTGTGGCTGTACAACCCAGCAAGGAAGAGGGGGCTATGCCCAAAGCTCCAGTCTGCCTGGGTGGGTCCGTGTGTGGTGCTGACGAGGTTGGGTGAGGTGGTGTATCGAATAAGATGGAACAAGCGCAAATTGGTAGTACACCGAGACTGCTTAACACCGTACAGGCCCAGACTGGTGGGGGGTGACTTGCGGGATGCCCCGGTGCTGCGGTCACCTCTCCGTGCCACACCCCGTGTTGACGATTGTGACAATGTTCCAGTTACCATGTTGAGTTCTGTTGTAGAGGATGTTAATCCTGATTTCGCCTGTTATAATGACACTAGCTGTCCGAATGTTCCGACACCTGCCCCTACGCCTGTTGCTGTGTACGACCCCCGGGTGCCTGATGTTACGTGCGCTGATTTACCCACTAACGGTCTTCCACAGCCCAGACCCACTAGAAATAGTGGGTCTATTGCCGGCTGCCGGGTCACTTGAAGGACTTCGTGGTCCGGGGCTGGGGGTGGTCACCGGGACGTCTGACCCTTAAGGGGGGGGCTATATAACGGGGGTCCGTTAGGGGGGGCGGGCACCTTTCCCATAATCCCTTGCGGGTCATACCTAAGGTCTAAGGGTAGTGATGTAACGTCTGTGAAACATGTAGAGCAAAATGTAATGTCAGGAGCGTGTTCTACGTAATGTCAACTCTCATTTGATGTATGTATAAGTGTGCCTAATGTTGTTTGTGAAAGTTACCATCCTCGTGTGTCCGTACCTGTATGATATCCCGCACCCATGCATTGTAAGAAGTCAGGTCTCTGTTCACGAACTATACTCTGTGTTAATAAAAGAGCGTTTTCCTAATAAAAAGGGTGGTGAGTGACCAGAATGGCCCGTTCTTTCCTCCACCTCTCCGGTAAGCACGCCACAATATAATATAGGGGACAAACACAGTGATATTTGAGAAGTTAAATGAAGTTTATTTGATTTACAGAAAGTGTGCAGTAATTGGTCAAACAAAATTAGGCAGGTGCATAAATTTGGGCACCAAAAAAAAAAAACCTTAACATAATATTTTGTGGATCCTCCTTTCGCAGAAATAACAGCCTGTTATAGCTTCCTATAGCTTCTAATGAGAGTCTGGATTTTGACTGAAGGTATTTTAGACCATTCTGCTTTACAAAACATCTCTAGTTCATTCAGATTTGATGGTTTCCGAGCATGGACTGCTCTCTTTAGGTGACACCACAGATTTTCAATAATATTCAGGTCTGGGGACTGATATGGCCATTCCAGAATGTTGTACTTGTTCCTCTGCATGAATGTCTTAGGTGATTTGGAACAGTGTTTAGGGTCGTTGTCTTTGAAGATCCCCAGCCCTGGCGCTGCTTCAGCTTTGTCACTAATTCCTAGTGACTGGTCTCCAAAATCTGCTGATATTAATTGGAATCCATGCGGCCCTCAACTTTAACAAGATTTCCAGTTTCTCTACTGGCCACACAGCATGATGGAACCTCCACCAAATTTTACTGTAGGTAGTAGGTGTTTTTCTTGGAGTGCTGTGTTCTTTTTCCTCCATGCATAATAAGTTTCAAGTTCAAGTTTCAAGTTTATTTGTCATTTATGCTCCATGTTGGTACATGTGCACATAGAAATTCTTGAGGTGAGGCATCAGGATATAACTCTACATAGAATATAAATGAAATACACAATATTTACATATGTATGCGCCATAAAACAGCCAGGTTGTTTTGGCCGGGAAGCTTCGGTACCTTCTGCCTGATGGCTCTAAGGTGAATAGTCCATGTGCTGGATGACTGCTGTCCAGCTGGATCCTACGAATCTTCCTGCAGGTCTGGTGTATGTCCACAAGAGCAGGGAGTTTATTCCTGATTATGGACTCGGCTGTCCTCACCACCCTCTTCAGAGCCTTGTGGTCACAGGTGGAGCAGCTACCGTACCAGATGGTGATGCAGTCTGTGAGAATGCTCTCAATGGTGCACCTGTAGAAGTCGGTGAGGATTTCTTAAGCCTCTGCAGGAAGAAGAGGCGCTGACGTGCAGTTTTCACAGCAGTGCTGATGTGATGGGACCAGGTGAGGTCTTCAGTGAGGTGGACACCAAGAAACCTCACATTGCTGACTCTTTCCACTGAGGCTTCATTGATGTAGAGAGGAGCGTGACTCCCCTTCTGCTGCTTCCTGTAGACCACGATGATCTCCTTGGTTTTGCTGACATTGGGACAGAGGTGGTTGTCAGAGCTCCACTGTGCCAGAGCGCAAATCTCGTCTCTGTAGGCCTTCTCATCGCCGTCGTGATAAGACCTCGTGTCGTCAGCAAACTTGAAGAAGTTGTTTGACGTGTGTCTGGCAGCACAGTCATGCATGTACAGGGAGTACAGGAAGGGGCTTAGTACACACCCCTGAGGGGCCCCAGTGCTCAGAGACAGAGTGGAGGAAAAGCTGTTTCCTACTCTCACCACCTGGGGTCTGCTCGTCAGGAAGTCCACTATCCAGTTGCAGAGATGTGTGTTTAAGCCCAGGTTTAAGAGTTTCGGAATGAGTTTGGCGGGGATGATGGTGTTGAATGCTGAGCTATAATCTAGGAACAGCATTCTAACATAAGTGTTCTTTTTGTCCAGGTGTGTGAGTGCAGTGTGAACAGTCAGTGCGGGACGGTGTGCGAACTGTTGAGGATCCTTGGTGGTGGGAAGTGTGGAGCAGATGTGTGACTTGACTAGCCGCTCGAAGCACTTCATAGCTGCTGATGTGAGTGCGACGGGTCGGTAGTCTGATGTCTTCGGAACCGGAATTATCGTCATTCTCTTAAAGCATGTGGGAACCACTGACAGACTCAGAGAGAGGTTGAAAATGTTACTAAAGACCCCAGCAAGCTCTAAGCGGCACATGCTCTAAGAACCCGACTGTGGACACCATCAGGACCAGGTGCTTTGCGAGGGTTGATGGATTTGAAGCATCTAATGACCTCAGACGTGGGGATGGTGAGGGAGTAGCATTAGCTAGTGAGGAGGGAAACCCCATGTCACAGCTCGTAATGTCTTTGTAGTCAGAGATGGTACGTAGACTGCTCCACATGCGTCTGAGATCAGAACCCTGGAAGTTGGTCTCCACTTTGTCCTTGTAGTTCCTTTTGGCCAGTTTGATGGTCCTCAGGAGGTCATATCTGGCAAACTTGTAGCTTGCTGGATCTCCAGAGTTGTAGGCAGCGGTCCGAGCTCTGAGTTTTGCCCAAACCTCAGCGGTGATCCATGGTTTCTGGTTAGGAAATGTTTTGACACTGATTTTGGGGACAATGTCATCAGTGCACTTGCTTATGTAGCTTGTTATGCCCAAATAACAAGTATATTTACAACCAAATATTTTAGTTTCATCAGTCCACAGCACCTTATTCCAAAATGTAGCTGGCTTGTCTAAATGTGCTTTAGCATACCTCAAGCGACTCTGATTGTGATGTGCGTGGAGAAAGGGCTTCCTCTGCATCACTCTCCCATACAGCATCTCCTTGTGTAAAGTGCACCGAATTGTTGAACGATGCACAGTGACTCTACTGTATAAGCAGCAAGACAATGTTGTAGGTCTTTGGTGCTGGTCTGTGGTTTGACTCTGACTGTTCTCAACATCCTTTGCTTGTTTTTCTGAGATTTTTCTTGGTCTGCCACTTCGAGCCTTGACTTGAGCTGTGCCTGTGGTCTGCTTTCTTTATCCTTCCACTAAACCATGACGCTGAACAATCTTTGTTTTCAGGTAATTTGAAAGTTGTTTTGAGACTCTCATGCTGCAACTCTTCAGACAAGGTGCAAAGAGGAGAAAAACTTACAATTGCCCCCCTTAAATACCCTTTCACATAATTGATTCACATGTGCATGGAGGTCAAGGATCACCGAACTTACCAATCCAAATTTAAGTTCCAATAATTAATTCTAATGGTTTTGAAATCAATAAAATGACAACAGTGCCAAAATTTATGATGCACCTGCCTAATTTTGTTTAACCAATTATTGCACTTTCTGTAAATCATATAAACTTCATTTCACTTTTTAAATATCACGGAGTTTGTCCCCTATATGATATATTTAACTGATTTTTTTTCTTAAATTAACAAGGCTGCCCAAACTTTCGCACCCCACTGTATATATATATATACACACACACATACATCCTTCCATCCTTTAGTGGGGTCATTCCCCATGCCCATCTAGGGGAGAACGTTTCGGGGGCTGGGCAGATGCACCCAGGACAGGGCGCCAATCTATCTATAGGCACACACTCAATCACACAAACACTCTATATGGGGTAATTTGGAGAATTCAATTGACCTTGATCCATGTTTTGGACTGTAGGAGGAAACCGGAGAACCCGGAGGAAACCCACCCAGATTGGGATTCGAACCGGGAATCGATAGTGCTGCGAGGCGAATGTGCTAACCACTAAGCCACCGTGCTGGCCTATATACCAGTATATATATATATATATCTCCATCCATCCATTATCTTCTGCTTTATGCTCTAATGGGGTCGCGGGGAGAAGGGGGGGTTTCCCATGTCTATCCAGGGGAGAACGTTTTGGGCGCTGGGCAGATACACCAAGGACAGGGTGCAAATCTGTCGCTGGACACACACTCACACAGACACACTCTATATGGGATAATTTGGAGAATTCAGTTGACCTTGATCCATGTTTTTGGACTGTGGAAGGAAAGAGAGAACATGGAAACTACAATCAGATTGGCATTCAAACCTGGATCCCCAGCACTGAGAGAGGAACATGCCAAACACTACTCCACCGTGCCACCCTGTCATGTAATCAATGACTGTGAAAAGATTCAGATGAATAAACAAAAGTACCAGAATCATAACCTTGCTCAATGCAGATTCAAAAGTCATCAAAAAAAGAACACCTCCATTTAGTCACCCACAGTCCTCGATTGCTTTTCTTTTTAGGTGGTAATCCTGACTTTTATTTATTTATTTTTTTCAATGTTTTTTACAGTTCGGTCAGAGACATCGACTCTGGTTACCACCCACTTGTTTCTCGTGTGTTTTGTTGTGCATTTTCTGTTTTCAACACATATTGCTTTAAGTTTTCCATCTTGACTCGTTATTTCCCTTGGTTTAACAATATGCTTTCCTTCTACAACCTTCCCATTCAATTTGTACTTGGTCACTATTTTAGACACAGCTGACTGGAAAGGTGGGGTGGGGTGTCCATGTGAGTTTCCTTCAGGTTTTCCAAAAGCATGGAAAAATATTTCAGGTAATAACATTCATTTCAGTATAGCTGACATGAAATATGTTTTATAAACTCACAAATGCAAATGAATCCAATCTGAAGGAAAACATTTGCAGCATAGGAGGGAACTGAGAGGAATCTTTAGTAACTGATATAAAGGCTTATTTAACAGAGGAAGCAGAAAACACTTGTACATCAGTTTGTAGCAGAGCTCTCATACACGACATACAAGAAATAACCTTTAAGACATGACCAATGTCTTAGTACACTAATCCGACAAAGTATAAAAATATATATTCCACCATTCCTTTCAATGAGTCTGCATGTAGTCTGATTTAACTAGTTTCTTTTTGATTCAGAAAGTCATGATTCAGCAACACAGCGTGTTTTGCTCATATGAAGCAGATTGGTTTCTCCCTTCATGCTTGTACTCATGTTCTTTTTTTTATTCATTCAAATGTTCAGAAGGCTCAGGGCTGTCTGTAAGCCACAATTACTCCACACCTAGGAATTTCCACAAACTTGTGATAATTAAAATGTGTAAAATGTGCTGAGCGCTGGCACTAACTTTCACTAGATTTTACTATTTAGTTATAGATTGTGCAATGTTGAATGAGAGGCGATCAAAAATTTTACAGAAACAGTATGAAATATCCTATTAGTAATCTAAGAGCATGACCTTCTGTATGCTGTCCTTCATGCTCCTTCTATAGACAGAACCTAGTGTCTAGTGCGTTTATTAAAAAAAAAAAAAAAAAAAAAAAAAAAAAAAAAAAAAAAAAAAAAAAAAAAAAAAAAAAAAAAAAAAAAAAAAAAAAAAAAAAAAAAAAAAAAAAAAAAAAAAAAAAAACACACAAAAAAAACATGTACTCTTAACAAATGAAAACTTTTTCCACAAAAATTAATTCAACTTAGAAAATGTTACAAACTAAAACGATTTTTTCACTCTAATTAAAAGGATTATAAAACTGACTGAACATTTTTACATGCAGGTGAATGTACATCTGTGTATTTAATTGCTTCATTACAAAATTTGGATTGCTCAAGTTACCTTTGAAGAGAAAAAAAAAACAATAAAAAGAAGGAAAAAAAAAAAAAAAGTAGCATTTTTAATCTAACATTTTGTAGGCAAAACTTAAGCATAATTTTCAATGTTATTGTTTTTATGTTTAAAGTCATTTATCTTATTGAAAAAACAAAAAACAAAAAAACAAACAAAACAAAAAAAAAAAAATATATATATATATAAATGAAAAAAAAAAAAAAAAACAATTTTCTTTCTTTTTGTTTTTATGTTCAATAATTTTTTACCTAAGCTCAGGTCTCATTTACTAAATAAATAACAATTGAGACATATTTATCCCAATAATAAGTTATTTAAGTGCTTAATTACTTTACAGCTCTAATATGATAAACGTGTTATTATTTCAAAATCTTGAATTAGAATGGGGATAAATTAACTTAAACATCTCAAAATTCATAATTCATATATGTATATATATATATATATATATATATATATATATATATATATATATATATATATATATACACACACACACACGTCTGTGTGCGCACACATACGTACACACACACACACGGCCTAACATTTTAGTGAATGTTAGTAAATGGGATACATTAGGTAACAAGTGAACGCTCTGTAAGGATAACATCTGCAATTAACACCCCCAGGAACTAATTTAGTATTCGGATTTATATTAAAAGCAGAAAAATAGAAAAGGGCAGGAATTTGTGTAAGTTTGACAAGGGCCAGATGGTGATGGCTAGACAACTGGGTAACAGCATCTCCAAAACTGCAGCTCTTTTTAGTTTGCAGTGGTCAGTATCCATCAAAAGTGGTCCAAGGAAGGAACAGTAATAAAACTGTATTGTGGTTCAACTGTAGTTCAAATTACCCAGGAAGTTGATGTCAGAATACACAGTAGATTACAGTTTGTTGCATATAGAGCTGCTCAGCCACAGACCAATCAGGGTGCCCATGCTGACCCATGTCTACTTCTGAAAGTGCCAACAATTGTTAACATCAGAACTAGACCATGGAGCAAGGTGGCCTGGACTGATATATCACATTTTCTTTCACATTAAGTGGACGACCAGTTACGTGTGTGTTGCTTACCTGGAGAACACATTGCACAGAAGTACTGCCAAAGGGTAATGAATTGTTGTAATGCTCTGCTGGGAAACTATATATATAAGCATATACTATATATATATATATATATATATATATATATATATATATATATATATATATATATATATATATATATATACACACACACACTCACGGGCCACTTTATTAGGTACACCATTCTAGTAACGGGTTGGACCCCCTTTTGCCTTCCGAACTGCCTCAATTCTTCGTGGCATAGATTCAACAAGGTGCTGGAGCATTCCTCAGAGAGTTTGGTCCATATTGACATGATGGCATCACACAGTTGCCGCAGATTTGACAGCTGCACATCCATGATGCGAATCCCCCGTTCCATCACATCCCAAAGATGCTCTATTGGATTGAGATCTGGTGACTGTGGAGGCCATTTGAGTACAGTGAACTCATTGTCAGGTTCAAGAAACCAGTCTGAGATGATTCCAGCTTTATGACATGGCACATTATCCTGCTGAAAGTAGCCATCGCATGTTGGGTACATTGTGGTCATAAAGGGATGGACATGGTCAGCAACAATACTCCGGTAGGCTGTGGCGTTGCAACGATGCTCAATTGGTACCAAGGGGCCCAAAGAGTGCCAAAAAAATATTCCCCACACCATGACACCACCACCACCAGCCTGAACCATTGATACAAGGCAGGATGGATCCATGCTTTCATGTTGTTGACACCAAATTCTGACCCTACCATCCGAATGTCGCAGCAGAAATCGAGACTCATCAGACCAGGCAACGTTTTTTCAATCTTCTATTGTCCAATTTCGATGAGCTTGTGCAAATTGTAGCCTCAGTTTCCTGTTCTTAGCTGAAAGGAGTGGCACCCGGTGTGGTCTTCTGCTGCTGTAGCCCATCTGCCTCAAAGTTCGACGTACTGTGCGTTCAGAGATGCTCTTCTGCCTACCTTGGTTGTAACGGGTG
>JAFMOD010000238.1:139410-158407 GCA_019802435.1 Corydoras maculifer
GTGCGTTCAGAGATGCTCTTCTGCCTACCTTGGTTGTAACGGGTGGCTATTTGAGTCACTGTTGCCTTTCTATCAGCTCGAACCAGTCTGGCCATTCTCCTCTGACCTCTGGCATCAACAAGGCATTTCCGCCCACAGAACTGCCGCTCACTGGATGTTTTTTCTTTTTCGGACCATTCTCTGTAAACCCTAGAGATGGTTGTGCGTGAAAATCCCAGATCAGCAGTTTCTGAAATACTCAGATCAGCCCTTCTGGCACCAACAACCATGCCACGTTCAAAGGCACTCAAATCACCTTTCTTCTCCATACTGATGCTCGGTTTGAACTGCAGGAGATTGTCTTGACCATGTCTACATGCCAAAATGCACTGAGTTGCCGCCATGTGATTGGCTAATTAGAAATTAAGTGTTAACTAGCAGTTGGACAGGTGTACCTAATAAAGTGGCCGGTGAGTGTATACATACATACATACATACATACATATATATATATATATATATATATATATATATATATATATATATATATATATATATATATATATATATATATACACACACACACATACTGTATATATACATACATTACATTTCGCCCTGATTGTAAGTAAAATATACAGTCATGGCCAAAAATTTTGAGAATGATACAAATATTAATTTTTACAAAGTCTACAGCTTCAGTTTTTATAATGGCAATTTGCATATACTCCAGAATTTTATAGAGTGATCAGCTTAACAGCAATTAATTGCAAAGTCAATATTTGCCTAGAAAATGAACTTTATCCCCCAAAACACATTTCAACTTCATTGCAGCCCTGCCTTAAAAGGACCAGCTAACATCGTTTCAGTGATTGCTCCATTAACACAGGTGTGGGTGTTGAGGACAGGGCTGGAGATCAGTCTGTATTAAGTAAGAATGACACCACTGGACACTTTAAAAGGAGGCTGGTGCTTGGCATCATTGTTTCTCTTCTGTTAACCATGGTTATCTCTAAAGAAACATGTGCAGTCATCATTGCATTGCACAAAAATGGCCTAACAGGGAAGAGTATCGCAGATAGAAAGATTGCACCTCAGTGAACAATCTATCGCATCATCAAGAACTTCAAGGAGAGAGGTTCCATTGTTGCTAAAAAGGCTCCAGGGCGCCCAAAAAACACCAGTCAGCGCCAGGACCGTCTCCTAAAAGTGTTTCAGCAGCGGGATCGGGCTTCCAGCAGTGCAGAGCTTGCTCAGGAATGGCAAGTGTGAGTGCATCTGCATGCACTGTGAGGCGGAGACTCTTGGAGCAAGGCCTAGTCTCAAGGAGGTCAGCAAAGAAGCCACTTCTCTTCAGAAAAAACATCAGGGACAGACTGATATTCTGCAAAAGGTAAAGGAAGTGGACTGCTGAGGACTTGGGTAAAGTAATTTTCTCTAATGAATCCCCTTTCCGATTGTTTGGGACATCTGGAAAACAGCTTATTCGGAGAAGACGAGGTGAGCGCTACCACCAGTCTTGTCTCATACCAACTGTAAAGCATCCTGAAATCATTCATGTGTGGGGTTGCTTCTCAGCCAAGGGAATCGGCTCTCTCACAGTCTTGCCTAAAAACACAGCCATGAATAAATAATGGTACCAGAATGTCTTCCGAGAGCAACTTTTCCCAACCATCCAAGAGCAGTTTAGTGATCAACAATGCCTTTTCCAGCATGATGGAACACCATGCCATAAAGCAAATGTGCTTTACATGGCTTAGGGAACAAAACAGAGATTTTGGGTCCATGGCCTGGAAACTCCCCAGATTTTAATCCCATTGAGAACTTGTGGTCAATCATCAAGACGGGTGGATAAACGGGTGGAAAACAAAACCTACACATTCTGACAAAATGCAAGCATTGATTGTGCAAGAATGGACTGCTATCAGTCAGCATTTGGTCCAGAAGTTGATTGAGAGCATGTCAGGGAGAATTGCAGAGGTCCTGAAGAAGAAGGGTCAACACTGCAAATATTGACTTGCTGCATTAACTCATTCTAACTGTCAATAAAAGCTTTTGTTACTCATAATATGATTGCAATTATATTTCTGTATGTGATAAAAACATCTGACAAACACACATAAAAACCAGAGGGCAGCAGATCATGTGAAAATATAATATTTGTGTCATTCTCAAAACTTTTGGCCATGGCTGTAAGTAAAATACAATTAATTTTGCTATTGCAAATATTTAACATTTAATATATAAAAGTAATTCCAAAGGTTTCTGACAGCAATAAAAATAACAATGCTAATTAATGATAACAATGGTTTAAAAAAATCTTAATTTTTATCAATGTAAATTGTTTAATGTTGAACTTGGTATTCATAAAATATTTGTTCTTTAATCTTTGTCATATAAGCTGGCGGAACTGTATTTTAAAATAATCATACTATTATATTGTTATATTTAGAGACCAGTAAGTTTTCACTTGCTTAGACGTTTTTAATAAAGTTAAAAGAGATTTCAGGAGGTACATGCAGAACGATGCACAATCCTTATATTAACACTGCAGATCAAACAGACGTTGGGGTTTAATATCCGCTCAAACATGTAGACGTGACTCCGTGTTGTTCCGTACTGTTCTGCTGCTTAGATGAAAAGTCTTTATAGTTGCCACTGTTGGAGTTCTCGTGTCTCAGCTCTGCTCTGCTCAGTCGCTTGATAGCGGGACAATGCAAATGTGCAAGAAGTTGTCGGGATAGCTTAGGTGTTCGCTTAGCCACTGGACAGGCGTTTCCAACAACGGCTCGATCCCATGAATCAGCACTTGGTATTTCTTTGGCTCATCTAAAATGGAAAAAGAGAAAAAGAACATTGGTGGTTCACTGAACAAAAGAACTGCTGGTGACTTCAACGCCCTGTCGCTTGCTCAAGTGTCCGTTTGCATAGAAGTCCCCCATCCATCATGCTGTCTGAGGTAAAGGGGAAAACTGGGAGTTCAAATGGTCACAGACTAGAACTAATGAGTCACCCTACTGCCCCACTAGCTACTGAGTGTGTGCACCTGTTATATATATCAACTTTTTCAATTGTAATTAAAAAAAAAATACATTAATGGTATAGTCATTTGTTTTATTTTGCAAAAAAAATTCTGTGTGTATAAAATGCACTTACACACCTCTTACACACCTCTTAAATAAATGAATTTTGTCCCATTGCCATAAGAGGATAAAACCAAGCACTGACTCTGAGATTTGGACAGTTGTCTTCTATCGTTCCAGCATGACAGTACCCAAGTGCACAAAGCATAAAGGCATGGTTGTGTGAGGCATGGAGCGGAATAAAATAAACTACATCATATGATTACTACAATGTTTGGAAAATGATTAGAAAAATGATTTGAATGTAAGACAGGCCCTTTTGTTCAACATCAGTTTCAGACTTTATACATGCTCTTCTGGATAAATAGGCAAGAATTGGCACAGTCAAAAGCAAAAAAAAACATACCGCAAAGTAGATCACCACCTTAGATTGAAACATCATATAAGCTCATACAGGTGTACTGTGGAGGTGTGTCTCAAAATTTTTGTTCTCTCAAAAAATATTCTCTCACACATACCTAGACACAAGAATTAATTATGTACATATTGTTTTTCATGTACATATTAATTTATGTAATTTAAAATTTTAATGGTTTCACATTATATTTACATTTATTGGTTTGGAACTTATTTTGAATTTATATGGTAGTGTTTATTACTGCATAAGAGGATTTTTTTTGTGACAAAATTTTTATTTTAGTGACAATTTACATTATATCTTTAGAAGAATATTCCATTTCATTGCCTTATTCTATGTATGATGGTAAAAGCAGAAAAAACATGGAAGATGCACAAAGATAAAGTTGGTACAAGCATAATGCATTATATGAGCTTAACAAGTGTGTGAGCAATTTTTGTCACCCCAAACACATTATCTATCTACCCTCACCTCCATACCACAAGTCAGCAGGGTAAGTTACTGCCTCCAGCGTTTGCCGCTAAAATTTCCAGTAGGCGCTCAGTAGTGTGTTCTAAGATGGCATTTGGTCACATACACTGCATGTTCTCAGTCTAGGTCAATTAAGTGTAATGTTACCAGACACATAACTTTCAGTTAAAATCCACAGTGAATATTATTGAATTGTTGTTTTGTTGTTAGAATTTTCCTCCTTCAGAAGGCCCTTATTATTACAGTGCAGGAGGAATGATTTTTTATTGTCTTGACTGAAGTCTTTGCAAGTGAAAAATATTTCAGTGCAAATTGACATTTTCATAAATTTATCATGTAGCAAAAAAAAAAAAAAAAAACATGTGGTCTTTACAAAAATATTGGTACATTTTTCCCAGTAACTCAAAGTTTGTGGGGAAAAAAAATCCCTAGAATATGTGTTAGCTTTGACAATTTACATAACATGTAAATTAAGCAAGAGGGTCTAAACTGTTCCATAAGACTGCAGATGGAACAAATCCTTTTGAATTAATGAAGAATTTGCTGTTATAGCTGAATCTGATTAATTCAGCTTTTGTGACAGCATGTAATTAAAACCCACACAGGCACAAATTGTTCGGTACATGTAGGTTATCAATCAACTTCTTGCTGCAGGCCAATGTTTAGCACAGGGTTAACGTTCGGGCACAGAGTAAGAAGAGTACACTTGTAAAGGACTAAAGCTGGAGTCATAGAGCAGTTTCGATTTGAAAAAATGTATCATTCATGGCTTGATCATGGCAGACGTAAAAAAAAAAAAAAAAAACAACAAAAAAAAAATGAATAAATACAAAAGGATCGAGATGAGTAAGTAAACATGGTAATGGAATAGACTTGTGCCAAAGTGTACTTTGCACTTAGGTTGCATCACTTTTAGATTATGATGTATTAGAGTATGAGGAAACATCATGGTTTCACAATTATTATTTGTTAATTTATTGTTGAATACTTTCGGTTAGATGTTCAACATAGACAAAAATTACAGATGTGTACAAGCAAGAACTTCGATATGCTCTGTGGACAATTATGCTTTCAACTTTGTGGGAACAATTTGGGAAAGGTCATTTTCTTTCCCAACATATGTGCCCATACAATGCAAGGTTCATAAAGGTATATTTGCATGAGTTAGTATGGTAGAACTTGACTGGCAGTCCTGATCTTAATCCCAACCAACACCTCCGGAATGAATTAGAAAAGAGACTGTAAGTCAGGTCCGTACGTCCATCATCAGGTTAAATAATAATAATAAAAAAATACAGCAGTCAGAAGCAGTTTGATTAAGCAGCCAGAAAAAAGAATAGCTACAAATAAGACCGACTTCAAAATGTAAACTGTTTCTGTAGGCGTTATGAGTAGGTGTTCAAATTCATGTTTCTATAGTATAAACCACATGAGAATCTTTAATTAGAGGTTTAACTGTAATTCTCATGACCACACTGCTTTAGTGCCTTCTGGTTAACTGCTGCCATCCATAAAAAATGCAGAGGATTAGACAATAAAGTATAATCAAAGCAAATATTCAGCTAGTATACACTTTCTTTCTTTCTTTTCTTTAAATCTGGACTGTTTTTGTGAGTAAATTGTGTTTTAATATCTAAGGCATTATACAAAGAGTTTTTTTTTCATTTTAGAAAGAACATTTGTAAAAAAAAAAAAAAAAAAAAAAAAAAAAAAAAAAAAAAAAAAAAAGGACTAAGGAAAACATTTTTTGTGAGACCAAACAAATAAAAGAATGAAAAACTCAAAGTGTCTTTTCCATATTTTTTGTGTTACACAGTCAAAAAAAATTGCCCCATCAATGGATTGTTTTGACCCCCCTCCACCCAAGATCAGTAGAAAATTAAGCAGAAGATACAGAGATGAGAGACATAGTGGATATTGAATACCAAGAGTTTTTTTTTTTATAATGGCAGGACAGGCTTTTATAATAGTAGAACAGCAGCATAGTGTCCGTAGCAGTAAGTTTAAAATAAATAGGACCATTAAATACCATGATTAACCAGTCAAACAGTTTTGTAATAAGAGTGGCAAATTATTAGTAATTTATTATAAGATACATCTATAACCAAGTCAGTGATTCTGATTCAATCAAATTACAAATCAAACAATTGGTTAGGTTTTAGGTTTGGACTATTTTAAAATGCAGTTAATAGTAAAAAAAAAAATCAACACATATTTACATTTTAATATCTTTAACTTTCAGAGTTTAATAACAATATTAATATTGAATTCCAGGTTATTCATTACAACTAAAACACAAAGTCAGAAATGCACAGTGCAGAACGTCACTCCCTTTGATTCAAGCCATCAGTTTATACATGCTCTAAAGCGTGTGGGCACATACCCTTGCTTATTCTTGGTTTGATTCATGGGGAAATTTAAAGACTGTGTAGAAACAACCCAAATAATTTGTAAACTGAATTATTATTAGCCTCAATTAACTGAAATATTTTTTTTAGAATAAGCAACAAAAATACATTTGAGTTTCAGACCATAAACACTAATTTTATGCACACTAGATTTCCATATTTAATACCAATTAAGAGCTGCAATTAATATTTTCTTAAGTAATTGATTAGTTGTTTGTTCTTTGAAGTGACACCAAACAGTTTACTAGTTGACATTAGTATTCATCGTGTGTCATGCAATTAAGCTCCAAATTTAAAATCCTACAAAGAGCCTTGAACATATATTTAATAGGGAAATTTGGCATGAAAAGAAAAAAGGCAGATGTCTGATCATTGCTTGATTAATCTCAGTAATTGTAGGACAATTTTATGTACATCTCATACATGTGTACGTGCATGTACATGCAAAGCACACGCACACACACACACACACACACATTAACAAGCAAATCAGACTGATGTTGACTGTGACTGTGTAGGCCAGTCATGCTTTTCCACACCAAACCCATCAAAGCACACCTTTATAGTCCCTGCTTTGTGTAAAAAAAAAAATCACCTTTTCTTAAACTGTTCTTCAGAGCTGGAAACATGCAATTATGCTAAATGCACTCATGACAAAAAGTTACAAATAAATAAAAAAATTAATAAAAATTGGTGATGTATGTCACTACTTTTTTTACATAGTGTATTGACCTTACTGATGAATGAAAAATGTTTTGGCTGATCATCAACATTTCATGAATCTTGTACATGAAATCCCAAAATTACACCATATTGAAATGATGCAACTTCTGCAAGACCTGGTGCACCTGGAAAATGTGACAAGCAGGAACAGAGTGTTTTAAATGCAACCTTATCAAAGACAAACAACAAAACTTGTCAAAACAAACAAGTCAAGGAAAAAAAAAACTGCATTTCACCTCAACTAAAATATCCTGTAGTCTTTCATCTTTAAGAGTTTAAAATTCTCTAACTGCTCAATCTATTAAACCCATCAGACCTTGAGAATCAAACTGCTCTTTTAACTACTACACCCTAGCAAAGTCATTCTAGCTACTAATGAAATACATAAAAAATATTGTGTTACTTGAGTTCTAGTGTGAAAAGCTTTACTTTAAGAACAGGAAAAAACTATTATTACAACAGCATATTTCAGGGAAGTTCAGGTGCAAATCCACCAAAAATCTCGCAATAGCCAATGGAATACCGCAAATCTGCCATGTTGTACAGGTGGATTCAATGTAAGGTTCTGGAATCTTAGGCTTTAGGTTGCAGGGTATGCAAAAATTAAAAATAACTGGGTTTTAACTGGGGTTTGACTGTTTGTTTACAGGCTTAAATCAAGTCCAAAACAACAAGAACAATTAAGTATGGTTTTATTGCCATCCATCCATCCATCCATCCATATATATACAAAAATGCATTTAAGGTCGTATATGTCTTCCTTAACTTGACCTAAATGTAACAATTTTTTTAAAGGCCTGAAAATACACACAAAAAAACAAATCATGTAAATAAGACAAATATTAGCCTTGGTCATTTAAACCTTGAGGAAAATTATTAAAATTAATAAATAAGCAGGTGTGGCACGGTGGCTTAGTGGTTAGCACGTTTGCCTCTCAGCACTAAGGATTCCTGGTTCAGATCCCAATCTGCGTTGAGTTTCCATGCTCTCCCCGTGTCCATGTGGGTTTCCTCCGTGTTCTCCTCCCACAGTCCAAAAACATGGATCAAGTCAATTGAATTATCCAAATTGCCCAATACAGAGTGTTTGTGTGCATGTCTGTGTGAGTGAGTGTATGCCCAGGGATGGATTGGTGCCCTGTCCTGGGTGTATCTGCCCAGCGCCCAAGACATTCGCCCCTGGATGGGCATGGGGAAGCCCCCCGCGACCCTAATAGAGGATAAAATCGAAGATAATGGACGGATGGATAAATAAATAAGCAGAATATTAAAATATAAAGGGTTATGTGTTTTCAAATCAATGGGATGACAGGTGAAAGAGGTGAACTATTTAAATAAAAGAAAGATTACTTAGCTTCAGATTTTAACATGTGTTTTGGAAGTGTTTCTCTGACTGTAGCAAAGCGGTGCTGGATAAGGGTAGACGGGAGTCAACGGCGTTGTTCATTGAAAGAAATTCACCTGATAACCCTGTGTTTTATATATAAGATGTAACATCACATGTTGTGAAAAGAGTCAACAATCTATCGCATAATCAAAAACTTCAAGGAGAGAGGTTCCATTGTTGCCAAAAAGGCTCCAGGGCGCCCAAGAAAGACCAGCAAGCGCCAGGACTGTCTCTTAAAAGAGCGGGATCGGGCTACCAGCAGTGCAGAGCTTGCTCAGGAATGGCAGCAGTGAATGTAAGTGCATCTGCACGCACTGTGAGGCGGAGACTCTTGGAGCAAGGCCTGGTCTCAAGGAGGGCAGCAAAGAAGCCACTTCTCTCCAGAAAAAACATCAGGGACAGACTGATATTCTGCAAAAGGTACAGGGAGTGGACAGTTGAGGACTGGGGTAAAGTAATTTTCTCTGATGAATCCCCTTTCCGATTGTTTGGGACATCTGGAAAACAGCTTATTCGGAGAAGACGAGGTGAGCGCTACCACCAGTCTTGTCTCATGCCAACTGTAAAGCATCCTGAAACCATTTATGTGTGGGGTTGCTTCTCAGCCAAGGGAATCAGCTCCCTCACAGTCTTGCCTAAACACACAGCCATGAATAAAGAATGGTACCTAAATGTCCTCCAAGAGCAACTTCCTTCAACCATACAAGAGCAGTTTGGTGATCAACAATGCCTTTTCCAGCATGATGGAGCACCTTGCCATAAAGCAAAGGTGATAACTACATGGCTTAGGGAACAAAACAGAGATTTTGGGTCCATGGCCTGGAAACTCCCCAGATCTTAATCCCATTGAGAACTTGTGGTCAATTAAGAGACGGGTGGACAAACAAAAACATACACATTCTGACAAAATGCAAGCATTGATTGTGCAATAATGGACTGCTATCAGTCAGCATTTGGTCCAGAAGTTGATTGAGAGCATGCCAGGGAGAATGGCAGAAGTCCTGAAGAAGAAGGGTCAACACCGCAAATAGTGACTTGCTGCATTAACTCATTCTAACTGTCAATAAAAGCTTTTGTTACTCATAATATGATTGCAATTATATTTCTGTATGTGATAAAAACATCTGACAAACACACGTAAAAACCAGAGGGCAGCAGATCATGTGAAAATATAATATTTGTGTCATTCTCAAAACTTTTGGCCATGACTGTAATGGCTTTGCAGTCTTACTGGTATGTTACATTATTTATATTTTTGAATGGCACTTCATTTACACAATCTTTACATTAGTGTCCTACACTGTTGATGCTGCCTGGCTTCTAAAGGAGTCCACCACTGAGCCTTGGTCCTCACAAGGATCATCCTTAAAAACAAACAATAATGGGGACATTTTTCTTGCCACCATCGCTATATAAGTAAAAAAACTTGAAGCATAGATTTCAGGCCATAATTAAATTTTCAGCACTTTTAGCTGTGAAAAGAAAACACTTAAATGAAGCTAAAAAAATTAAACAGGAGTTCTCTGATGTGCCACATTAGAAAACCTACAGGTAAGAAATGCAATCACTGGTACATGCCAGCTCCAACTGGCACCAGGTTTCACTGCATGTTGTAGGTGGCACTGCTAGCAGTTTAATTTTATAGAGCACCTGTCATTCTCTGCTGATGTCGACAGTACCCCAAACCAAAACAGGAAGCCTCAAGCCTAGCGTTGGGGAAGGAAGGGATGTTGTGGCATCCTTGCTGTGTTTACTGTACAGTCGCTTAAAGTTGATGCATACAGAGAGAGTGCATCATCAAGGACTGGTGCAGATTACAACAGGCCGTGACGCAACAACTCACCTGTGGTCCTCTATGACCTGCTATACCTGGATTATAAAGACAAGTAGGAACAGCTTTACAGTACAGTACAACATAGCCATGTACTTGTTTATCACCGTGTTAAAGCTTACATGCAAACAAGGCATAACAGAACTGAAACCCGACTGCACAGGCCAGATAATTTGGAAGGCAGTACGTCATGGTTACTCCTGAATCGAATTATCGGGAGAACAAGGCCACTGTAAAGTAAACCTTCATAGAAAGAGTGTGGGCTGACAGACGTCCTCCTCTTATGTCAGTCTGTTTAAAATAAAAACTAACACACATCAGATTTCATTTCATATTCAAGATAAGACACCGTAGTCAAAAAGAAATGCAATCACCGCTTACACTAGTACAACTCAAACCCATCAGTGACCAAATAGCATTTTAGGGTATATTGGGTCAATTAATCAATTATTAATTACTACTTAATTTTTAAGGCTCTTAATAGGGACTTGTATTAAGGTGAAACTTGGAAGCTGGTATACAATCTAGGTACACATCAATGTAATTTTAAATAAACTAATTGGATTAAATAACTGCTTCATCAGTAGTGCACAATGACACCAATATAGTTTTACTTCTAAATCATGAAGCCTTATTGCTTGTGCACATAAACAAAACATGAATTATTACAAATACTACAGTAAATAATAATAAGCAATTCTAAACTATAAAAACTCTAAAAGTGAAAACGGAGGCTAGCCAGAAACTTAAAAGTCTTAGATCCAAATACATTAAATTTAACCTTTTTACACATTTTAGTAATAGTCTCGGCTGTGAAAACTGTTCTATAATTAATCTTGGGTAGAACAGAACAAATTGCGCAGCTGATTACTGGCAGTAATGTTTCCAGCAGCTTGTTAAACAATGCATGTAGAGAAAGCTGACGGTCTCTCATGCTGATAAATGCTCCTTAAGCACTCTTTATTGAATCATTAAATCCACATGCCAATCAACAGTGCCTGTCAAAGCAGAACGTATTACTGGGGTCGAGATCTGTTGTACCGAGAAGCCAAACATGAAAAAAATAAAAAAAATAAAAAATTCCTGCACAAGCATGTCCAACACTATTTGTTTAAACCGCAAGTCCTGATTAATGCAGTTTACATGAGCTACGAGGGTGAAAATAGAATACGCGACATTTAGGAAGCCACAGATTTCTGAATAATCTGACTTATTTATTCCAGTGATGCTCTCAATCCATGAGTGACCCCTTTCCACTGCTCTGGTCTAAGTCTTTGGCTGAAAGGCAGCACGGAGAGAAATGGAATGCCCCGTCTCACTCTCACACACCCTCAGCCTGCAAGATCTGAGAGAAGGAGCTGTTAAAACCGAGAGCTCCGGAACGATAGAGTGGTGATAGGTGGGTGGGCCAGCTGGAGGTTTCCCCACTGACAGCGTGGGCTGATGTGAAGGTTTGACAGGCGGGGGCTTTTCTGAGCAATTCATTTATTTGAAATACCACCACTGTAGTTAGATTTTAAAAAATCATAGACATCATTTTTTGTTTTGGTTCTAAATCTGAGACTGGGGATTTCTTGGCATTGTGAAATGTCCCGGGCTAAAGAGTGTAAAAGCTTGTTCATGTCTACACAGCTCTCTTTTGTATTTTATCCTAATTAACAGCAACTGTTGATCTTTGCTTTGGAGGCCCAAAAGCATTCTTGGCCCCATCTTGCTTTTTTTGGTGGGAATCCCCAGCTAAATTGGCCCAGCGTGTTGTGCTAAATCATCCTGGAGCTTTTTCGCTTACTTCAAAGTCTTTCCATGAAGTAAATGTAGAAGGGTACGGGAAGTATGTCGCTTAAGATTGCAGAATTGTTCCTTGCACTTCTGTTCACACAAACAAATCCAATTTCAACCCAAGAGTCACCTGCAAGACATACTTCATTCCTACCTTTATTACCCCATAGCTGCCTCGAGACAAAACCTATTTCAAATGTTACTGTCAATCAAGTAGACACATAATGATTATAAAACCTGCAATGAAGGTTAACACTAATGCTACAACACGCAAGACCAAATAAGACAATTGTTTAGAGATCGTCCTTTCCTGTTTTAGTATAAAGCCACTAAGTGCTTTCTAAGAACTGTAAATTTCCCCCTTTCCTTGTTTTTGTTTATAATTCTTTGAACCCCTTCTTGAGGGACTTTTCCAACTTCAGGGTTTATAACTTGTACCACAAATAGTGACGGAAGTGTACGATCCATTTAAAAAACATATAGAAGTGTAATTCTCCCACTTTTCAATCCACCACAAAGATACTATACTACTATATATATATATATATATATATATATATATATATATATATATATATATATATATACATACAGAGAGAGAGAGAGAGAGAGAGAGAGAGAGAGAGAGATAAAAAACTATAGATAAAAAAACCTCATATTCATTCATTATCTCCCACTTTATCCTCTACTAGGGTCGCGGTGGGGTTACCTATGCCCACACAGGGGAGAGCATCTCGGGCGCTGGGCAGATAGACCCAGGACAGGGTGCCAATCCATCGCTGGGCACACACTCACTCACACAGACACACTCTATATGGGGCAATTTAGAGCATTTAACTGACTTGATCCATGTTTTTGAACTGTGGGAGGAAACCGGAGAACCCGGAGGAAACCCACGCAGACACGGGGAGAACATGGAAACTCTAACCAGATGGGGATTCGAACCGGGAATACCTAATGCTGAGAGGTGAACGTGCTAACCACTAAGCCACCGTGCCGCCCAATCCTCATATTATTGAAACTTTTTCTATTATAGTTTGAACTAATTTGGTTGGACCTTTATTAGAGACAATATTCCAAAGCTTACCTTAAAATTGACCTAAAACTCTTGACTGAGCAGAGAACCAAAATCATACATTTTTCAACACTTGGTGAGGAAGCATGCGTCGAGTTTAAAATTAAACAAAGAGGAAGAGACTGTGTATAGAGAAATGGCATTAAGCTACAAGTTGGTGGTTTTGCAAAATGCAGAATGTGATTTAGGTATTTAATACAAAAATACAACTATCCTTAACTATCCCTACCTCCTAAAGGGTATTTATTTTCTTAAGGTATATAGGATACCTTGATCTTAGTACAGGGTAAGCACCAGCTAAAACAGCCATTGTGGCATGGATGCATCTTAGGGCATCAAAGGCCTATTTCTGTTCCACCTCACAGAACATCACTTACTGTAAAAGTGTGGAAGCTGACCATTATGGCTGCATTGTTTACAATAAAAAGTACAAAGGTTTCAGTATGCGGAATGCTTTTAAGTGGGCATGCTAAAATTCGAGAGCAGAAAATGTAAAAGTTTTAGCACCCCAGATACTTTTAAAGTAGAGCAAAAGAAAAACGGAGTTAGAGAACCCTAAACACAAACATGTTCTATCCGTGTCTGCATGCTCCAGGTTCTCTAGTTTCCTCCCACAGTCCAAAAACATGGATTCAAGGTATATTTAATGTTCCAAATTGCCCTATATTGTACACGTGTGATAGATGTGCTAGTGTGTTCACTTACTGTGCACTTTATTAGACACAAAAACCTTATTTCTCCTGCCTGTACATTTAAAGTCACTAATAATAACTTATTTGATATTGCATAAATTGTGTAAATTATTTGTTAATTCTTTATCAGTGCATGCAGGATGTTGACTAGACATTTTCAGTTGGTTTACTAATCCCAGGCCAGCCGTGGGGTGAATAAAAACTTGCGTCTTACCCACGTATATCTGCCCAACACATACCAACTAACACAACGACATTGAATCAACATTACTATAATGATTTGAATCATCTACCGCCCAAATACCTGCTGTGTGTCCTTACCATTACAAAACAGAAAAAAGGGTTATATAAAAGGGACTATAGACAGTTACAGTGAAATAGTGCATCTATTTATTTGTGGTGATTGAACAATACGCATTAAGTTTAGTTAAAAAGGTGTATCCATGATTAAGTGTCGGGTGTGTGTAATTATATATAAATTGTAAATATTATATTGATCCAATATAATTGGAATGCTTTTAATCCAGACCGTAGTTGAAGTAAACCCTTCTTTATAACCTCCATCTCCTGAATATGGAAGCGCGAAAGCCCAAACAAAGACTGCCACTTTCACTTGAAAGCCATGACTAAGAGTGTGTGTACACATCTAGACCATAGCTGCGGCAGAAACACAGCACCCGCAGGTGAAGGAATCTGCATGCTGGAGGGCCTGTTCTCCTCACGGCTGGTGTTTTGGCTGGAAAGTTGGTCAATTCACTTTTCTCCTCTTTTCCTCTCCTCTCATCTTTTGTGTGGCATATCTTTCAAATCTCTGATTAAATCTGAAAGCCTAAAAAACATCAGACGCCTTGTTCTTCCTATTTGCAAACAGAGGCAACTGAGATGGTGGAACTTACCATCCAGGCAGATGGCAGCAGGAAACATCTCCTTTAACAGATCTCCCAGAGTCAGGGCATGTCCGTCAGGTCCAATTGGTCGGAACAGCTTCTGAATAAACGGCCTCTCGCTCAGAGTCTGTGGCAAGCATGGAACAGGATGTGAGGTCATCATAGCACAGAAGTATGTACACAATTAACCTATACTTCCTTTGGAAAAGAAATTGCCATACAGGCAAAATAAACAAATAAATAAAAAGAAACATGTGCTCTGATAATATCTGTCTTTACATACAAAAATAAAAATCAATCTCCATAACATTTGGCACAGTTACACTTATAAGGTTGCTAAGTATCTATTTATATTATTTAGAAGTCAAGTTACTCTGAACCTTTTTATGAACAGAAACAAAATGAATGGAATATTATTGGGAATAACAGTGTTAGTTGACATTCTCTAATTGTTGCTGGGTCTTTACAGTGTATTGTGTTAGTTATTTTTTTTTTTTAATCCACAGATCGATCATGTTTTTAATGTTAATTTCTAAAGCAACTGTATTCATTACACTTTATCTCAAAGATTTTCAATGTGTTGATTTTATGGCCATGTGCATGGGTTCCGCAAACTTATTATGAGCACCGGCATGTCAGAGAATGAAAAGGCCTTTCCCAAAATTTAATTACAAACTTGAAAGAATTTTGAAAATTTTGGACAAAACATTTTGTTATTGAATATAAGTATGCAACACAAAGCCTATTTTATGTTTTAAATAAAATCCATTATTCCAATTAGCAGGGTATTGTCTCTTAAACACCAGTCAAAGGTTTGGATACACCCCCTTCTTGCTTCATTGTCTATTTTCTCTACTACCATATATTTGGACTTTTACAATTCCAGACTGTAGTGCATCTGTTTTCTTTTTTTTTGTTAATCCCCTGTTTGTTTTCTGTTGGTCAGGACATTTATAAAACAGGTATGATTTGGGTGGTAGATTGTCAGTTCTGCAGTGACGGGGTTTTAGTGCAGCAGTGCTGCTGAAGTTTCATTTAAACACCTTGATGACACTTCTGGGATAGGAATAATGCACCAACCAAATATTACATGCTCTGTGGTGCTTCTATTAGGGTCGTGACCATTAGAACTGAGTAAAGTTATTAAAAAATAACACAGTATGTACTGTAGTCCATAAATAGATGGACTACAGTTTGTAATTATAGAACTACAAAGTGTACAACGAGCAAAAAGGATATGTCCAAACCTTTGAATCTTACTGTACATCAATCATCATGTTTTGGTGTTTGAAAGTGTTGTTCATCAAACACTACTCCATTTGTAACCAATATAGTAGCTGGTATATGGTATATTTTTTTTATAGCACATGCTCAGTTGGGATATAAACAACTCTAGGATGAAATATATTTTTTACTACCAGGTAACACATGCTTTTATGTCTTAACTGGCATTAATTTCCTATTTGTCAAAATCCTATAGAAAACTTTTTCAGTTAGTCTTACGGCAAAAAATGCCAGCTCAGCATCTAAAATGAGAAATACCATACATCTATCAATGTTTAATGGTTACAGCATTATCTACCAAACTTAGTCTAACTAAGAGTCATCCTATTCACATTTCATCAGCACTCAGACTTTCCTTCATCGCAGAGTCAAAAAACAGCAGGGTTACAGGGGTCTTCCTTTTTATTTAAGCTATTAAACAAACAACTAGACAGGTTTTTGGCTCGAATGTGGCATTTGTTCTGTTCACTGTTCACTTTTCTCCAAGTTTTTAAAAGGGCTTTTAAGGATCACACTTTTAAAATTATATTTTGAATACCTTATTGACAATGGTGGAACCATTTAGATGCCAAGTTCGAGTCAGCTTAAATACAAAACATTTCACATACACTTCGGCTGCTTTCTTCACTTTCATGTGTTTCAAATATGACTAGAATCATAGCAGCATGTTTCTACCTCACTGTGTTATCTGGACGGCAATGGGAAAAACAATCATCCATTTGCAGATTCGCAAACATCCAGGCGGGCCAGATCCGGGGGTGGCTGCGGGTAGAGCGGGAAGCTGGGGATCCCCATGTAACTGTGACTGGATGTGTGTTTTTCAACTAATGCTGGGTGATGACTAAAGCCTCCCCTATCATCATGAAAACTGGATTGAATTCAAGTCGAAAGTTTCAGTTCTGGAAATAAAAACCAAATTCTAGAAAAAAACTAATTATTAAAGAGCAACGATATTCAAAACGAGCAACACACGGACGATTTATGATGAAAAATCTCAAAAGTGGAATCAACACTGCTTCCATCTCTAATTAGGGTCAGGTTTTTAATTGTGAATGTGAAAACTGGAATTTATTAAATGTTGCCCAGCATTACATTCAAATAGATTGATGTGCTTAACAAGTAATGTGCAGTGAGCTGGTCACTTTCATAAAACAAAATCCAAACAGGTTATGCAGGCACAAGACTGGAAGTGGAGACGTCTTGAAATCCTGAATCCCCAATTAGAGCATAAAAGCTCGACCTAATGTAAAATACACTACTGATAACATGGCTAAGTATCAAATTAATTATCTAATTTAAAACATGTAATTTTGACTTTAGCAGGATTACATTAGAATATGTAATAATTAGAACTATATTCACAACATGTATGCAGTAAGTCTTAATAAAAGTTTTTACAGAGAGGTTGGGGGGGTGGACAGTACACTGTACTACTGGCATATGATTGTTAAATTGATTATAAAAGTGTAAATTATATATAATACTTTATTTGTAATAACTTTATAATATTTCAAATCATTTTATGATCTATGATTTATTTTCTAAAATCCACAAGATGACAGTATAAAGATTCTGGAACTGACTTGGAATTATACAGTACATACCCGCTGTGTGTGTGTGTGTGTGTGTGTGTGTGTGTGTGTTACTGTTGAATTGAAAGGACACAAAGCTAAATAATAATAATAATAATAATAATAATAATAATAAATAAATAAAATAAAATAAAATTATATATAAAAAAAATGCCCAAAGCAAAACCAGCTCAAAACATGAGCCAGACATCCAAAGTCTAGATATTTTAAGTGAATAAAATAAAATTTTTACCTACCTAAAAAATCTTACCTAGCAGAGTGAGTTGACAAACCTTTTGCATGTGTGGCCCTGATGTATTTAGACTTTCGAATAATTTGAGTATTAACGTTGCTATTAATGCTTTACATTTCACTGGCCTGTGCAACACAGACTATTTTTTGTTTTTAATGCCTTGAAATCACAATGGTGTCAAGTAATATCTGCAGTACAGTTTGATCCTTTTTCACTCTGCGTCTGCAGATCTTTGAGTGATTGATATATTATCTCATTTCTTTTATTATTCCATCGTCTTTGTTCCTTTCTTCTCTCGCAATTTTAGAGCTATCGCCTCACTTTCGCAGGACACATCTGGGTCATCGGTGAGACCTAATTTCCAAGCTAAAAAGCTATCCAAGCTTCCAAGCTATCCCATTCACTTTGCATTACGGTAATATTTGTACTCCTGTTTAATTTCCTACATAAGCTATACAAGTTAAATTTGCTGGAATCGGAGAAGGCTGCAATCAGACCAGTCTTGTAATATTGCAGAGTAATCGAAAAACACACGATTACCCGGCCACGCCTACTTTTTTTACCTCGCTTTTTTTGTTTTGATATACATATGCACCGTGTCTCTTACAGCCAAGCTGCAATCACACTTTTTTACCCCAGAAAAGCACCTCTCTAGTTAACATAGTTAACTATGTTAGTTTAACTAATTAGTAAAACTAGTATCTTTAAGGCAAATAACAATGAGGCTTTTGATACCAGCTATAATGCTCTGTTTATTAACAGATGCATTTGTATTTTAAATGCATTAATAGTTAGCAAGGTAAAAGAGGGTCATAGAGTCATAAAAAAACCTGAATATTAATTGGACTGGCGGTCCTGCAGGACGCCCCCTTAATGGACTCACTTATAGTTTTCTAGTTTTTAGTTTTTACATTTGTTAAATGTCTCTACATGGCTGTCCTACATTGTTGTTGCTGCCTGGCCGCTCAAGGAGGATGAGTCCCCCACTGAGTCTTGGTCCTCCCAAGGTTTCTTCCTTGAATAACAACATAAAAGGGAGTTTTTTCTTGCCACTGTCGCTTCGTCTTGCTCTTTGGGGGTTTAAAGGCTTTTCATTCTGTAAAGCTGCTTTGTGACAATGTACTGTTGTAAAAAGCGCTATATAAATAAATAACTT
>JAFMOD010000239.1:3758-51157 GCA_019802435.1 Corydoras maculifer
CAGATAGGTAAGGCTTTGGGTAGCTTGTGGAGCTGAAGTCCCCACCGTAATGCGAGGTCTTTGTCCAGGAAGTTCCCCTCTGCCCCAGAATCAATGAGCACCCTAGAGGTATAGGTAGTGTCTCTGCAGGATACAATCACCGGGAGATACCAGGGGCTGGAGACGTCCCGTCTAGTGGTGCTTACCGGAGGAACTGCTGGCTGGGATGGACGCTTCTCAGGCCGAGGTGGTGCAGGACGGCCTCTCCTCTGGGGTTTGTTCTCGCATGAACCCAGTAGATGGTCGGCACTACCGCAATAGAGGCATAAACCAGAACGGAGGCGACGAGCCCGTTCAGACGAAAACAGCCGGAGGGAGTCCAGCTGCATGGGAGACTCGTCCGAAGGGTTGGAAAAATGGACATTCCTACCAGGATCAGAACGTAGGGATCGACTGGCACGGAGTTGGTCCAAGTTGATAGCGGTGGTGATGAGCGTCTCAAGAGACATCCGTTCGTCCCGACAGGCTAAGTCCTTCCGGATCTCATGTCGAAGTCCAGCACGGAAGGTGGTCAGGAGCGCTGGTTCATTCCACCCGCTCCGGGCGGCCAAGGTGCGAAACTCTAATACGTAGTCAGAGACGGGCCGATCTCCCTGTTGAAGCTCATGTAGCAGCTCTCCGCACGGGCGTCCGTGTCGAGCATGGTCAAAGGTGCTCTTAAAAAGATTTAAAAACAGAGCATAATCCCGGGTCTCTGCCGACTGGGACTCCCAGAGGGCGGCGGCCCATTCCCCTGCTCGACCCACTAGACGAGACATGATAAAAATGGTCTTTTGAGCATCGGACATGGGGGGTCTATTAGCCAAAAAAGCTTGCAGTGAAAAAGGAACGTGCTGCAAGTCTCCGGGGCCCCCTCGTAGTGTTCCGGCTCTGTGAGTGCCAGAGGGTTGGATGAACCCATTCCATCAGCAGCCGGTGGTGGAACGGAAGCAGGTGTGCTGACGGGCGCTTGGTTCCGGAGGTCCACCATGACCTGTTCCTGAGCATCCTGGCGTGACAGGATGGTGTGCATGGTGTTAGACATACCCAGGAATTCCTGATGGAGCTCTCCCAGTTTCTGGCCCAACTCCAACAACAACGCCTCCGGTGATCCCGCCCTGGGGTTTGTGGCGTTGGATTTTGTCATGGTGCGTGATGTCACACAAAAAATAGTCCGACCTTGCTCCAAAAAACAGAAGTGTTTATTAACGTTTTCGTTACGAAACAAATAAGGAGAAACGAAAACCAAACAGTCACAACGAAAAATCATACGCCGGCGAGACGCCGGGACGAAAACCAAAAGAGCGTGGTTTCAACGAAGCGACGAGGCGGTCCGTGGAACAAAGGGCAGGTGAGATGCCGATCGTGCTGCCGAGAAGTGCCAAACCGGAGTGAGATCCAATCCAGAGGAATTAGAACTAGGAGAACACAAAGTTAACACAGAAGAAAGCGAATCAATCCAACGCGACCGACGCCGCCACAGCGTCACTTAAATAGTGCTGTCAATTAAAAACCCGGCGACTCGCCACGCCCCCCAACAGAAGGAAGACGTGGCGGCTGAGCACTGGCAGGGGAATGGGAAGACGCCGGTCTTACACATATATTAGGCCATACATTTTTATTCATGTTGCATTCATGTCACATTTTGTACATTGGTTTAATAACCTTACATCCAAAATAATGTAAATCTAAAAATCTAAAAATAATCTAAATAATAAAAAAAATTAAATAGTATGTATACTATTGCCCATTATTTGTGTTAATATTATTCATTATTATTAATAAAATTAGGGCGGCACGTTGGCATAGTGGTTAGCACGTTCGCCTCTCAGCACTAGGGATTCCCGGTTCGAATCCCCATCTGAGTTTCCATGTTCTCCCTGTGTCCGCGTGGGTTTTGTCACACACACACCCACTTCCACTGCTCCGCCTACCTCACCTCCACACACACTCACTGCTACACCTGATGCACCATCTATCAATCAACGCTCTTCCTCTCCGGAAGCACCTTCCACCAATCAGCGCTCTCCCTCTCCTGAGTACTGATCAGGTGCACCTAATTAGCTAGCACTCTATTTAAGCCGGCGTCCCGTATCTACCTGTGCAGAGTTTTCTGGTTACGTTCGTTTGCTATGGTGTTTCTGTTCGTTTGGCTCTCGCCGCGTACTCACTTTTTGCTGCTACGATCCGGTTCTGCCCGTTGCTGTTTTCTAGGACGGTTTACCTGTGAGCAAGTAAAGGATCACGGACTTCATTTCCCTCGAGTTCACCTCGCTGCATTCCTTACCGTCTCATCACCTGGTTTCCCAGGGATTCCGACGACCGGTGACGTCATTACCAACGCTTTGTCTCTGTTTACTCATTCCAGACAATTGACTGTATTGACTATTGCCTATGCAATAAACACTCATTTTAATTGCTGAAACTTCACGCTTCCTGCGTTTCCTCCGGTAGCGTGACATAAAACTCTGCTAACAAGAAGGAAGGAGGAACTGTGATGGATCCGACCGGTGATGCCCTGCATGCGCAAGCACATGCACTGTTCGAACTTTAGAACAGACTCGGTAGAGTTACTCGGGCTGTACAGTCTCTTATGGAGCGACTCACCGAGTTGGAACAGGAGTTTTCTGGATCCAGAGCGTCTGTCTCCACATCACAGCAACCTCCATATCCGCCTGACACCGACACGCCTCACATTTTTTTCGCAGCCATCTGAGATTCAGTGAGGTCGATAAAATCTCGCTGGTCATCTCTCGGTTGACAGACAGAGCGAGCAAGTGGGCAACTGCCCTCTGGGAGGCACAGGGTCCTGAGTGCTGATCTTATGCGGCGTTCCACGAGGCTTTCCGGGCTACCTTTGCCCACCCCCTGGAGGGGGAGGTCGTGGGGCCACAACTATACCGGCTTCGCCAGGGATCCAGGTCAGTGTCGGCATACACGTTGGATTTTCGTATCCTGGCAACCCGAACGGGCTGGAGCAGCTCAGTGCTAACTGTTTCGGGAGGGATTACGTCGCGAGATCCAGCGTGAGTTAGCGGGCCGGGATTTTGGCGCCTCGTTGGACGAACTTATCCGGCTTGCTGTTCTTATGGAGCAGCACCTCACCACGGTGCCAACATCTTCAGGACCTAGACTTCCGCCGTTGAACGTGATTGCTCCTTTGTCCTCCACAATAGAGACTGATCAGGAGCCTATGCAACTCGGACGTTCTCGGATTTCGTCACAAGAGCGACGGGGGCGTGCCCAACAGGGTCTTTGCGGTTACTGCGGGAGTTCTGAACACGATTTTTAACATTGCGATGTGAGACCGGTTCGCCGTGCGCATCCGCGGGTGTCTCGGATCCCGTCGTCGCATACCGCGCCGAAGAAAATTAACGTCCTGTTATTCATTAAAAATGATTCAGTATCTGCTTCTGCACTGGTGGACTCGGGAGCCGATAGCAACTTCATCGACCGTGAGTTTTGCCGCTTGTGGGGGATTCCTGAGGAGCCCCTAGAGACCCAAATTTCTGTACACCAGTCAATTTCTGTCTGGAAGGCTTTTTGTGAGAAGTTGGGCTCTTCCATCAGTTTAACTTCTGGTTTCCATCCACAAACCAATAGGGCCTGCGAGCGCACGCATCAAGAAATTAATACATTTCTCCGTATTAATGCACATCGTAACCCCTGTGACTGGTCTCGCTACCTCCCCTGGGCTGAGATCGCTCAGAGCTCGCTGCGTCACTCAGCCACCGGCATCACCCCATTTCAATGTGTATTGGGTTACCAACCACCCTTTGCACCTTGGGATGGGGAGACCACCGATGCACCGGCAGTTGACGCCTGGTTTTGGGGCAGCGAGGAGGTTTGGTCTCAGGTTCACTGGCGCATCGATTCGGTCATCCGTAGATACAAGCGGTTCGCTGATTGCACTCGAGGTCCCACTCCCCAATTTAGGGTTGGCAACATGGTGTGGCTTAATACCCGGGACATCAGATGTCGCCAGGGTACACGAAAGCTCCTGCCGCAGTTTTTGGGGCCATTTAGGATAGAGGCGGTTATCAATGAAGTGGCGGTACGTCTCCAGTTACCCAGCCATCTTTGCATACATCCCACATTCCAAATCTCCCTTCTGAAACCTTTCGTTACAGGGCCGTTAGATGACAATTGAAGACGGGTGGGGAGACAGCCGAGGGTCAAGGTTCCAACATTTACTCGGTTGCCTTCCTGTTGGATTCCCATTGGCACAACAGTCGGTTGCAGTATCTTGTCCATTGGGAGGGCTTTGGTCTGGAGGAGAGGAGCTGGGTTTTCGGTGAGGATATCCTGGACCAGAGTCTCATTCGGGATTTCCACCGGAATCACCCTGACCGTCCCGCCCCACGCCCTAGAGGTCGTCCACCCCGCCGAGGCAAACACCCCAGGTCTCAGCGAGGGGCTTCTCGGGATGAGCTGCCTTTTTCAGGAGGGGTTAATGTCACACACACACCCACCTCCACTGCTCTGCCTACTTCACCTCCACACACACCCACTGCTACACCTGACGCACCATCCACCAATCAACGCTCTCCCTCTCCTGAAGCACCTTCCATCAATCAGTGCTCTCCCTCTCCTGAGTACTGATCAGGTGCACCTCATTTGCTAGCACTCTACTTAAGCCGGCGTCCCGTATCCACCTGTGCAGAGTTCTCTGGTTGCGTTCATTTGACATGGTGTTTCTGTTCGTTTGGCTTTTGCCGCATACTCACCTTTTGCTGCTACGATCCAGTTCTGCCCGTTGGTGTTTTCTAGGACGGTTTACCTGTGAGCAAGTGAAGGATCACGGACTCCATTTCCCTCGAGTTTACCTCGCTGCATTCCTTACCGTCTCATCACCTGGTTTCCCGGGATTCCGACGACCGGTGACGTCATTACCAACGCTTTGCCTCTGTTTACTCATTCCGGACAATTGGCTGTATTGACTATTGCCTATGCAATAAAAACTCATTTTATTTGCTGAAAACTTGACGCTTCCTGCGTTTTCTACGGTAGCGTGACAGGTTTTCTCCGGGTTCTCTGGTTTCCTCCCACAGTCCAAAAACATGGATCAAGTCAATTGAGTTCTCCAAATTGCCCCATGTAAAGTGTGTTTGTGTGCGTGTCTGTGTGTGTGAATGTGTGCCCAGCGATAGATTGGCGCCCTGTCCTGGGTGTATCTGCCCAGCTCCCGAAGTATTCACATCTTTATTTTCCCAGCCTGGTTTGACATTTTTATTTAAGATCAACTCTACAAATGAGCTTCCCATGTACTAACAAGTTTGTTTGTTTCCCTGTGTGAAGGTTTGAATAGTATATGACTGATTATTAATTGATCATTTTATTAATATGTTCAGCTTGGCAAAATACAGCAGTATTTATTATTTATTCTATTTAGAAGAAATATTTAAACATGTAATTAAGTGAACTATGCACAAGGTGGCAGATGTAATCAACACATATACATTGTGACAGCTTGTAAAACTAAAAGAAATGTTTTACAGACAAAAAGACAGAGGGAAAGAGAGAGATAGCACACTTTGAAACATTCAATACTGCAGTGTAATTATGGTGCTGGTTGTGCAACTATGTCTTCTATTCATCCTTTTAGGTAAGCCACATTGGTTGTAAAATATATTTTATGATAAAGAGGTTTATACTTATACATCAGGTAAGTACATAGTCGAAAATTAATATTAAATACATTGCCAAATTTCTTAGTAAATTTGTCTGTGAGACCATTGACATTTTCACCAGATGTTGCTAAAACCACAAAGAAAATAAAACAAATACATTATTTACACAATATAAAATAGGACCTTTTATCAAATCAACAATGGATACAAAAAATATACAAATTCTATGTATGAAAACCATAAAGAATTTGTTTTTTTATTTTAACAAATTAAAATTGTTTATTGTTGGGCTTTTTGATTTACAAACTAATTTTTATATACAATAATAGAATTTACATAAACTTATAAATGTAATTTTTTACAGGTGATAATTCTGCCCAAGAAATTAATCCAGTTTCGACAGATACAAATGTCTTAGAAGGAACTAATGTTATTCTGACCTGCAAATACAAAGGGACTGGTACTGGCTATCTGTTCTGGTATCGTCAATATCCCACAACCAGATTGGAGTTTATCATCATGATACTGGAGAATGAGAAAAAAAACTCTTCTAATTTTTTTGCAAAAACAGACAAAGATAAGAACCAAGTGCATTTAACTATCACCTCTGCTGAAGTATCAGACACTGCACTATACTACTGTGCCCTGAGGCCCACAGTAACAGGAAATCATAACAGACTGTACAAAAACAAGCTTTAAACTATTATAAAAAGAAAAAAGCCACTTAATTACACAAGAAAAAACTTTCTTGATACCAATAACTAGGATATATTAAGGCATACATTTTTGCATATGCAATACATATTTCATTAATTATGTGTATTCAGGGGAGGCACGGTGGCCTCTCAGCGCTAGGGATTCCCGGTTTGAATCCCCATCTGGGTGGAGTTTCCATGTTCTCCCCATGTCTGCGTGGGTTTCCTCCGGGTTCTCCGGTTTCCTTCCACAGTCCAAAAACATGGATCAAGTTTATTGAATTCTCAAAAATGCCCCATATAGAGTGTGTCTGTGTGAGTGAGTGTGTGCCCAGCGATGGATTGGCGCCCTGTCCTGGGTCTATCTGCCCAGCGCCCGAGACGTTCTCCCCTGCATGGGCATGGTGAACCCCACCGCGACCCTAATAGAGGATAAGCGGGAGATAATGAATGAATGAATGAATGTGTATTCAGATGGGCGGCACGGTGGCTTAGTGGTTAGCACATTCGCCATTTAGCGCTAGGGATTCCCGGTTCGAATCCCCACCATGTTCTCCCCGTGTCCGCGTGGGTTTCCTCCGGTTTCCACCTTTTTGTTTGTTTTTCACTTTTTTCACAATTTACCCCTAATATTTAATAAATCCCTAATGATTATGATCTCTTGCTACTAATTTTGTTGAATTATTGTTACTGAAAACATTTTTCTTATAAAAAAAAACAGCCATTAAATTGCCAAGAAACTGAATGGAATAAAATGAAAGCAAATAGTTTTTAAGCTTTAATACAAAGATGGAACATGGCCAAATAAGTTTTAGATATATTTTTTTTAATTTTATAGCCATTATGCAGTAGTTTGATAATGTTTGTGCTTTTATAATTACTAAGCAATGTGCCTCATGTAAGATGCAATGATAAAAACATAAAAAGTTTCAAGCTGGAAGACCACCAGTAATGGACCATCAGGGGCTTAAACGAAGGGAGGAGTAAAAATCCTTGGCTGACAGCTGAGGAACTTTTGGCCCAGATAATATGACACACACAAATACCTAAGAACAGTGCACCTTAATTTTGTTATACCTGATATAATGACAAGGCCATCCATCCATCCACCTATCTATCTAAATTCCATTTAAATGACTGCTGTCCCTGCACATATGTTTGTGCCTTGGCTCAGAAAATGTTTTCCCCTCCACCACATACCCTATTCAAGTTCATCCTCAATATAACTGTATTTCTCTTATAAGAAGAGCACATCTACATTTCTTAACTCTCTGCTCACTTGAACTTATTCCTCTTCCCCTTACATTTGGGGTTCCTGTTCTGAGATTCTCTATGAGGAAGAGTGTAAGTGGAAATAAGAAAAAAATAAAAGTAAAGAGAATAAAAGATGTTAGTACTAAGTACCAAGATTTTCTTCCTGTCCTCGGATTTTTTATTCATTCATTCATTCATTATCTCCCGCTTATCCTCTATTAGGGTCGCGGTGGGGTTCCCCATGCCCATCCAGGGGAGAACGTCTCGGGCGTTGGGCAGATAGACCCAGGACAGGGCGCCAATCCATCGCTGGGTACACACTCACTCACACAGGCACACTCTATATGGGGCAATTTTGAGAATTCAATTAACTTAATCCATGTTTTTGGACTGTGGGAGGAAACCGGAGAACCCGGAGGAAACCCACGCTGACACGGGGAGAACATGGAAACTCCACCCAGATGGGGATTCGAACCGGGAATCCCTAGCGCTGAGAGGCGAACGTGCTAACCACTAAGCCACCGTGCCGCCGGATTTTTTATTATTTTTTCAAACAGTTTAGACTTTTCATTCCATTCCCACCATTTTTCTTACTTTAATTACTGAATTTATGAATTCTTCTAAGTCTGAAAAGTAAAAAAAAATATTATTGATTTTCTCTACAGGGTAACTGGATTCATCCTCATCCATTTGTGATGTGTCCACAGCACTGGTGTCTTTCTGCACCCACTCATCATCCTTTTGCATTGGTTTAGCTTGTTTTAATTCTGCCCCTTGTGCTTTCTCCTCTTCTTGGGTTTCTGATATTCCTTAGGTATATTTCTTACCTGTTTACCTATCACACTGTTTCACCTTCTGTTTCACTTTCTCCATTGGTTCTTCTTTTTTACCTGTCACAATACTTTCACAGTCTGTGTCTCTTATGTCCTTGGAATTGTTTGTTTTGCTGTAGTATTTTATTGGATATTCTAGCTGAGTTTATGTGGATAATTTTCTTGCGAATCATCCATAATGGGGAAATTCCTTTTTGACATTGGCATCATTTAAAATCTCAGGTTTGTATGAGATTGTTACTCATACAGACTGTGACACTAATCGAGTAACACTGTAGTAAACATCATTTACCATAATTCTGCTTTCAACAAGCTGAGTGACGAGCGCTGTGTCTTTCAGAAAACCAACCACCGCTATTCATCCTGGAGACCGAAGAAATTTTTTGGCGACCATGTCTCTGACTGCTAGTAACGTGCGCTCCACTGGGACTTCCTGCCCAACCTCACACCTAACTTATGCTTTAGACTGATCAGAGAGTTATTGACTCTCACTAGTGAAAGACATGCTCCCTTCCAAACGTATGCCTTCCCTCTCACACACGCCCAAGTTTCACTTACAGTAAAACATTTACATTACATTTACATTTAGTCATTTATCAGACGCTTTTATCCAAAGTAACTTGAGATGAGTGTCAGTCAAATGAGAGTCAGTAGTTAAAGAAAAACAAGCTACACTGTTGTATAATCAAACCTGACCATTATCCAATATGACTTCTAGATTATCATTGTTCTTTTTTCGTAACAAGTTCTTGTAGAAGAGATGTGGTTTTAGAAGTTTCTTAAAAAAGTGACTCAGCCTTACGGACAGTGTTGGGAAGATCGTTCGACCATTTAGAGTGGTGGACGATATAGAGCACCACGGCAAGGTTAAAGCACCAGGTGATTTTAATCACTAGAGCTACAGGGTGCCAATGGAGAGAGATGAGAGTTAGATGAGTTCACTTGGGCTGGTTAAACACAAGTCCGCTGCGAAATTTTGCACAAAGCTGTTTGTGCAAGCTGGGAGACCGGCAAGCAATGCATTACAATAATCGAGCCTGGACAGGATGAGGGCTTGGACTAACAGCTGAATAGCCTGTTCAGTTAAGGAAGGTATGATCTTTTTTTTGACATAATCAGATAGTTTAAGATGTGTCAATTGTGAAACCATGGCTATTGACTGAATTGGTTAGAGAGTTTGTGAAGCCATCAATATGGAAGGTCAGGTTATGATAAATTAAAGGTTTTGATGGAATTATGAGTAGATAGATTTCTGCCAAATTGAATATCTTCAGATATGTCGGTTAGGCAGGCAGATATCCAATTTGAGATATTGGTGTCTTCAGAAATAAAAGACAAATGAAGGCGAGTGGCTTCAGCATAGCAGTGGTAAGAGAAACCATGTGCCTGAATGACAGAACCCAGCGATGTACAATGAAAAGAGGAGGGAAGCAAGTACAGAGCACTGAGGAACTCCAGTGAGAATTTGGTGAGAGTTAGAAACATCCCCATCCCATGACACTTTGAAGGTCCTTCCTGTTAGATAGGATCAAAACCATTCAAGTGTCGTAACAGAAACGTATAATTTGAATAGAATGTAGACAGTGTAATCTGATGATTTTCTGCATTGAAAGCTGTTGAGAGGTCTAGCAGGATAAGGACAGAAGATTGAGAGTTTGCTTTGGCAGATTTATCATCAACCACAGAAAGCAATGCTGTCTCAGTGAAATGACCACACCTAAAACCAGACTGATTGGGATCAAAAAGGTTGTTCCATGTAAGAAATCTGAAGACCTCTGTTGAATCTTCCTGGGGCTCCTCCATTCTGCATAAGGGCCACAAAACGGTCTCACAATTAGATCACGCCTTTTCCTTCTTGTCGTACTGAGTAGTTATTAGAACCCTTCAATATATTCGCCATAAACATTGATGGCTGGGGATAGAGATTGCAATAAGAACATTTATAACATCATTCACACAGGAATATAACACCCTGGGTGGGAAGGTTTTACCCTTATTAAGAAACAAGTTTTCAGTTAAATTAATTCAACAAAATTAGTAGTAAAAGATCACTTGATATATTCACCTCAACTTTTGGTGGCTGGGGATGGAGAATGCTACAGAAACCTTTGTCATAGCATGCATGGTTGGTGCGAGGAATTTGACACCCTGGGCTTCCACAGCCTCTCCCAATCCCAACTTTAGTGAATCGTAAGAAGCAAGCCAAAACCACCTAACATATTGGACAATGGGCCTGGCTGTCTATCCATGATCTCCCTCTTTTGAGAGGAATTCTGCAAATTTTCCCAAAAATTCTTGGGACCCTCCAGATCAAACTAATCACCTACCGACTGTAGTTGCTTTCAGTTAATAAAGATACAGCTAATGTTCCACTTGCATTTAAAACCATACCTGTCCTAGGGTTCCACCCTACCTGTACAACCGCCATGCCCCAGTACAGTTGCAGGAGTCCCTGCCTACATAGTACATCATTTCCTGAATTGCTGACATTTTCAGGGCTACAGCCAATATCTAGTGTACTGGGAGCACTAAAAGCCAGACAAGTGCTCCTGGTGCCAAGTCATGAATATTCTGAAACTTATTCAAGAGTTCAGAAGAAAGGCTGCATAGATCTCTTATGTTATTTTAACTACCATTGTAGTTCAGGTTTGAAATCCAATCTGGCTGGAGTTTTCCTGTGACAAGTGATCATGTTCTCCTTGTGTTTGGGTGGGTTTCTGGGTTCTTCAGTTTCCTCCCACAGTCCAAAAGCATGGATTCAAGATAAATTGAATGTTCTAATTTGTCCCATATAGAATGTGTTTGTGTGTGTTTGTGTGAGTAAGTGTGCCCATACATAAATTGAAACGTTCTCCCTTGGATGGGAAGGATATGGCAAGCCATTTTAACCATTTAATATGCCAGGCTAACTAGTAACAAGTTTAGTTTTCTCTAGTGTGAAACTAAATTACATTTCCACTAGTCAAAATACAATTGCGACATGTAAAAAATGTCACATGAAGATATCTATATTACAATTTTGACATGTTACAATACATATATTTACATGTAGAAATGACATTTTAACTAGTGAAAATTTGGGTTACAGATATCATTAATTTAATTGTTTATATGTGAAATTCTCTTGTAACTAGTAAGAATAACAATTTCAGATATCTACAATTGCATTTCCAATGTGGAAATGGAATTGTTACTAGTAAAAATGTCAATTCAATTTCAGATATCAACAATTACCATTTCTGATATGTGCTCTCATTTGCATGTTCATTTCGGATATGTAGACGTGACACAAAGCCATTGGTCGGTTTTTACCCTCATTAGCATATATTCATTTCGGATATGTGGGCGAGCCATAAAGCCATTGGTCGGATTTTAAATAATGTTGTTTCAGAATAAAAGTGTAACATGTCGGAGCAAGTGGTCACAAAAAATCAGCAGAATTGCTGTCTGTCTGTCTGTCTGTCTGTCTGTCTGTGTCTACACACACACTTTTCTGCAGCAAGACCTGGCCAGCTCACCATCATCGAATCCACCATGAATTTTGCTGTGTAACGCAGGGTGCTGTGAAACCATCTATACAAAATATATGTATTATATTTATATATATATTTCATATTATTATTTTATATTTTATATATGTATATAAATATTTCCTCAACATGACATCTCACACATCTTTTTCCCGATTCTTTCAAACAGGCCATAGTCAAACCTCTGCTCAAAAAGCAAATGCTCAACCCAAATATGGTCAAGAGATACAGACCTGTATCACTTTTACCCTTCCTGTCTAAAACACTTGAACAGGTGGTATCTACACAGGTCTCCAGGTTTCTTAATCAGAACAAACTCATTGTTCCCAATCAGTATGGTTTTAGATGTGATCACTTCACTGACAGCATTGCTTTCTGTGATTGGCTCACTTAAATATGCCAAAGCTAACTCTCAATCCTCTGTCCTCCTTCTGCTAGACATTTCGGCAGCTTCTAATACAGTAAATTATCAGATTCCACTGTCCACTCTATTTTAATTAGGCTTTTCTGATACGACACTTAAATTGTTTCAACCCTATCAAACAGGAACTAAAAGATCTCTAACTGTCACCAAGTATTCACCGGTGTTTGTCAGAGATCTGTACTTGGTCCTCTCCTCTTTTCACTATACAAGACATCACTAAGCACAGTCATTCAGGTACATGATTTCTCTTACCACTGCAATGCTGATGACACTCACCTTCATTTGTTTTTTGCTAAACCCTTAATCCATCACGACCTGACCTTCCAAATTGATGGCCCCACAATCGCTACAACCGATTCGGTCCATAACCTTGGCTTTACCATAGACTCCCACCTTAAACTCTCTGATCATGTTATCAAAACTGCCCGTACCTGCAGGTTCCTTCTTTACAACATAAGGAAGTTCAGCCCTTTCTTAACTGAACATGCTACCCAGGTGTTAGTTCAAGCCCTCATCCTATCCCGGCTTGAGTATTGTAATGCGTTACTTGCCGGTTTCCCAGCTGCCACAATCAGACCTCTACAACTAATTACAGTTTTTCTCAGTCGATTCATTTTTTAGATCAGAATTGAAAATCTCAAAATTGTTCATTCAATCTCCACATCTCCTTGTCACTTATGCACATCATAATTGTATTTCTCATTGCGTTTCACATTTTGCAAATGCTTTTGTACATTTTTGCAAATGGTCATAGACAATTGTCTGTTGTTTTTTTTTTTACAATATCTGTTGCTTATGTCATGTTTATCAAAATGTGTTGTACTGATTGTCTGTTGAATTGTCTTACGCTACAAAACATTTAGGTCTTATGTCATCGCCTAGATCATTATATGCAAAAGTGCTGAACATGTTGTCATAATCTCTCAGGCATAATTTTTTACATTTATTTTACGCTTTTTTAAAACTTTTATGTTAAATTTTGGTAATTTGATTAAATTGATTAAATTGTTCTCAGGTGAATCTTGGCTTTCTGGTAAGGGAATTTGTGAACATTTAGATCATTCAGTGGTCTCAAACATAGGTCAGAGGTGCATCTCATGAACCTGTAATTGGCAAACATATATATATATATATATATATATAGGGCGGCACGGTGGCTTAGTGGTTAGCACGTTCGCCTCTCAGCGCTAGGGGTTCCCAGTTCGAATCCCCATCTGGGTGGGAGTTTCCATGTTCTCCCCATGTCCGCGTGGGTTTCCTCTGGGTTCTCCGGTTTCCTCCCACAGTCCAAAAACATGGATCCAGTCAATTGAATTCTACAAAATTGCCCCATATATAGTGTGTTGGTGTGAGTGAGTGAGTGTGTGCCCAGCGATGGATTGGCGCCCTGTCCTGGGTCTATCTGCCCAGCGCCCGAAACGTTCTCCCCTGGATGGGCATGGGGAACCCCACCGCGACCCTAATAGAGGATAAAGCGGGAGATGGACATATATATATATGTATATATATATATATATATATATATATATATATATATATACATATATATATATATAGAGAGAGAGAGAGAGAGAGAGAAAGAGAGAGAGAGAGAGAGAAAGAGAGAGAGAGACACACACAAAGTGTAAATGTGCAGTGTAAATGAAGCCTCACATTCGAAAGACAAGGCCGTGAACAGCCAAGAGGTGGGGTAAGACTGCGTGGTGGAAGGCTGAGGGGACAAAACAGAGGAAGAGGTAGGAGAGTCCATGCAAATAGGTTTGTCCCAGATGATGGACCATGTTTTAAACCATGGTCTCACAATGGCTGAAGCTGGTCGCCGGGTGCAGCCGAATGTTGGAAGAACAACGGTGTCTTCAATTGTTCAAACATTTTGTAGAGAAAACAGGTATGTAATTCAGAAATCTGCACTCTTCTGTAATGCTTCACAATGACAAATTCTGAAATGTTATTTATTCTTATGTTTTGCTTTTTTACATTCTTACTGTATACCACATAGGACTGCAAGACTAGCTCATAGGGATGGCAGAGGTCCCCTATTCACATCTCAACAAGATTAGGCCATATGAGCTATGGTCATAGCAAATAATTCCATAATGCTGAAGGAGATCCAGCAAGCCATCATACAAGACAAGTGTCAGGTTGGGAGGGCTGGGCCACTCCCCCCTGTCACCCGTGTTTCGGGTTTGGCTTTGTAGGGCTTCCGTAGGTAGGGCCCCATCCCCTTGTACGGGGATTGGGTTCTACCTGATCACATGTGACCTGCTGGCGGTTTCTTAAGCAAACCGTTTCCCGTGAGCCGGCAGGTCAGCATTAGCTTATGTGCGTGCTTAGGCGAGTGCATGTTCGGGTGTCTGTGAATGTGTTTAGTTTGTCGTTTTGTTTTGTTTTTCCTGGTACGTTCCGTCGTGTCTTCAGCGGCGCCTTGCCGCCGTTATATATTCGCGTTGTTCTCCCGGCACGTCCCGCCGTGCCTTCAGCGGCGTTCCCGCTGCCTTCTGTTAATAAACAGAGTTTTGTTTGCTTACCTGGTCGCCTGGCTCGCTTCCTGCATCTGCACCGCGCTGCGCCGCTTTCTCCGGACAGCGCGCACCCGATTGTGACAGAATGCTGACCTGCACACCGGGCGAAGTCCAGGATTCCTCTTCTGGGTAAGCGAGCGATTTTTCTTCTTTCCTCCGCCGTTGCGTTTCCCGGGTTTCGGTCCGGTCCGGAAATTAGCATCGCTAGCCGCATTAGCTTCTGCGCTAGCCCGCTAGCAGCCGCTTCCTCCGGCTGCGGCACCGGCTATATTAACTCGGCGCTAGCCCCGCCAGTAGTCGCCTCTCCGGCTGCAGCCATCGGCTACTATATCCCGGCGTTAGCCACGCCATTAGCCACGTTTTTCCGGCTGCAGCACCGGATACATTAATTCGGCGCTAGCCCCGCCATTAGCCGCATTAGCTTCGGCGCTAGCCCGCCATTAGCCGCATCCTCCGGCTGCAGCCATCGGCTACTATATCCAGGCGTTAGCCCCGCCATTAGCCGCGTTTTTCGGCTGCAGCTTTGGCTACTTTAATCCAGCGCTAGCCCCGCTATTAGCCGTGTTTTCTCCGCTGCAGCTCCGGCTATCTTCTTTCGGCATTAGCCCCGGCAGTAGTCGAGTCCCCGGCTGTAGCATCCCGGCTCCATTAATCCGGCACTAGCCACGCCAATAGCCGTTCCCCCACTGCAGCAATCGGCTACAGTAGCCTGGCGCTAGCCCCGCCTTCTCATCCCCGCTGCAGTGCTTGCCCCCCGGAGGTTGAAGTGATAAGGGAAATCAACCGGGTCCCGGAATATGGGGAGATTGTGCTCCCTCTCTCTGCCCCAAATAAGCTCCCAGCACCCTGCGATGGGGTGGCTTTGAAGCCACTGTCGTATATTATCAGCTGTTGCAAGGTGTTTGAACTGGTGACCAGTCGGGAGCTTACAGAGCGAGAGAGGGTGCTATTCTACCTCTCCCGTCTCCTGGGACCTGCGCTGCGGTTTGCCCCAGGCTCAGATGCTCGCTTCGTCGGCGAGCACCTGGATGCGGTGAAGCGGCAACTTCCCCGCGGGCGAGTTGAGGATCACCCGCTCCGCGAGTTCTTTCTGGCCACTAAGGATCCTACGCGTGATCCTCCGTGGGAGCCTCCCTGCTCCACGGATCACCCGCTCCGCGAGTTTTTTCCCGCCGCTTGGGACCCACCGCGCGATCCTCCATGCGAGCCTCCCTGCTCCACGGATCACCCGTTCAGCGAGTTCTTTTCTGCCGCTTGGGACCCACTGCGCGATCCTCCGTGCGAGCCTCCTTGCTCCACGGATCACCCGCTCCACAAGATTTTTCTCGCCGCTAAGGGCCCGCTAATGTTCCGCGCGATTCCCCGCGCAATCTCCCCGGCGAGTTGCCCTGTAGTGGTGGCGAGTCTCAGCGTGAGACGCAGCACAGTCTGCGCGTGGGGACTGTATTCTGAACGCGGTTTGCGACCCGCCCTGCCCGCGTATTGAGCCGCGCCGCGCCGCCAGGGTCTCTCCCCTCGCTGTCAGCGGAACCTCGCCTGCCGCGAGTAGGGTTCCGCCCGCCTTATATGAGCCGCCACGCAAAGCTCCGCGTGTTTCTCAGCGCGGTTCTCCCCGCGATTCTCAGCGCGGTTCTCCCCGCGATTCTCCCCGCGATTCCCTTCGCGGTTCTCCTCGCGGTTCTCCACGCGTCTCTCCACGCGTTGCTGCACGCGTTTCTCCACACACTTCTCCTCGCGGTTCTCCTCGTGGTTCTCCTCGCGTCTCTCCACGCGCCTCTCCACGCGTCTCTCCACGCGTCTCTCCTCGGGAAGCTCAGCGCGTTTCTCCACGCGATTCTCCTCGTGGCTCTCCTCACGGCTCTCCTCGCGGCTCTCCTTGCGACTCTCACCGCGATGCCCGTCGGGTTTCTCCTCGCGATTATCACCGCGATGACTCGAGGGTTCCTCAGAGATCCACGGAGCAACCGTCCTGCGACTGTGAGCCATTGCCGCGCCCCTAGGGCATCCCTGCTCAACGGTTGCCGTCCTGCGTCGGTCGCGTCCGTCCCCGAGCCGTCCGGGTTGTCATTGGGGTGCGTCCGGTGCTTGGTGACCGCCACGGTAGACCAGGACTGTGTGTTAGGTGGTGTGGCCATGGTACTGGTTCTCTTCTTTTGTGTCCAGGTGGCAGTGAGGAGGGAGACTGAGAGCCGAGGTGGGGTGTCCAGCGCATCATCTTGGGTTCAGTCCTGTGGTCCGAGGAGGAGGCCGAGGCCGTCTATTTCCCCCCATCGGGACCATACCACGTCCGCCCTGGACTTCTATGCCTCCGCGCTGGATTATCGGACCCAGTCTCAGGACAATGTGCCACCCGCTCCGGATATGGTGATTGTTGGACTGGAGGGTTGGAGGCCGGTTCCACCCGCATGGGACGCTGGACCTGTTCAAGCCATGTTCATGGACCTAAACTGGGTCACCTCCGCGTCCACTCGGGTCACCTGTGCGTCCACTTGGTTCACCCCTGCGGTCGCATGTACTCCAGTCGCCCCTAGGCCCGCGGTTGTCTCTCCGGTCTCCGAACCGGCTGTTTCTCGGGTCCCTGAATCCACATTCGGCTCTCCCACACCGGAATTCAGCCACCCACACGAACACAAAGAACCTCGCCATCCGCACGCTCTCATGAGGTTATAGCCCTCGCGTGCTCACAAGCGTTTGCGGTGCCCCCGCATCCTCAAGGGGTCTCATCCTTCTTGTACCCACAAGGGGTCTCGGCGCCCCCGCATCCTTAAGGGGTCTCGCCGCTCTCACAAAGGGTCTCGCCGCCCTCACATGGAGGAGCCATGCCACCGCACACACAAGGGGTCGTGTCCTCCCTGCGCTCCTAAGCGTTTGCGGCGCCCCCACATCCTCAAGGGGTCTCACCCTCCTCGTACCCACAAGGGGTCTCGGCGCCCCCGCATCCTTAAGGGGTCTCGCCGCCCACACATTCATTCATACTGACACACTTGGCTATGGCTGAAATGTATGTAACTGTTTGTTGTCCAGAACAGCATCAGGCAATGGTTTGATGGAGTTCCTCCCACCCTATTTCCCATTCCTGAACCCTATTGAGGAGTTCTTCTCAGCCTGGAGATGGAAGGTATACGATCACCAGCCACAAGTCCAGATGAAACTGCTGACTGCTATGGATGCAGCTTGTGAGGATATTACAGCAAATGCCTGCAAATGCTGTATTAGACACTCTAGAAGATTCTTTCCACTGTGCATTGCAAGGGAAGCTATCGAGTGTGATGTGGATGAAAACATGTGGCCCAACAGAGAGGAGCATCCGGATGAATAGAAAAGAAAGCACTACAGTAATTTCTTAAGTTGTTTTGAGTACTCAGAGTAAGTTTCTAATTTTGTAGTTTTTCCTTTGTTCCATATAGTGCAGGCAAACAGTTGTGTCATTCCTGAACTTCAATTAGATTTTTTGTCAACAGATTGCAGTGCTGTTAAAAAATAATATGGTAAAGAATATTACTCTAAATTTGATTCCAGTCCAATTTCTTGCTGTCCATCTCCCACATACAGTCATGTGTAACTTATGTGTTCTGTAAGTTTGTATTTGTGTGTGTAACCTGTATTATTTCAATTGATATGCCACAGAATGTGCAGTGTTCTTGTAAACAAAAGCTTAGTTAGTTTCCATCAGAATATGCTTACAGTCTTCACTGTTGCACTGCCAACATAACTAAGTAGTTTAACTGCTTTGTCGTAGGCAATGGCACACAGACAAGCTATTTTGATGGCACTGACAAATTGATTGACCTAAATATTTGCTTTTGAGGCAAAAACAATGAATTTTGAGTGACGTATGTGCTTTTGCAGGTATTTCATTGAGTTTTGCACTAATTGTTTTGAGAAATGCACTTGTTGTGATGCCAATGTAAACCATGATGTGAGAAATGTACCAAATCGACTGAGAAAAACTGTAAAAACTCTGCAGACCGACTAGTATTCAACAAAGCAAACTCATGTCACTCCACTTCTTATTTCTCTCCATTGGTTCCCTGTAGCTGCTCGCATTTAGTACAAGTCACTGACTCTGGCCTACAGCACCATTTCTGGATCTTTCCCCTCTTACCTTAATTCTATCATTTCAAAGTACACTTCGGCTACAATTTGCTCTAGTGATGATTGACGCCCGGTATTCCACCTCACCGAGGAGCCAATTCTCAATCCGTGGCGTTCACCACTGCAAAATGGTGGAACGATCTTCCCAAACCTTTCCGTAAGGCAGTAATTTGTCATTTTAAAGAAACTACTGACTACTACTTTACTACTTTAAATATCTGTTGTAGGTGAAAAAAAGAGGGGGGGGGGTATGCAGGATTAGATAACGATCAGGTTTGATAATACTACCATGTAGCTGGTTTTCTCCGTAACTACTGACGTGTGTTGTTTTCATTTGTAAGTCGCTTTGGATAAAAGCGTCTGCTAAATGACAAAATGTGAATGTAAATGTAAATATTATTTATATTTTTGAAAGCATTCTTAGTTTGCAGCATTTTTTCACACCTGCCTAAAACTTTTGCACAGTACTATATATATATATATATATATATATATATATATATATATATATATATATATATAGATAGATAGATAGATAGATAGATAGATAGATAGATAGATAGATAGATAGCGATAGGTTGGCGCCCTGTCCTGGGTGTGTCTGCCCAGCACCCGAAGCGTTCTCCTCTGGATGGGCATGGGGAACCCCCCCGCGACCCTAATATAGGATAAAGCAGAAGATAATAAATGAGAATCAATACATATACTGTATATGGATGGATGGATGGATGATGTGTGTTTGTCTGTGTATGTTAGCTGATATAAAATGGGAAATAAATTGTTGCTACTCAGGTTTTAACATCTTGTAATGACTTGCAAATAAGTCATTGTATTCAGTTGTTCTATTTAGCTGAACGGTAATCGCGCTGTGAAATAAAATTATTTTACTTTCCAACACCCTTAAAATGGATCAAGTCTTACTTTTTTATATTTAAACATGTTTTACACAAATATGTTTTGTGTATATACTACTGTGTATATATAACTGTCTGCCAAGACTCTACCGTTTATTTAAAGGTAGCATTATTCAATGTGTGTAGAACTGTCTATTGGAGTATAATAATAATAATGTAAAAGAAATTAAATAAAGAGTCCTTTCGTATTTAATAGCATTTTAAAGTGAAAAATCAAGCGCATCAACAACATTCCCCAACCATTGCATGGGTACAACTGCTATATTACTGTCTCCTAAATTTGCATATGGGTGATTGGTGATTTGATTGTGGTTACAGCCAACTCCTCAGAAAATTTAAATGAAATTTTAAATAAAATTAAAAAAATTAAACACCAGGGGGCAGAATAATCTACACATATGAACAGGAAATCTTAGAAGGAAATGAGATCAAAGAAAGGAAATGGTTCACACATGCACAAAAGGCAAATTTTTGAGTCTACTGCCTTGAAAGTTTAGACATGGCACTGGTTGAACTCCTTTATTTTCTTTTTCTTTTCATTGGTAAGTAAAAAAAAAAAGCTTTAAAGGTTTTTTTGTTAATTTATTTCAAATTAGCTTAACACAAATATGAAGGATTATTTTTAACCAGTGTTTTAAGTTATATAATTAGCAATCCAAAACTACTAAATAACAAAATATTTATTCCTATATTTCAAATACAAATAATATATGATTATATAGCAATACATGTTTAAATTTGTAAAAATAATATGCTTAGATTGATTAGTAAGATTTGCTAACTTGCCAAATGCATTTACATTTAGTCATTTAGCAGACACTTTTATCCAAAGCGACAAATGAAAGAATGAAGCTTGGCATGTTTTGCATGTGCAATTGCATGTGCACAAACTAATTGATCTTTTTTTCCCCTTTTGGTCTTAATGATGCACAAGAAATTAAATCCATTTCAGCTGATGAACATGTTTTAGAGGGCACATCTGTTGTTATATCCTGTAACTACAAAGGATCAAGTCCAAATTATCTTTTCTGGTATCGTCAGAATTTCAAGTGGAAACCAGAGTCTATTATCATAATTGATGAATTTGAGAATAAAAGAACCGAAAGATTTTCTGCGAAAATAAATACAGCAAAGAATAAAGTAAATCTGACCATCTTCACTGCCGAGTTATCAGACTCTGCACTCTACTTCTGCGCTCTGCAGCCCGCAATGACAGGAGAATTTACCAGAATGTACAAAAACCTATAACTTTACAACTACTTATTTTATTTATGTTATATGCACAATGGCTTAAAGCAAAATAAACAAAACTACATTTGAAATTCAAAATTGATGTTACTAACAAATGGTTTGTTATTGTAACTGCACCTGCTTTTTTTGGGTACACCTTCTTGTTTCTACTATCATTTGTAATAATCAGCACCACTTACTATGTACAGTTTTTTTTCATTTTCATTTTCTTTGAATCCTTACTTTAAGAACCTCATAGGACCACCATAAACCAGGTATTATGAGTTTTGTGTTCTCATGGTCTTGTTGGCTGGGAGTTTTTAGGAATTAAGTTAGGAAGTAAGTTCCGCCCCAGTTACATTTAATAAATTACTGTGGATGTTGCATATTGTTACACATTCCCGTTCACGCCCGCGGTTCCGCTCTCTCCTCCACACACACCCACTTCACCTACACGCTCACGGCCCGCTGCTGCACGCTCTGCACCTCACACGCCCACTTCCACACCTGACACTAATGCCGGTAATCTCAGATCAAAGAGCCTCATTGATGACAGCATCCTCTTAAGCCGCCGTTCTGGATCCATCGGCGCAGATTTTTGTGGATCACCCCGCTCGTGCGTACTGCTCACTTCCCGCTTCGTGCGTCTGTTCGGGACGTACGGTTGTGCTTCTGACGAGACCCTTTGATGAATCTGCCGACTCGCTACCTCTCCATAGGATTGCTCTCCTCAGGGAACGTAAAGACTTCGGGAACTCCGCTGCGCACGCGCCCCCCCCCCCCCTGCCTGCACTCCACGCCGCTCACTCGCTGCATCCAAAGTGAGCCGCGGCTTTCCGCTGCTTATGGGGAAGTTGTATTAATATGAACTATTGACTGTTTCTGTTGTTGTTGCCTGTTTCCCGCCTGGAGGAAATAAAACGCTTGATTTGGTTTTGCAAACACACCTCCCTCAGCTCCTCCAGCAACAGGACGCTTAATACCTGACACATATCATATTAGTTTGGAAGTATTGCAGGTTACAATCACAAAATTATACAAATATTCACATTATATTTATTGGTTTACAGTGCCCTCACCTCGCGGAGCTTATGTTCCACAGGCAACAATATAGCGAGGAAGAACCGTAATCTTAACATATTTGGGTATAAAATTGAATGAAATATCTAATCGCAGTTATGATCCACAAAGATCACAATCATAAACAATATTTGTGCCTGAATATAAAAAATTTACTTATTTAGTATATTTCATATACTTCATATTTTTATTTTAAAAATTATACAAGATTTCACACAAATAATTCAACTCAACAATTGACATATGGTCTTATTTGTTTAATAAAAAAATGTAAATGTTCATTTATATTGGTGCAAAAAGTAAATGACATAAGAGTAGCATATTTGTACCTCTTTGTGTTTGGTGTCCCTACACCTTTAATTAAACCTGTCGTGTTTGACTCCCTTCAGCGCATTAAAGAGCTTCGGCTCTGCGCATTCCGCTGCACAGCCGTTCTATTCAAGGTAAGGGAGCTGACAGAACAACGTGCCAGTAAATTTGGGGAGTTCAGAGCCAAGTTAAGCTCTTTTTTGTATTTTTTTTTCCCGGGGGCCGTAAACCTGTGTACTTGCGGGGCTCTCTATCACGTCCGCGAGTGCGTTGGTTTGCCGCAACCGCACAGCGGTGCTTATGGCTGCTTTGGAGTGGTACGACTCCGATGATGAATTTATATTGAAGAGTGGGTATGAGTCACTCTGAGCGGAGGAAGGTCTCGGGTGAGTCGTACCTGTATGGGCCTATTCTGCCGATACGCACCCTCCTAAACTCTGAGGAGCAATGGACTGACTGTCCAGTCCAGTTCGTGAAACCCACCGTTGCGAGTCGCAGGCACGGAGAACGCCGCCGGCACAGAGCCAAGAAACATTTTTTAATAACATATAAAATTCTACATAATCAGGCTCCACAGTATCTGAGTGAGCTGATTCAATTGTACAAGCCAACACGTGAGCTCCGATCTCAAGGTGCTGGTTTACTCTTAGCTCCTAGAATAAATAAAATTACTGCTGGTGGAAGAGCTTTCTCCCACAAGGCTCCTCAACTTTGGAATAGCCTTCCAGTTACCGTTCGTGATTCTGAATCACTAATAATCTTTAAGAATAAATTAAAGACACATTTATTTAATCTTGTGTTTAATTAATCCCCTGTAGACAAAGATGTAGATCTCAGGCTTGGCTGTGCTGGGGGGTAATCTGTGATCAGTGTATGCTGGCGTTTCACAGCTTCACCCACCTCATCATTAAGGGGGGGGGGGGGGGTGGCACTGAAATGATGCTGTTCCGGGTCGCCATCTCATCTATGTAGAGCCTGCAGTATCTGCCTCTTTTAGTTATGCTGCTCTAGTCAGTGATGCCGGAGTCACATGCTGCACTGTGTCAATAAATTAGTTATTAATTAAATGCCGTGCTTTATTAGCTCTAACTGCCTTCCTTGTCTGTTTCTTTTGAGGTGTGACCGGCTTCCTGGAGATCTTAATCAATGGCTCTGCCGACGAACACTGATGGAACCTGAATATCCATTGGACTGGCGGTCCTGCAGGACGCGCCCTTAATGGACTCACTTATAGTTTTCCAGTTTTTAGTTTTTCCATTTGTTAAATGTCTCTACATGGCTGTCCTACATTGTTGTTGCTGTCTGGCCGCTCAAGGAGGATGAGTCCCCCACTGAGTCTTGGTCCTCCCAAGGTTTCTTCCTTGAATAACAACATAAAAGGGAGTTTTTTCTTGCCACTGTCGCTTCGGCTTGCTCTTTGGGGGTTTAAAGGCTTTTCATTCTGTAAAGCTGCTTTGTGACAATGTACTGTTGTAAAAAGCGCTATATAAATAAATAACTTGAACTTGAACTTCAAACAGCGTGCGCGCTGCGCAGCTGCGGATCCCGTTACGAGCGCTGCATGTGAGTTACGTGCAGTGTCCACCACCGAGCCGGGTCGCGCTGCGAGGGGTCATTACCAGAGTTACCACTGGTGTCCAAGGAGGATGACAATCCCGAGGCAGAGGTGGAGGCTATGGAGCAGCGCAATGGATGTGCTACTGTGGCCTACTAAGCAGAGGGCACTCTTGACACCCTCATGCCTGTGGGTGCAAGCCCTTCTGAGCGTGCCATCCCAGCGACAGCCCCTCCAGAGTGCAAACCCACAGAGGTCCAGCCTGCGTGCACACCCGCAGAGGTCCAGCCTGAGTGCACACCCGCCACGGATCCGCCTGCGTGCACACCTGCCGAGATCCAGCCAGCGTGTGTTCCTGCCACGGATCCGCCTGCGTGCACAACCGCTGAGGTTCAGCCAGCGTGCGTTCCGCTACGAATCCGCCTGCGTGCACACCCGCCGAGGTCCAGCCAGCGTGCGTTCCTGCCATGGAGCCGCCAGCGCTTACCCTCCTCAGGAGCCTCTCCAGCGTGCTCACCCTCTGAGGCCTCTGCAGCACACGTTGACCAGCCCGTCCACAAGGGGCCACACACCGCCCAGCCCGTCCACAAGGGGCGTCCACCTCGTCACGCAACCAGAGGGCATCTAACTAGCCTCTTCCGCAGAGGGCGGTCACCTCATCTCATTTGCAGAGGGCGTCCGCCTTGTCCGCATAGGGCGTCCACCTCATCACGCAGCCAGAGGGCGTCCACCTAGCCTCGTCCGCAGAGAGCGGCCACCTCGTCTCTTCCGCAGAGGGCGGTCACCTCGTCTCATCCACAGAGGGCGTCCACCTTGCCACGCAGCCAGAAGGTGCTCGACACTCCTCACCCACAGAGGGCATCCTCCAGACCTCAAAGCCAGAGAGCGTCCTCCACGCCTCGTCCGCAGAGGGCGTCCACCTCGTCACGCAGCCAGAGGGTGTCCACTTAGCCTCATCCGCCTCGTTTCACAACCAGAGGACGTCCGCCTCGCTACGTCCGCAGAGGGCATCCTCCACATCTCGTCCGTAGAGGGCGTCCACCTCGTTACGTTTTTGTAATTATGCAGTAACGTTAATTATGCTTTAACAAAGCTAGCATACAGTACTGCATCCATGACTGAAATGTAACAGATGAACAAAGAGCATGATGCATAGAAAACATAAGACTGAATTTCAGCCTGTTAGGAACTGTCACCGGTGTCACGTGGTGTGGGTGTGTCAGCTAGCCATGCCCGTTTATTTGGCACACCTGATACACGCCTCGTAGGTTCTTGTTATGCCACATTTCTATTTAGTGCCTTGCAGCCTCAGTATTCGCTAGCTTCTAGCTCAGCCAAGTATGTTCATGTTGTGTTACTCTGTGGTTCCCCGGTACTCATTCTGTTTTGTGTTCTGTGTTGGCAGTTCTCCGCACTCCCGCCTGTTACACATTTACGTTCACGCCCCGTGGCTCCGCTCTCTTCTCCACACACACCCACTTCTACACCTACACGCTCATGCCCCGCTGCTCCACTCTCCTCTCCTCACACACCTACTTCCACACCTGTCAATCATTCTGGTAATCATCGATCACCCTCTCCAGATTATTAGTTGCAGGTGCGCCTCATTGACAACAGCGGCTGGGGGGGGGGGGGGGGGGGGGGGGGGGGGGGGGGGGGGGGGGGGGGGGGGGGGGGGGGGGGGGGGGGGGGGGGGGGGGGGGGGGGGGGGGGGGGGGGGGGCCCCCCGCACTCCTCGCCACTCACTCTCTGCCTCTGTCTTGAGTTGCTGCCTTCCGCTGCTTGTGGGGAAGTGTTCAATAACTCAAAAGCAAAACAGTCAATAGTTCTTTAAAGAAGTTTTTTTTTCCCTGCCTGGAGGAAATAAACTCTATTTTTGGTTTTGCAAGCACGCTTCCCTCTGTTCCTCCGGCAACGGGACGCTTAACGTGACACCGCCGCTGTCTATCCTGTGCTTCCTACTCACTCCGTTCTGTGTACTGGCGGATTGGAACACCACGCTGTTGACGTCACACGCTGACTTCACGCTCCGACGTCACGCAGTTACCACCGCTACTCCAGCGTTCTCTGCCAGCGCTTTTGTCTCGTCTATGGTTTATCCGCCTGTGTTCTAATAAACCCCGTTTTGACTGTCCACCTCTGTTCCCAGACTGTTTCCTTCCAAGTAGCGGATCCTTCCACGTATTGGTCTTACGGCCATAACATTACCATCTGGCCATACATGGATCCCTCGAATCAATTAAATTCTGTAGCAGAGTCGGCTCCTCCTCCATCTGCCGGACAGCAACTCCCTTTTGATCCACATTTCGATCTGCTCTGCAGTCGCCAGGATGGATCAGGTTTACCAGCTCGCACATCTGATCCAGTCGCTGGTCTCCTCCATGCCCTTGTCTCCGTCTACAACCACCATTACTTCCGCGAGTCCTTACTTCACCAACCAGGTACCGATTCCATCGTTCGAGTCATCATTACACAGAAACGGCGCCGCGGTACATCCGGAACCATATAATGGGAATTTATAGCGGTGTAGCGGGTTTCTGTACCAGTGCGAACTGTAGTTTAGCATTCGTTCCTCGCTATTCCCCACAGACACGCATAATATCACTTACATCATCGGGTTACTATGCGTTGCTTGTTGAAGTGGGCGGAAGCCTCCCAGGCCGTTTTGTTCCCGTTTGCCATCTCGTATGTCACATTTATTGAATGTTTTCGTTTTGTTTTTGACTGACCTGATTACGTGGATGATGTAGAAAACCGCCTCCTCTTGTGTCAGGGAACGCGCTCAGTAGCAGTTTGTGGTTGAGTTCCACACTGTGTCAGCTGACTCGGGTTGGAGTGAGCAGTCACTGCGCCATGTATTCATCTATGCACTAAACGACCGCATCCTTGATGAATTGGCTATCAGCGACAGACTAGAATCGCTCCAGGATCTTATCGAGTTTGCAGTACGGGTGAGTGGACACATGGCATCATCGTTGCGAGCAGTTATCCCAGAACCCCACGCAGGGGGGTCATTCCTCCTTAACCCCAGAGTTATGCATTGCACGCCGAGTCCACGGTCTGTGCTTCTACTGTGATGACGCCAATCACCATGTAAATAATTGTCTAGTTTGGTCCAAACGCCACGACCCCGTAGTAAGGTTTGGGGTATGGTCAGGTCCAATCCCCAGGTCCCAGACCTCCCGTTTAATCAACCCGCTGTGTTTCTGTTGGAAGATAAGAGGGTGTCAGTTAGCATCTTGGTAGATTCAAGGGTGGAAGAAAATCTTCTTGATACTGCTTTTGCCAAGGATGCTGGGGTTTCACTTTTGCCGCTCGTCGCCCCCTTGCATACAGTTGCTCTGAACGGTCAGCATGTGTCCCCTATTACACATCGCACCATACCAGTCAGTCTGCTAATTGACGGTAACCAACATGAGGAGATCAGGTTTACTGTGTTCCAGTCCCACAACACGCCAGTCATTTTGGGATTTCCTTGGCCATGGAAACAAACCCCCACCTCGATTGGGTCAACACCCAGGTTCTCACGTGGGGGGTGTCATGTCATTCATCATGTTTACGTGCTGCAGTGGCTCCCAACAACACATCTGGCACAGGTAACCCTGCCCCCATCGACCTCTCCCTAGTACTGGGTGAGTACCACGATCTTGGGGAGGTATTCAGCAAGGATAAGGCCAGTCAGCTTCCCCCTCATAGGTCTTACAACTGCGCCAAGAACTCTTACCTCGTGCCCCTCTCCCATCCAGCCAGCTTTACCCCATCTCTAGCACAGAGAGGGAGGCCATGGAGAAATATATATCTGAGTGTCTCCCCACACATCTTATCCAGCCCTTCACCTTCCCCCTGGGAGCAGGTTTCTTCTTCGTTGCTAAGAAGGATGGCACGTTGTGTCCCTGCATAGACTATAGGGGGCTTAACAGTATCCCTAACAAATACCCACTACCATTGACGTCCACCGTATTTGAGTCCTTGCAGGGTACCAAAATCTTCACCAAGCTAGATCAACAGAACGCTTAGCACCTGGTATGCATTAGGAAAGGTGACGAATGGAAGACGGCGTTCAATACCCCTAGTGGCCACTATGAGTTTTGCGTGGTTCCATTCAGCCTCAAGAACGCTCTGGCCATATTTAAGGCCCTGGTGAATGATGTGCTACGGGACTTCTTAGATCACTTTGTTTATGTTTATTTAGACAACATTTAAATTTTCTCTAGTACCCCAAGAGACCATGTTCAACATGTTCGCCTCGTCCTGAACCACCTTCTTCAGAACCGCCTATTTGTAAAAGAGGAGAAGTGCAGTTTCCACCAAGAGACAGTGTCCTTCCTGGGGTTCATAGTTTCTCCCGGAGCAGTCAAACCCGACCCGGAAAAGATCCGGCCCATCATCGACTGCCCCCCCCACAGTCTAGAATGGAGTTGCAGAGGTTCCTGGGCTTTGCCAACTTTTACTGGAGGTTTATCAAGAACTATAGCGGAATCACCACACCACTGGCGGCACTCACTTCCACGAAACAACAGTTCCACTGGACGCCGGAAGCCCAAAACCCATGGACCTCCTTAAGACCCACTTCACCGCTGCACCCATTCTCATCCAACCTGACCCTTCCAAACAGTTCATCCCAGAAGTCGACGCCTCTGGTAGGGGAGTTGGAGCCGTACTTTCCCAAAGGTCTGATGAGGGGGGCCGCTCTTCCCGGAGGAAGAGACGCACTATACTAATGACACTGTCATCTTTGCCAGTCGTATCATTGCAGGTGTCTCCTGGGAGGTTCGCAGAAACGCACCTGCTGCACCTCACGGCTCAGCCGTTTCAGCTCTTCATTTCAAGAAGTTGGATTTAGTTTTCTCTCTTTTGTTTCTAAACTAAACTGCTTAATAAAGCGCCTTATTTGCCAACTCAAGGTTTGGCCTGATCTCTGGGCTCAGGACGTCATGACAGAACCAACGCCCCACATGCCACTCCGGAGCACTCTTGCTGGAACTTGGACAGAGAACTTGGACAGAGACTGGATGAACTCCATCAGGAATTCCTGGGCATGTCTACCACCATGCACACCATTCTTTCACGCCAGGATTCCCAGGAACACGGTATGCAGTCACTCCAGCGTCAAGCTCCTGCAAGCGCGCCTGCTCCCGTACCACCGCCGAGCCTCGGATCTGGTGCTCCACACTCCTTACACCTCACTGAGCCAGAGCGGTACGAGGGGTCCTCAGAGACATGCAGCCCCTTCCTGTTTCACTGTGATCTGTATCTGGCTAATTGACCCCTGATGTCAGATACGCATAAGATCATCTTCATTATGTCTCGATTGGTGGGCAGAGCGGGTGAGTGGGCCGCCGCGCTGTGGGAATCGAAGGTGGTCGATCTTTTCAAGAACACCTTTGATCACTCCCACTACAGACGCCCATGCTGCGAGGTACTGCATGAACTGCAGCAGGGGGATCGTCCCGTAACGGAGTATGTACTGGAGTTCCGGACACTGGCGGCCCGGAGTGGGTGGAACGAGCCAGCGCTAATCACGACTTTCCGCGCAGGGCTGCGGACGGAGATCATGATCTCCGTGATGCAAAGATGTCCCTCGAGGCACTCATCACAACTGCCATCTGCTTGGATCAACTTTGTTCCATTCGCGTGGCTGGCACCCGGAGTGACCCGCGTCATCACACGCTTGAGAAGTCGCCGATGCAAGTGGACTCACTTCGGTTATCACCCGCAGAACGAGCATGCCGTTGCCGGTTGGGTCTTTGTTTATATTGTGGCCGTGCCGATCACCTTTTGGGATCCTGTGATGCTAAGCCCAGGAGGGGGGAACGCTCGGTCAGGGCTCAGTCCGAGAACCGCTCCGTTCTTCAGGCTCCTCCTTCGGTAAGCGTCCACCGTAGAAGCCATCCCATACCATGGCGTTTGCCCACGGTGGTTTCCGTCAGAGACAGCACACATGTTTCCACGGCGCTCATCAACTCTGGGGCAGACGGAAACACTTTGGACCAGAATGCGGTGGGGATTACAGTGTCGGTTCCTGTCCAAAGCATTACCCATCTGCGGGGTAGATGAGCAGCCTGTCAATCAAGGGGTGGTGACCTATTCATTTGCAAATTAGTGCTTTACACATTGAAGTAATCCAATTTTTATTATTGTTTCTTCTAGCTCTCCCGTCATTCTCTGCTTACCCTGGCTGCAGCGGCACGACCCTGTTATCTCCTGGTCCGAGTGGGGAATTCTGCGGTGGTCCAAGTTTTGCCACTCCCACTGTTTAAACCGCCCTGTAATGAATGTACGTGCGCTGGCTATTACCCCTTCCATCCTAGAGGTGGATGATCTACCCGCTGGGGTTCCCACTGAATTCCGCGATCTCGAGGGGGTGTTCTCCTATACGCAGGCCAGGCGGTTGCCTCCGCACCGGGCGTACGATTGTACCATCGAGCTAATTCCCGATGCTAAGCTCCCCCGTGTCAGCCCATACCCACTTGCGGTGTCGGAAAGTAAGGCTATGCGAAGGTATATCGCCGAAGCCCTGGAACTTGGTTTCATTCGGCCCTCTAAATCGCCCGTGGCCTCGAGATGGGGAATTACACCACTGCATTGACTATAGGGGGCTGAACGAGGTTACGCGCCGCTTTGCCTACCCGTTGCCCCTGGTACCTTCGGCACTAGAGCGCATAGGTCAAGCCACCATCTTTACTAAGCTTGATCTTCGTAATGCGTACAATCTGGTGCAGATTAAGGAGGGGGATTTGTGGAAGACTGTGTTTGTGACGACCGCGGGTCACTATGAGTACCTGGTAATGCGCTTCGGACTCTCCAACACACCCGCCGTTTTTCAGGCGTTCGTAAACGACGTCCTTCGGGATTTTTTGGAGGAGTTTGTAATAGTCTACATTGACGATATCCTTATCTATTCAGTCGATCTGGACACCCACCGCCGTCATGTACGCACTGTATTGAGCCATCTGCTAGAGCACCAGCTGTTTATTAAAGCTGAGAGATGCGCGATTTTTTAGGTTTTGACTTATCAGGTTTTGACTTATTATGGCCATGGACATGGGGAAGGTCCGGACTATTTTAGAATGGCCAGTCCCCACCACTGTGCGGGAGGTACAAAGTTTTTTGGGTTTTGCAAATTATTTTTCGTTCTTTTAGTTCTATTGTACTGCCCATCACGTCTCTGCTTAAGGGCCGCCCCAAGAGGTTAGTCTGGACACCCGAGGCAGATCGGGCTTTCGCGGCAATCAAGCGCAACTTTTCTTCGGCACTGGCTTTGGTGTTCCCAGATTCGGAGAAACCGTTTGTGGTGGAGGTACAAGCATCTTCACACGGGGTCGGGGCAGTACTGTCCCAACCCATGGGAAGGCGGCCCCGCTTGCGACCAGTGGCTTATTTTTCACGTAAACTCTCGGCGGCAGAGCCGAGCGGTGAAATTTGCACTGGAAGAATGGAGGCATTGGCTAATTGGTACCACCACACCGTTCTCACGGATCATATAAACCTACAGTTTTTAAAAGGGGCTCGTCGGCTAAACGCACGTCAGGCGCGCTAGTCGCTGTTCTTTAACAGTTTCACTTTTACTATTTCTTACAGACCAGGTAGCTCCAATGCAGCTGCGGATGCGCTATCGCGAATATATGAGGAGGATACACCGGACCCCGATCGCCTCTGCCCCATCCTACCTCTCACTTGTTTTGTGAACGTGGTACGCTGGAATGTGGAAAGGGACATTCGTAAAGCAGCAGGTCACATGCGTCATCCCAGCCAATGTCCCAAGGGGTTGTTGTATGTGCCTTCCCCGTTCCGCAGTCGACTTATTACGTGGGCTTATACCGCGTTGTGCACCGGAGATCATGGGGTCGCACGTACTGTACAGATCCTGCGCAGAAAGTATATATTTAACGTCATATTTAATTTGCACTGCGTGCAAGACGCCAAAATCCCTTCCCGTGGGCAAGCTGGTTTCTAGCCGGCCGTGGTCTCATGTGGCCGTGGACTTCGTAACGGATCTCCCCTCAGCTGAGGGGTTGAACTCCATTTTAACCCTAAGTGATCGTTTTTCTCGGGAACTAGGCTTGCGCCCCCGGTTGAGGCGGGGCGACGCGGAGAGGCCCCAGATCACCTGAAGCCTATATTACGTAGGACACTGCTGACTAGGAAATGGTGACGACGGTGAACAATGGAGCATTCCATGGTAAACACCGTCACGGTGATCATTTAGCTTTGCTTTTGCTTTATTTACAAGTGTACAATTTGTGTGACTGGTCTTGTTTAAATTGCTGTTATATGATGTTATATAAATATATATTGTGTAATTATTTGGATCCACATATATCCACAACTATATGGACTATGAAACTGCTCAGCAATAGATTTGATCATAAAACTGAAAGTGATAAAATATGTTAAGTATGATTAAAGTAAGAATTATAGAGTCTGAACCAAAAATTTATATAAAACTGCAGTATTGTTAAATTAAAGTGTACACTAAATTATAATTAATTAGACATTTGTATTGCAATTTAGTTAGGTAATTCTTAGTGTTGTTTTGTGTGTGGTACCGCTATAAATGTTAGTATGTTAGTCTGTTAACTTGTGTGTTGTTTGGCATATTTTGATTAAGTCTGAGTGTATGATATGATGAGTGTAAAACTAAACCTCTATTCATTTTTACTCTACACTTTTTCGCAACTTTTTCGAAAAAGATAAAATTTAGAAATAAAAACTAGCATGATCACAATGAAATGATAAATTACTAAATAAAATAAATAAGTTATGGTAGAAGTAAGTGAGAGTAAAATAATATTATAATAATAAGAAACAGTTTAAGTTTAAAGTTCTTAAAACTGTTTAAGAAACAGTGATTTAGAATAAAGTAAAGTAAAAGGCAAAATTTCATCTTAATAATGGGTAAAAGACAAAGTCTACTGCTTCAATAAAGACATGGACAGGAAGAAGCTGTAGGAGACGTGTCCATGAGGGATCGGAAAGGAGGGGCAGTCCATAGGAGAGCAGGGTAGAGCAGTTCATCAGGAAACCATAGCAACAGTTCTTCTGGAAGAATTTCAGTAGCAGCTCTCAAGGCCGAGGCTGATAAGGGAGCCAAACAGCAGGTAAGACTGTTCGCAGCCGTTGTAGCAGCTCGAAACAGCTTGTGAATTCCTGATCTCTAACTCATCATTTGTTCGCAGAGCCGATAGCCTCTCCAGGATCGATTCCATGTGGCGATTTAAATTCGCAGTCTGAGTCCCTATGGCTCTGCCCAGCGTATCAATCTTGTTGGGCAGTTTCCTGGGGCTGTTGATAACCGATCCAACTCTCATAATTTTGCGATACACCAGGGCCATGCATAATACATTCAGCAGAAATCCCAGGATCATAAATACGAATAGGTAGACATCTTCCACGGACAGGGGGGCCAGACACACGATCTGCCAATTCCCCAGACGTCCATTGTGTATCCAGACGCCAACGTGCCGTCCGGGCAAGCTGGTTCCCCTGAACCACAACTTCTCCTCAAGAAGATAGTGTCAATAGCATTGAGAGACCATTTAATTAGTTCCATATTTGTGTTTCGAAGAGCAGCGTTATGATAAATCCTGCACAGACAAGACAGAGAAGCCAAACAGGAATGAGAGGACAGAGAGGGAGAAAGTGCGACCGCTTCCTACGAGAGCCAAGCACAGAGTATTTCTGTGTATGTATTTGCATATGCTCACGTTACGTTGGGGTAGTGTGCTTTGTTTGCGTTCGGAGTCACGTCGCCTTCGTCTCGGTTCGGATGATTCTTTTAATTTAATTAAATATTTTTTCTACTACTTACCTGGTCACCTGGCTTGCTCCTTCCACGACATCGCACCGTGCAGTGCCGCCTTTGGACGGACTGCGCCCCCCTCCAATGTGACAGAATGCTGGCCTCACAACCTAGCTCCAGTCCAGAGTCCAGGCTCCTTTGTCCGGGTAAGCGTGTCTTTGTTTATTCCCCCCTGCCGCGCATCTCGTTCCTCGGCCCGTCCTGGCAGTCGGTTCTAGTTCCGCCGCTTCTTTGGCCGCCAATGGCGTGCTCTCCGACTGCATTAACTCGGCGCAAGCCATGTCATTAGCCACTTTATCCGGCTGCAGTATCCCGGTTGCATTAACTCAGCGCTAGCCACGCCATTAGCCGCTTTATCCGGCTGCAGCATCCCGGCTGTATTAACTCAGCGCTAGCCCCGCCAATAGCTTATTCCCTGGCTGCTACATCGGCTGCTTTAGCTCGGCGCTAGCCCCGCCAATAGTCTATTCTCCGGCTGAAGTATTGGCTACATTAGCTTGGCGCTAGCCCTGACATTAGGGACCTGCGCGGAGGTGGGTCGAGGGCCTAGTGGCCACCGGGGACATCTGCCTCACTTCAATCGGCCGGTTCAAGGCGGCCTTCCTAGGCCAGTTCGCCCGGGGTTCGGATGCCCGCGCCGTCAGCGATCACCTGGGCGCTGTTCATTCGCAGTGTGCGTGTTGGGAACCAGCCCTGCTAAACGCGGCGCGCTGTCAGCATTCCGCTTGACGTCTTCGAGCCACCTCGCTCCGCCGGCCGAGTGGTTCTACGCCGCCGGTAATCCAGCCCGTAAGCCGCCACGCGTCGTCAGCGATCCGCTGCTCGCTGTAAGCGTTATGCCACTCGACGTCAGCGAGTCACCCCGCTCAGCCGGTAAGCCGCCGCGCGTTGTCGGCGATCCGCTGCTTGCTGTCAGCGTTCCGCCGCTCGACGTCAGCAAGTCTCCCCGCTCAGCCGGTAATCCGCTCCGTAAGGGTTCGGGGCATTGATTCAGGCTACGGGTTCCGGTCTGCATCTGTCGCGTCCCGTACCGAGCTGCCCGTAATCCGTTCGGGTTGCGTCCGGTGCTCAGTTCCCGCCTCGGTAGACCAGCACCTATATTTATTTGGGGTTGCTGTGGTACCGGCTTTCTCATTTTGTGTCCAGAAGGCGGAGAGGAAAGAGGCTGGGAGACTAGGCGAGGTGTCCAATGCGTCACCCGGGTTGCAGTCCAGTGGTCCGATGAGGAAACAGTGGTCGTCTATGGTCCTCGCTCAAGACCAGTTAACCACCACTCTGGACCATTCCTCACCTGCTCTGGACCATAATTCGCCTGCGCTGGACTGTTTGGCCCTTGTTCAGGACCATCCACTTCCCGCTCTGAACAGTCTTTCTCCCGCTCAAAACAGTCAGCTCTCCTCTCTGGACAATGTGACACCCGCTCTGGACTATACCTCACCCGCTCTGGACCATAATTCGCCTGCGCTGGACTGTTTGCCCCTTGTTCAGGACCATCCACTTCCCGCTCGGAAAAGTCTTCCTCCCGCTCAAAACGGTCTGCTCTCCTCTCTGGACGATGTGCCACCCGCTCAGGAATATGTGCTCCCCGCACTGGATAGTTTGTGCCCCTGCGGTCGCGCTCCCTTCAGCACCTGAGTCCGCATTAGCCTCTCCAGCACCTGAGTCTGCGTTAGCCTCTCCAGCACCTGAGTCTGCGTTAGCCTCTCCAGCACCTGAGTCCGCGGTAATCTCTCTGGTGTCTGAGCCCGCAAGGCACGCCCTCAAAGGGTCGCGTCACCCTCGCGCTCTCAAAGGGTCAAGGCGTCCCCGCATTCTCAAAGGGTCACGCCATTCCCGCATCCTCAAAGGATCACGTCGCCCCCTTGCTCTTACAGCGTCAGGGCATCCACGCATCCTCAAATGATCACGTCGCCCTCGCACTCTCAAAGGGTCATGGCGCCCCCGCACCCTCAAAGGGTCACGTCTCGCCCTCGCGCTCTCAAAGGGTCAAGGCATCCCCGCATCCTCAAAGGGTTACGGCGTCCCCGCATCCTTAAAGGGTCACGTCGCCTTCGCGCTCTCAAAGGGTCAAGGCGTCCCCGCATCCTCAAAGGGTCACAGCTTCCCCGCATCCTCAAAGGGTCACGTCACCCTCCCGCTCCCAAAGGGTCAAGGCTTCCCCGCATCCTCAAAGGATCACGTTGCCCTCGCACTCTCAAAGGGTCACGTTACCTCTGTGCTCTCAAGGGGTCACGTCTCCCTCGCGCTGTCAAGGGATTGCATCGCCTCCCGCATCCTCAAAGGATCACGTCGCCCCCTTGCTCTTAAAGGGTCAGGGCGTCCCCGCATCCTCAAATGGTCACGTCGCCCTCGCGCTCTCAAAGGGTCACGGCGTCTCCGCATCCTCAAAGGGTCACATCGCCCTCGCGCTCTCAAAGGGTCAAGGCGTCCCCGCATCCTCAAAGGGTTACGGCGTCCCCGCATCCTCAAAGGGTCACGTCACCCTCTCACTCTCAAAGGGTCAAGGCGTCCCCGCATCCTCAAAGGGTCACGTCGCCCTCGCGCTCTTAAAGGGTCAAGGCGTCTCCGCATCCTCAAAGGGTCACGGCATCCCCGCATCCTCAAAGGGTCATGTCACCCTCCCGCTCTCAAATGGTCAAGGCGTCCCCGCATCCTCAAAGGATCACGTTGCCCTCGCACTCTCCGCGCTGTCAAAGGGTCACGTCTCCCTCGCGCTGTCAAGGGATTGCATCGCCTTCGCGAGTTGGATGAGCCTCGCCGGTTCGCCGCCCTCAGAAGGCCACGTCTCCCTCGTGCCCTCAAAGTGGTCTCACCGACTTCGACAGGTCCCGCCGCTGTCGTGTCCTCACCAGGTCCCCCTTTGTTTTTTTTAACCCGGGTGGCTTTGTTTTAGGGGGCGATATGTCAGGGTTGGGAGTGTTAGGCCACTCCCCCCTGTTTTCATTTTGGCTTTTGGCCGTTCCGGCTTCCCATCGGTAGGGCCCATCCCCTAGAGCTGGGATTGGGTCCTACCTAATCACATGTGGCCTGCTGACTACACTTAAGTGTGCATGCGCCCCGAGTCAGCAGGTCAGCATTGTTATCTGTGTATGTATTTGCATATGCTCACATTACGTTGGGGTAGTGTGCTTTGTTTGCGTTCGCCATCACGTCTCGGTTCAGATGATTCTTTTCATTTATTAAATATTTTTTCTACTACTTACCTGGTCGCCTGGCTCGCTCCTTCCACGACATCGCACCGCGCAGTGCCGCCTTTGGATGGACTGTGCCCCCTCCAATGTGACATCAGTGATGGAGTCAAGCAGTATGCTCTGAAATAACATGATGAAGTGTGAGATTTCTTAGCGAAAAGTGAGGGCGTTCTCGACCAAAGACGGGTGAGGGTCTGTTGATCCAAGACCGCCCTGATCAGGGAGATGCTGACCCTGGGAATTAATATGGTCAGTTTCTTAGGATCAGAAAGCTGTCCATTTAAAACAATTTAAATAGGGTAAAAGGTAAATAAATGAATAACAATACATTTGGGTATAAAAATACTAGTATTTGTTTTACAATTCTAAATTAATTAGGTAATTTATTGTTGAAAATTAAACACATTTCTCATAGGTTCTGGCTGCACTCTGTTCTAATCTGTTTTAACATTCCTGAGAAGGATTGACTGATAATAAACTAGACAAGACTGGACTGAAGGTTTTATTTTTTACAGGTCATGCACTGAAGGCAGCCTAAATTATGAAATTTTACATTTAACATGCTTTGTGATTTCCATGAAAATAATTGTAACTTTATTAACTAGATCTGCTAGAACCTAGCTTGATTGATATTTAAAATAATATCTTTGTATTGAATCATTTTTCCATAGTATTGCAGTTTGTAAGGTCACGAATTTAGCAATAGCCGATTATGAGAAAACATTCTAACTGGATGTTTTTGAAACAAATGGCATTGAAAAACGCTGGATTGTTTCAAAAGTGGGGAGGTCAGAAATATGTTTTAGTGAAAAAAAAAATTATCACAATGATGTAATTTTTCAAACCAATCATGTCACATTACATATGTAGCGAACTTTAAAGTGAACTAAACTTGGTCTTCAAGTGAACTAAACTATGGTCTTATATTAGAGCAATGGGATTAAGTAAGGGATAATCGGTAATCATTCAATTACACTGACTCAGCATGAGCATATAAGTACAGGAAACATATGAGTGCATTTTAACAGACACAGATAGAACAGGAGAAGGGGCCACAGAGAACAATGAGCTATTGAGAGCAGCCACAACCCAATGCAACTTATAAATCACACAAGCACATGAGTCTTTAAATTTAGGGAAATTAGCAAGATCTAATTAATCTCATTGAATCCCATAGGAACTTCTTACATATAGGAGAATGCCTGGACCTCTGAGAGGCAGTAGATATAAACTTTAGACATATGGAAAGTGGAAGAAACTGAATACATAACAGCACTAACAAACTTTAGAAAAAGTCTGCCTTCAGAGGTAAAGCAGCAGAAGAGGTAGCCACCGGAAAAGGGGGGACAATGACTGACGTAGACTTGACTGAATAGAGCCCCATGTCAGAGAGCTGGGTGAGGATTAAGATCCACAAGAAATGTGGATAAATCCTCGATGGTCAGGACCATATGAGGTTTAGAGGTAACTTCATACGTGGTCAAAAATTAAAAGGTAAAAAATGGGAGATTTGGTACCATCTCACACATTGTACACCCGCTCCTGAGCCTTCATGAATGTTGAAGGAAATTAGAGACCAATTGGGAGAAACTGAGCAAAATTACAGAAAATTAAATAAATGAATCCTAATTGAAATAAATTGGATTTTTATGTTGATCCTGTGCTGTGGCATAGGACTCACATCACAAAAATTAATCTGGCTCATAAAAGGTATAAAGAAAACTTTTTACTTTAGTCTATGAAAAAAGTACTACGAAAAAAGTTGAATCATAGAGCCAAACAGGCAAGAGATTGATTACTCAACTGTAAATCCTGTACAAATTTTATTTAATTATTTTTTTCTATTTTTCTATAAGTCACATAATCACAAGTTTTGGGACCAGAGCGAAGACCAGACGAGGAATGGACTGGTAGGAGAAAGGGACTGTCTCCAAGACCAAGATGATCAACTATGTTCTGTCACATACACTGTACATTTTAATAAAGGCATACACCACAAGGTTAATATTAGGTTAATTGTTTAGAAATATACTGACATGCACTGGACTGGGCAAGGAGGAAAACAAGAAGCTCCAATAAACACAGTTCAGTAACCTCAGTTATATACCGAAGCAGCATCTTTGAGAAGTCAGAGCTCTCTCATCAATCGTGGTTGCCCACCATCGATGATTTTTCCTGTACACTTGTTTGTCTATTCAATAAAACGCATTAAGTTCTTTTGGAACAAAATTGCTAACTTGTGACCGTTTATTGGAACATAACACCTACTATTTATAAGTAACAGAAAACACTTGGAGTCAATTGGAGTCAATCAGCAGTTTTCATTGGTCTGCATATGTGCTTAAATTTGCTTTAAAGCAATTAAAATGGCCAGAAATTGGTGTAAATGCTTAGAATGTTAGTCATTATTTAGTTCAGGCTTGTTTAATACATTACATAGGCCTAGTATTAGTAATCAACATATCATGTTACTTTTTGACTTGATTTTTTAGAACTAGGAGTGACTGAAAGCTGGAGGATAAATTTGAATAAAAGTAACAGAACAGACAAATATCAAAGATTTAGCAGTGGTAATCTCAACAGTGTGTTTTTTTTTCTTTGTTTATTTGTAACCATTTGTTATCCTTGTACTAAAATACAAAAACATCAAAATCAGGAAGGATTAGCAAATTTTATTTTTTGTTTAATCAAGTAAGGTTAACATGGCCGTTGAGGCAGAAGACACCTGTTTTAACCTCTCAGTAGGACGATGAGAGGTTGGATAAGTATCTTTCAGTATCTTTTAAAGAAAAACATTATTTTCCTTGCAACTGCCACATTTTATACATGCACACACATTATACATACACACACATTGATGCTTGGGGGGTAGATGTCTGTGAGTTGGTTATACTACAGACCTCTTGGTCCCCTGGGATTCTGTCCAGCACTTCTGGCCCTAGAATGGGCAGAATCCTCTCCTCTAAAGGAGTAAGAGTAGTTGAACTCCCTCAACCAGTAAGTTGTTGCTCACACTTCAGAGCTGCCGTCCTTTTTCTGATGCTGTCAAAATCTCTTCATTTCTCCCTCACATCCTCTGCAGTTCTTTTCCAGCCATGTCCAGCAATATATATTTGAGCTTTTATTTCTGCCTATGTCTTCTACTTTGCAGTGTTGGTGAGTTGCCAGTTGGCACATCATCCTCGTTGATAAGGACTTGAAGTTCCTGTTCTGAAAATTGTGGCTTTTGTGGCATTTTGACCCATTTAAGTAGCCACTAGCTACTTATATTGTGTACTTTATTACTTATTTTTAATTACTTATTACTTTAAAACATACTCAGAATAAAGGATCAAGGACAGAATTAAACTAGATTTTGATTTATATTTCCTGATCCTTTATGTGCAGGTTGTCTCTGTTTACAAACCTGTAAAACAATGCTGTCTTGTCAAACTGTATGGAAAACATGTAATAAAAGACAACCAGTAAATAATACCAGGATTATAACAAGTCAATAATTAATTACTGTGTGTTTATTGTAATTAGGTGGCAGTGGGATTCCATCTGTAAATGGGTTTCGAAATTGGGTCTACCTGTTGGTGAAACGTATAGTTATTCAGTCATGTCTGCATGTTTGTGCCAGTCCACTATTAAAGCACGCTGTTGAATTGCTTCTTTAATTTTTTCTTAGTATTTTTCACATAAGCTATAATTTCCTGGATGTATGAATTGGATCCTGCACTTTATTGATATTTATTATTTTTTTTTTTTGCTTTGTGAAATTAATTTGTAAAAAATGCTATTCAAATAAATAAAAATTTTAAGTTTTTGAGATGTTTAAAAGTAAAAAAAAAAAACGACTTTGTGTCAAATATGCGAAACAATGCTAAAAAAAACAAACAAACCTAAAAACAATAGATTATAATTAATTTATTAGAATAAACACTTGGATGAACATTGTTGTGGGTTCTGAAGGTTGTGAGTTCAAATCCCACATGTGCATCATGGCCCTTAAAGGCTTCAGGGACACCCTCAGGTAGACATGATTCGGGGACGTGCTCAGGCCCAGAGGAATCTGGGCCACGCTCGGGTAGACAGGTAGGAACAGTGTGTTTAGGCAGACAGGTTTCAGGGCCATGCTCCGGCCCACAGACTTCGGGGACTCAGCAGACTGTCTGCCCAGGCAGACAGGTGGAAACAGTGTGCACAAGCAGACAAGCTGCAGGGGCAAGTTCAGGTATACAGGCGTGAACTGTGCACTTCTTCAGACAGGCTTTAGGGCCGCGCTCAGGCAGACAGTTTTCGGAGCTGTGCTCAGGCAGACAGGTGGGAACGGCATGCTCCGGCAGACAGGCGGGAACCGAATTGGCCATGACATCATTTGGTCTGCCGGTGTAACCCACGTACTCTCTGCACCACTCATTCACCCCACCTCGGTACCAGGATCGCCATCTTGACACACAAACGTCCAGGAATCTTTATACGTACGGGGATCTCACATACGCAGAACGTGTGTCAACAGGAATAAGTCCCAGGAATCCTCCTTGGAAACACATAGGGAATCGGCACACTCCTCAGTATGATATGACTTGTTGACCTGTCAGCTTGGTTTTGTTTTTGTATGTAAGGGTGCTACTGATCTTCCCAACATTCCTTTGTTTGGCAAATAACGCCCACAGCCAACAACAATTCTGCAGGTATAAAATGTGAGCAAACAATTTTAGTTAGTTCTTTCGCTCATAACATCTCGGAGGTTATCTCGAGAAGCCTAAGTGGCTCTAAGTGGATTACTATTCGATTTCTCACGGTGGCAGCGTAAGGAGAGGAGAAAACTTGACTACAGTGCTGACATACCAGTAAGGCTATGGAGGCGGCCATACAAACTGCTGCTTCCAAGTATTTTCCTCCCTAACACAAGATTCCTCACTAATAGAATGGATTAACTGAGACTCTTGGTGGATACAGAAAATCTCATAATGACAGTTGCTGACAGATCCACACCTTCTTCTCTTCCCGCTCTTCCGATATCACCACTAGGGCTGCTCGCAGTCATTCTTCTGAATTCTTCTTCTAGGTCATTTACTCTTCTTCCTCTATTTAAGCCGGTTACTGTTGTTTTGGTTTGTGTCTGTTCTCAGCACGTCGCTCATGTTTGTATTCTCATTTTCCAGCCTTTTCCAGCCTTTGATCTCCTCCGCAACTTTTCCCTCCGCAACTTTTCCCGCGGGCTACGCCGTTTTGGTTTGTGGATCACTTATTTCTGCTGCTCTGTATCAGTGGTGGTTACACTTTGTCTGTTTCTGGGACTTTGCATAATAAACTGTGTTTGTGTGGCATTTTTCCCTGGACTTTTGAGTATCTGTTTTCACGAGCGCTGACAGAAACAAACGTCATATTGGAAATTGATCCATCGACCATCACCAACCCGGATCAAGCTGCTGCTGTCCGTAAGCAAGGAAGATTTCTGGGTGAGCTCTTATCAAGAGCTTTGCAACCTATCTGCGGCCATTGGGTCCGTTTCCGATCGGCAGACTCACCTAAAGCCTTACACACGCTTTCGGCCCGCAGGACACGAGTGCAGCTGATCTCTCCACCGCCTCGCCTCGTTTACAGGAGCCGTTGGCTTCTCTTTTGCCCGTCACTTACCCGGAACGATTTGATGGAGATCCCAAAGCATGTGAGAACTTTCTGCTTCAATGTTCTATGTATCTGGCTAATTGCCCCCAAGCTTCGGATAAGCAGAGGATTGCTTTTGTTATTTCGCGCCTGCGGGGACAGGCTGGTAAATGGGGCTTCACTCTCTCTTAAGCTCCAGAGTCACAAAACTTTACCTTATTTTTGGAATTATACAAGAACACATTCTATTACCCATGCCAGGGTCGCTCGGCTGGGGAACTCTTGCTTGAGCTACGACAAGGTTTGCACTCTGCAGCTAAGTATGTGCTGGAGTTTTGCACTCTTGCGGCTGGTTGGAACGAACCCGCACTAATAATTCTCACTGGTCTATGCTCTGAACTTAGGATCGAGCTTGCACACAGGGATACGGATATGGCACTGAACGATATTATCTCCATTGCTATTTGGCCTGTAGGTTTACCCGTCTGGGATCTTCATCTGCTGCATCGTCGGCGTTCAACTTTCGTCCTTGCGCGGTGCATCATGACATCAAGAAGCCGATGCAGATTGACTCCATTCGTCTTTCAACCAGGGAGAGGAATCACACAGTGCATGGCGGGCTTTGTTTATGTTTCAGAAGTGGCAATTATCTGTTGGGAAGTTGTCACTCGTGACCTTCTAATCAGGAACGTTCCTTACGCAATTTAGAGAAGAAACCGGGTAAAGTTAGCACTGTCATGCTAAGCTCTTTTTGTACTTTCACACCTAAACCTTTTTTGTTATCTATATTTTTAAAAATTTATGAGGTTTCTGTGTGCACTAATGCTCTTATTGACTCAGGTTCAGATAGTAATTTTATTGAGGTTAGGTTTGCAGGGTAATGGGGCATTCCGACCACCAGGCTACAGTCTTCCATACATCTTAAATCTGCTGATGGTCGTCCTCTCCATTCATGTTCTATTACATTGTCCACTCTATCGATTTTTCTTTATACTAGTACCGTTCATGCGAGGGTTTTGTCGTTTTATATTATTTCCTTGCCATATTTTCCTGTCTGCCCTGGCTGAGGTAGCACGATCCCGTGGTGGCGTGGTCTATGCGGGATATTATTAAGTGGTCACCTTAATTTTACCGTTAGAGTACCTTCTGTGTATGCTTTGGCTGCTCAAGTATTTGGCAGTGGTTCCATTTCTCATTTTTTTCTACCTCCTCTTCGCAATTACAACTGTGCCATTGATCTTATTAATGAGACCAAATTACCACGAGCCTGTCCTTATCCTCTCACTTTGGCTGAGTCCAAGGCAATGCGCGAGTATGTTCAGGAGTCTTTCACCAAGCGCATTATTCAACCATCTAAATCACCTGTGATGTCGGAGGGTTTTTTGTACCCAAGAAGGACTTTTCTCTTCGGCCTACATCGATTATCGCACACCCAATCAGGTTACCTGTAAGGTATCTTATCCCTTGTCGCTGGTTCCATCTGCTTCACAAAATTAGATTTACGCAACACATACAATCTTGTCAGCGATGGGTTGGCGCCCTGTCCTGGGTGTGTCAGCCCAGCGCCCAAGACATTCTCCCCTGGATGGGCATGGGGAACCCCACCGCGACCCTAGTAGAGGATAAAGCTGGAGATAATGAATGAATGAATACAATCTTATTGACATTAGGAAGGGGGATGGGTGGAAAACAGCATTTGTCACTTTCACTGGTCACTATAAATATTTGGTGATGCCTTTTGGTCTTACTTATGCTCTGGGCGTATTTCAGGCATTAATTAATGACGATCTTTGTGAATTTTTGGAACAATGTGTTAGTGTTTATTGATGATGTCCTATTTTTTCCTTCTGATTACGAACCTCTCCAGCAACAGGTTCTCACCGTTGGTGCAGAGAAGTGCAAATTACATTGTGATAGCATATCGTTTCTGCTGAGGGTAGTCAGATGGATTCTAGCAAGTTGAGTGCCATTTTGGATTGACCGATTCCATCGTCTATCCATGAGATCCAAAGGTTTCTAGGTTTTGCCAATTTTTATAGGAGGTTTATCAAGTCATTCAGCTCTATTTCCACTCCTCTGATGCTCCTCTTAAAGGGTAAATTTAAGTGGCTAAGTTGGAACCTGGATGCGTTGCTGGCTTTCTCTTGCCTTAAGTCTCAGTTTACTTCTGTTCCTGTTCTCGCACATCCTGATCCGAATCGGCAATTCTTTGTGGAGGTTGATGCTTCTTTTCAGGGAGTGGTGGGCCGTCCTGTCTCCGCAGTTGGGTAGGACTTATGTCCAATTGCTTTTCTTTCGCACAAACTATCTCCTGCTGATCATAATTATAGTATTGGGGATCGTGAATTGCTTGCCATTAAGATTGCCTTGGAGAAATAGCCTCATTGGTGGATGGGGGCCTGTATGCCCTTCGTGGTGTTTCTGATCATAAGAATTTGGAATATCTTAAGGGGGGTAATTTCCAGTTCTCTATTTCTTATCGCCCTGGTTATCTTAATAAAAGGGCAGATGCGCTTTCCCGTCTCCATGACGATTCCGTGGATGCACTTTCAGAGCCATCCCCCATTTTGCCTGAGAGCTATTTCCTCATTTTGATTCAGAGGGAAATTGATGTAGATAGGGAACTCTTATATTCATGGAAACCTGAATTTAGAAAACGACTGAAAACCATGAAAACTATTTAGAAATTTATATCGATCAAGTCATTAAACCACAATATTTGAAGTGTACAATCCTTCTCTCTAATACTGCGTCATTCCTACAACATTTACCTGAATTAAACATTAAACCAGCATCAGGACCCAATGAACTTGAAAACACAGCTGAATACCTTTAACATTTGTTTTCTACAACCTTAGACAGTTTAGCTCCACTTAAACTAAAAAGGATTAAAGATAAAAGACTTGCTCCATGGTTTAATGATCAAACACGTGCCCTAAAACAAACCACTAGAACCATTGGGCGTAAATGGAGACAAACTAAATTAGAGGTATTTAGGGTTGCATAGAAGGACAGTATGACTGAGTACAAACATGCACTCAATGCAGCGAAGACTAAATATTATTCTGAATTAATAGAGAACAACAAAAACCACCGAAGATTCCTCTTTAGTACCATTGCCAAACTAACTCAAAGTGCTACTGAATCAGATTCACAGATTTACTCACAGTTTGGCAGCAATGATTCAATGAATTTGTTTAGTAATAAAATCGAAAACATAAGACTTAAATCATCTAATGCATCGTGTAACGCAGGGGTGCCCACACTTTTCTGGCCCGAGATCTACTTTTCCATTGGACAGGTCATCATTTTTTAAGCTTTTATAGTGAAACCTGTTTACACACATCATGTTAGTATTGTCGAATCTGTTAGAATTGCTCTTTTATTAAACACATTCCAGCAAATAGCATGAAGAAAGCCTGATTTTAGTACACCCAAACCACCAAACACACAGTATACAGCACAAATATGCTGTATACTGGGGGAGGGGGGTTCCCATGCCCATCCAGGGGAGAACACTTCGGGCGCTGAGCAGATACACCCAGGGCAGGGCGCCAATCTATTACTGGGCACACACACACACACAAACACACTCTATATGGGGCAATTTGGAGAATTTAATTGACCTTGATCCATGTCTTTGGACTGTGGGAAGAAACCGGAGAATCCGGAGGAAAGCCACGTGGATAAAGTTTGTGAAGTTTTTCAGTCAGGTTTTAGGTCTCACCATAGCACTTGTATTTAGGTCTCATCTTTCCTTGTATTATTAGATCTTAGTGCAGCCTTTGACAATATAGACCATGACATCTTTGTTGATAGATTAGAAAACACTGTGGGCATTACAGGATCTGCACTCCAGTGGTTGAAATCCTACCTGACAGTTCAATATCAATTCACCTGTGTTAACAACCAATGTTCTTATCCTGCTAAAGTTAAATATGGTGTTCTGTAAGGGTGAGTTCTGGGTCCACTCCTATTTGTGCTATAAAAGCTTCCATTGGGGTGAATTATTCATAAAAATTAAATCAGTTTCCATTCTTATGCAGATGGTACACAGTTATACATTTCATATAACTCTAATGATGTTTGTTAAGTCAGTAAGCTCGAGGACTGCATCCAATATATTAAAATATGGATGTCTACGACGAATACTGGATAGAACCTGTATATCAATTGGACTGGCGGTCCTGCAGGACCCCTTAATGGACTTACATATAATTTTCCAGTTGTAAGTGTTTTTCCATTTGTTAAATATAGTCACCCGATCTGTCACACTATCTGTACATGGCTGTTCTACAATGTTGTTGCTGCCTGGCCGCTCAAGGAGGATGAGTCCCCCACTGAGTCTTGGTCCTCCTAATGTTTCTTCCTTAAAGTAACAACATAACAGGGAGTTTTTTCTTGCCACTGTTGCTTTGGCTTGCTCTTTGGGGGTTTAAAGGCTTTTCATTCTATAAAGCTGCTTTGTACCTGTCATGGTTTATTTGGTCACGTGGTGTGGGTTGGGTTTTGTGTTCACGCCCCCGTAATCACGAGCACCTGGTCCCTATCACATTCCCCTACTTATACCCCGCACTACCTGCCCGTCACCGCTAGTTTGTCTCGTGCCACGCCTTTGCCAAGCCCCGACACTACGAGCCCCGTCTCTGCCCTGTTACCTCGCTATCGCGCCCTGTACCTTGTCGCCCTGTTTGCTGTTCTGTGTTCTGTGTTCTGTGTGCA